>PVKB01000104.1:50955-324357 GCA_004027205.1 Ctenodactylus gundi
CTTGTCTGCGTTCGGTTTCGTGGCCAGGCCTCCCTTGTGAGTGTGGAGAGCCGCTGTCAGAGTAGCCATGTTTCACCTGCACGTCAAGCAGCCCAGATTGGCTGGAACCAAGTGACTGGGAAATTTACAGTGTTTGATAGGAGGAAAAAAAAGAGGAAGATAGATCTGTATTAAGACTTCAAGAGCCCAAAGGGAATATTTTTGTGGATAATCACTACTTGACATTACCATTGTCAAAAGAATTGCATAGTAGGCAAGAAATAAAGATGTACCATATTTAAAAAGAATTATAGCACAATTCAAAATAAAAACTTTAGCTCTCTGGCAGCCCATTCCAGGTTATTTAATAAAGGTGATACATTATATTTATTTCTATCTTGATTTCTAATTTACATGTGACTGCTATGATTTACTCTTTCTCTGGTTGTTTTTCCATGGTAACACAGAGTGATGGAGCTGTTTTTTCCAGGATGCTTAATGAATTTTCTGTAAGTCTTCTCAGTGGGAAGCTTCCAGTTGTGCTGGCTTTTCTGCTGCCTTCACTTTGATTGATCGTGTGGTTCTTCTCCGAACCTTCGCTGTGTCCCTGGTCTGGGGGACCTTGACCTGAGCACGCCTGCTTGCGCACAGTGGATTGAGTAAGAGAGGAAGCGGCCCCTTTCACTGGACATCATGTCGTATCATCTTCACTCTCAATTTGTCCTTTGCTGCAACCTCCTGCCGTTAGGCGGCCTTGGGGTGAGGTGATTTCCCAGAGCATTTATCAGGGTCATGTGTGTAGAAATTCAGAGCTTTTATTATGGTTAAAGGGGGATTCTAGAGGGTGTCATTTGGTTTAACTTATTGTGGCACTGGCAGTACGTGACCTCTCTGTGCCTTTTGGTTCAAGGAGGTAATTACAATATGGACAATGAGCTGGAAGCCCGACTGGCGTGATTTGTGCCCCTGCGGCATCCAGGGCCTACGGTGCCAGAAAGGCAAGCAGGCGAGGTGAGCCAGTGACCTGGCTGAGTGATTACAGGGTAACCTGACCAACCTGCTTCCTAATTGCATCATTTGATTCATTTATCGCAGTGCAGTATCTTGGTGCCGTGACAGGACTGTGCAGAGGTATCAGAGCGATCTCTGAGACCCCATGTGAGGCTGCTGCACTGTGCTGCAGAGGAAACCTGATGCCTGTTATGTTACAGTTGGATTCTGAGAGTAATTAAAGTGTGATGGTCTGCGTAACTTGCATTTTATATGGAGCATTGTTAATTATATTTTCATCTCTTGGGACAATCCAGAATGAGTTCTGGAAATTATACGGTTACCAAAATGCAGTGAAAACAAAAGATAAAAGTGTTGTGCCACAGGTAGTGACCTCAAATGTACCTTGGGCTTTTCAGGGACTTCAGGGGTCTGTTTATTTCCACCATGATTGGGGTAAAAAGAGACTGTAGTCCAGTATCACTGAATTCTGAATGCATGTACATTTCAAAATTCTGAAATCTTCAAATCAGTTTTTAAAAGCCTGTCTACTTTTGAGGTTTCCTTTTTGGCTTCCAGAGGCCCGACTGCCCCAAGTCCGTGGCTGCCTCCACAGCCTGTGCCCCCTCTAAAAGTCTGGTATTAGCCCCAGTTTGTCATTTACTGTGCAGACCCAGACTTTTCCAGAAGCAGATGGTCCCATGTGTCCCCTGAGAGCACAGACACTGGAAGACCATAAGGTGCAGCCTCCAAACTGGCCTTAAAAAGTGATGTCACTGAAAGCAGTGAAAGCCACTTGCTGATTATGCAGCTTTCTTGGCCCTGTTGGTTTCCCAAGGCTGGCCCTGAACCCGAAGGATGTCCCTCCCCATCACAGTTGTGTGTGGCCAGCCCAGAGAGCCATTGTTTGGGTTCCGCATTTGAATGAGAAAGCCTGGCTGGGTGGCAGGAGGGCCCTGTGCTTGGCTGCAGTGCTGCGCTGCCTGCCAGGGCAGGGGCACCTGGGTTCCCATGCCCTCCCACACTCCCTCCCGGGCTGGGCCGTGCCAGCCGCTGCTGCCTCCACAGCTGGTGCGTGGCATCCCATAGCAGGTCTGCCTTGAGAACGAGGTGCAGAGGGAAGAGTGCCAGGGTGAGGGCCAGCGCATGGGTCTGGTTTTGGTTTTGCCTTATCAGATTTTTAATTGGAGAATAATCCTCATAGATTCTGCTACTTGAAAGTCTTTATAGCACAATAAGAATGTTCTATTTTCTACCTAGTAAGAGCTGAAATGCGTCCAGACACTTCAGTGTACCCCTCAATACAAGCTTGGTTGCCTTTTTTCTCTCGACTCTCCAGATAACAATCATAGCCACTTCCAAAGGAAGAAGAAATTTTATGTCAACAGAATCCCAGCGCACAGTTCTCCTTTAGTGAAGAATTAACTCCACATCCTGTCTGCTGTCGTCAGTTTTCTCTACGTGAATAGCTTTTCACTAATGTCCTAGGGCTTTCCTACCTTTTTCATTAGCAAGTCTCTTTAGTATTTCCTTCTTGACCTCTTTAATGTGCTGCATGTAATTTAACAAGAGTCGAAGCGGATGATTTAGCAATGATCAAGTAGAAAAGCATCTGTGCCTAAAAAGCTGCAGGCTCTGCATCCTGGACAGCAGCTGCAATTTCTATTGTTGACCTCCAGGGGGCACCAGATGCCCCGGCATTGTCTAAAGGTAAAGTCCAGATCCCAAGATGTGTAGTTACTGTTGGGCATGCGGGACTTTGCAGCCAGTTGGCGATGAGGGCGATGGAAAGGAGGGAACAGAAACAAGCAAGGCAGAGCAACAGCGAACCACACCGGGGGTCCTAACCTCCTGGGGACCAAGCCGGGCAGAGCTAGCTTCCTGCTCAGCCCACAGGCTCCCTAGGGAGAGAGGCCTCAGACCAGACGACCAAATTTGGGTGACTCGCGTCCCGCGCCCAGAGCTGGGCATCTCCTGTGTGCACCTTCCATTTCTGTGTCTTGGCACTCACAGGGCGCATGGAAGTTTAAAACGCAAACATACATTTGGTACTTGTTAAGTTTTTAAGCCCAGGAATGACAGATTTATCACTAATTAAACAATAATTGCATTATGGAGCACTGGAAAAATTGCTTGTAGTATAAACAACATCTGGTAAAGATTAAAAAGAAGGAATAATTCTCCCAAGCTCGAATTCATTGCAAGAAACGTGAATGCTTTAAAACAAAATAGATCCTAAAAGATAAAAGGGATATTTACAGTTTTGTGTTTAGCATTTTAAAAACAGAAAAGAATAAAGTGGCATTATGAATATACCTTTATAAAGATGTTTGATTTCACAGAGAGATGCGGTTTTTATATAAGAAGATATTTTTTAAACAAAATAATTTTTAACTCAGTTAAGGAGTTTACTATTAAAATGGATCTTATGGAAACTCTTTTTTAAGCAGAAAAGTGTTTCTGTGGTGAATATATTCGGCCGTTAACATACATATGCGTAGTAATGAGGAGAGCTTCCCCTCCCGGAACAGTGTTTCCAAAGAGCTGGCTCCCCACGGGACCAGGCGGGGCGGGGCCGGAGAGAGGGCGCTCAGCTGCCGCCTTCGCATGACCACTGCCTGCACCAAACACGCCACAGAAAAAGGAAAAGGATTCCAGGCTCCCTGGCCTTCACCATCTTCCCACTCAGCAGCCTCCCCCGTCGCTGCAGGGGACAGGGGAGCTGAAAAAGGACTGAGGGTTTTCTTTTCTCTTTTCCTCTCTTTCCCTTTGTGCTTGCTCTTGCTCTCTTTCCTTCTGAAGACAATAGAAAATAAGAACCACGGCTTCCTGAGAATTCTGCTCTTCTGTCCCCTCAGACGCCCTCCCACCTTGGTACCCGGGACTGAATACAGGATTTATCCACGGAGCTACATTCTGAATTGTGTGTGTGCGTGTGTGTGTGTAAGACAGGGTCTTACTTAGTTGCTCACTTAGGCCCAGATCTGAGAACCTCCTGCCTCAGCCTCCTGAGGAGCTGGGATTTCAGGGATGGGCCACCACATCTGGCTCTCATGCCTCGTTTAAGTGGCAAGTGACTTGTAATAATTATTGATGAATTGGGATAAAAGTGGCAGATTAAAGAAACATCGAGCCAGTGTTGGCAAATCAGTGTCATTGTACAGTTCGCGGTCACGGTGGCCACCTGAGCTCTCCCTCGCCTCTCCTTTTGGATGTTGGAAGAATGAATATCATTACTGGATTTCCTCTGCATCGACATTGTCTCCCCTGGTTCTATTGAGGGATGGGAAGAAGCCATCCTTCTAGGAGGAGGGGGTTAACCATAGCTGGTCTGGGTAGCTGAGTGACGGTGTCTTCTCGGTGACGAAGGCTACACCCCTGCAGAACATCCCATCCCAAGGAAGGAAGGCATAGCCAGCAGTTCTCCACCCCCATCGTCACGTTAGCGAAGAGAGCTGGGGAGGGAAGAAGGATAAACTCACGTTAGAGATGGCCTTCTGGTGTCATAGTTTCCCTATATCCGAAATAATCTACATGAAAATTGTTAGGCCAGATGGGGAAGAGCAAGCTCAAGAAGGAACAGGCTTCGGTGGGATGGAGACAAACAGATGAGCAGATGGGAGCCGAGGAAGTTTTGCTGCTTCTCGTGTTCACACCACAGATAACCACGCAGATCACAGGCCTCAGCTGAGCTCGGCGGCAGGATACAGAATGCTTGGCCTCTTCACTCACAAGGGCGCTGCAGACCGAGGGGGATGCTCAGCTTCCAAAGAAGTAGATATTAAAACCTTAATTTTGCTTGAAATATTTTCATAATAAGAAAAGCAGCTTCAGTGCACTTTCGTGACTTGAAGTCACAGGGACGCACACCTGACCCAAAAGCATACTGGTCCTCATGAAGGGACTCGCTTAGCCTGAAATTATGTCCTTGGGAAGTTTGAAGAGTCTCTTCTCATTTAGAAAGAAAGAAAAACAGACAGACAGACCGACAGACCCTGCTGCTGAGGGGTGCAGGTAGGAAAGCGCCACTCAGAGCAGCAGCCGGGAAGATGTGCCCGGGCTGCTTCAGCAGGTCTTCCTGCCTCCCGGCCCCTTCCCTGGTTAAAAAGCTAAAACAGGTTGTGGAGGCAGGCTGAGAGTAACCGCAGACCTGAAGTCCTTGGACTCTAAGCAGAGTCCATCTGCATGAGGAGAACAGGCAGATCCTGCACAGCCTGGAGAGGAAACATTTGAAGCATTTGGTCAAGCTGTTTTGCTGGAAAACATATTGTTTGTGAAAGGAAAGTGTTTTCAAGATGTGTTCCTTTTAACAGGCCTGTTGGAGCTTTCTCCGTCACCTCCCCCTGGGGTTTACATGGTAGCCCCAGGGCACCTCCTGATCCACCCTTTTATTTTCATTTCGAGTTTGCAAACCTGGAGGGGCCTGGGCCTTTTAGACCCTCTAGAATTGTTCTCTTACGCCATTCGCAGTTCTGATTGTATTTTCTGGCAGTGCCTTTTCAGGCTGTGTGTGTCTGTCTTCCTGCTGGCACACAGTAATGCAATTTGGTCTTAAACTCTCTGTTCAAGAGGCACCCAGGCTATAAATTTTGAAAAATTGAGTTCTGGAAAACAGTTAATTTTTTTAAGACATGCAGTGCTCTTTTCCTTCCTTTTCCCCATGATGAATACATAGAAACTTTTATGGTATTTTTCTAGGTATATCTCCAGTAACCTCTTAATAACTGTTATTATTTACAGTGAGGTTAGAAGCAAGAAAATTTATTGACTTGCTAAGATAAAAGCCACGAAGGAACCTGCCTTTGCTTGATTAGAGATCATAGATAACTCCCTTTAAAGAGAGGAAAATGTAAACTTGCAAATCACAACTCTTTCCTTCAAATAAGGAGACATCCTCTCATTTGAACTAGAGAAGATGCTGAGTTTTTGCCTGGAGCCATCTTTGGCATCCTGTCGTAGCGATGTGTGATCGCTAGATGGCGCACACTCAATGTCACTAACTAGTTACTAACTCTGGTAGGCCGCTGAAGAGCTAGGTGTGGCCTGTGGATGTGGGCACCATGCTTGCTTCTGAGTTGTGCACATGACTGTAGAAAGGAAGCACATCCTTTTTCTTGTTGAGAGAGGCCATGAAAATTTGTTCCCAGAGATACTAATATCAAGAGCAATATGATTTGAAATTTTCCTTTAGAGTCTAACCCACTAACATGGGGATGCTACCATGAAGTATGTTCTGTGACCAGTCCTTTCACCTGCATAAATTCATCCTTTTAGCTCTGGTCAACACATGGAACCAAATCAAGCCCTCCAAGGAATCAAGCCATGCCACAGGACGCCAGCTTCTGGAAATACAAATTGCCAAGTCTGTTCTGTGTGCATGTGCACACACACACAACTCTAGGAATAGGGTAGCTATGTCATTGAGATAATGGTATCTTTTTTCCTTTTATTAATGCTCTTACAGATGCTGACTTTATAGTGAAATAAATACAATGTTATTTAGTCCAGCATATCCAGTTTCCTCCATAGTAATTCTGAATTATGTGCACTGTACCAAATAAGTAGGCATAACAAGCCCAAAGGCTGAGACCCAACCTCAGGGCACTTCTAGGCCACTTGAGGAGTCAGACATGGGCACATTTAAGTAAAACTAGCGTCACAGGCAGGCAGGTTCTTGTCTCCTGTGGCATGCTGGTAGAAGTTATTTTTGAATTATTCATTAAACATACTTATTATAGAGAACATGGGACATATAAGAATACAAAAGGAAAATAAAGGTTTCTCATAATTTCTTGCTCAAAGAGAACCACTGTTTGCATTTTTGTCTCTTTTATTTCCCCTTGGCACCAATTCTGTTTTCTAACCCAAAGAAATACACCCCTTCTCTACACACCAGCCATCCCCAACAGCCCATCTGCTGGATGGAAAGTTCCTGGGAAATGTCTGTATTGTTATACTTTCTCATGGTCTTTTCCTTCCACAGCCTCAAGCAGCCTGCCACCCTGCCATATTCAGAATTGTTGACGAAATGTTCAGGTAAATATTATGCCATTTCTGCTAGCAGTTGATCTAAAAAGGCCCAGCTTCCAGACAGGAGACAAAAAAAAAAATTTAAAAAGCCCTCTGCAGTAGCCTCAGGCTACACTGTGAAGGGGTCAGAATGTGCAACTCCTCCTCAGCTGCTAAGCTTTTTAGTAACGAGCGGTAGACACCCAAAGTCAGTGTACACTTCAAAGCCTATGCTAACTTTTTCTTTAGCCCTGCAAAATTCTAATATTAATGACAGAAAAGCAGGATTGAACTACATATTCATATCATGAAATATTCAGTCAGGATTTTTCTCAGGAAAGTGTAGCAATATACTCCCTTCACCACATGAGGGCTGACGATCTTTATAAAAGACTTTAAAAATAAGGAAAGCCAAGAAAAAGAAATAAAGCCGTTCTAATAGAGCTCTTCTGAAAAGAAGAGTAAAGCATGCATGTTATTTACAACATATTAATTTTTATTTTAACAGTATGAGTCCTTCCTGGAAAGTGCCTTGGATTTACAGTAGACATGAGGCTGGGGCAGGGGAGAAGGGGGTTTCTGTATACTAGGTTGGGTTGTGACCAGCGGTTCATGGGGGTGTTAGCCATGGAGTCCTAGTGCAGACCCTTTTGGGGAGCTCGCTGCCCTGTAGTGTTTGCAGCCTTGTAGCCACGGTGGGCAGCCAGGTAGGGCCCTATGTGTGCCCTGCTGCCCCCGCCTGCAGTGATAGAGGCTGAGAGCAAGTGGCAGGTCTGGGGGAAGGGATTTGTTCAACAAGTGACTCACCACTTGAGACCATCATGAGCTGTACTGACCTTAATAAGCTAAATTACCACAGAAATAAGAAGGTGGGACAGTGTTTCGAGTTAAGTGTATGAAAATGCGTGGGAACCAAACCAGGCACACCTGGGTCCTCCAGCCACTTTGCTGGCAGATGTGGTGAGCCGTTTTACTTTGGGGAGCAGCTCTTTTGCTGCTTACAAAAGTAAATGTCTGCTGATGTTGCATGTCCAGGCCTACAGTGCACAGATGCTGTAGAGAGTGTGCCGGCCTACATGTAGGGCTAGGCGGTACTTAATAACTTAAGGAGAGGGAGAGGGTGGGGAGGAAGAGAGAGCACGCACCACCTAGCAGTTGAAAGCTGTGCCTCCAGGGGAGGGGCTTTGTCCTCCTACCTTTGGGCAAGGATTGAAATCTGATAATTGGGCTGCTGGTGACACAGCACAAACAGAGCAGTCTCATTCTTTCTTATTCTAATCCAGATGTGTATGTTGGCTGTGTTTGTCACTCTGCATGCTGTGCTCTTTCTGTTGCTCAGGTACGCTGTCCTGGAAACTGATGGAGCCCCCCAAGTGCTAACTGCCATCCAAGTGTTTACCCGATGCTTTGTAGACGCTCTGGAAAAAGAAAACAAGCAGGTTCGTTGCGTGGCATGTCTTACCTGTTCACCCTAGGGAGGAGAAGCTGCCGGGGGTATTTGGCTCATAACCTGAAAGGAGTGCTTTGTCCTCGGGTATTGTGTTTTTGTGGTGCTGGGGATCAAACCCGCGTGCTTAGCGTATGCCCCAGTGTTCAGCTGCAGCTCTAGCCCCGTGTTAGATATTTTGATGGACCATTTTGCTCAAGAATAAGCTTTCAGACAAATCACTCAGCAAAGGTAAAACCATGTTAATTAAAAACAAGCCAGAGTTTCTGCCTGCTGTGCCCTGATGCCCGAAAGTTTCCATCTGCGGCTGTGCTGAGAGCCCTGCTAGAGTGACGTGTGTGACCTGGAGGCAGACTCCCTGGCCCTGTGTGCACACTCTGCCCTCTGGCCGCCTCTGATCCTCCACCGGCAAGAGACGTGCTGGAGTCTCACCGGGTGTGCCAGCAGGCGACACCACTTACCACAAAGCAGTACTGCACATTCTTCGTTTCTGTCAGAGATCGAACTGAATGGATCCAAGAGAGAAACATGGGTGAAGAGGGCCCAGGAGTTCCCTAAGGAGTTCTAGAGGAGGAACAGAGTGGCCGTGGCCAGGAGGTGTATGTAAGTCTATAAAGCAGAGGACTCGGAAGCCCATAAGCGGTGTCCCGGCAGCAGCTGCCAAGGGCCACTAGCTGACCAGAGTGACTGCACGGTGCTAAGGCTTGTTCTGTCAGAGAACTTTCACCTCTGTGTACTGTAACTAACCTTTATTTGTCACGGTCGGAGTTTAGTGTTTGTGTTTCCTTTGGCTGTTCGGAGTGGTGTCTGTCCTGTACGGTGGCATGCTCCACCGTGATGCTGTCTGCAGTTTGGCTTACAAGGGCAGAACTAGGATACGTGGCTTATCACTAAGCCTAAGAAACTGCTCCAGTTTTTGCGTATGTTTCTCCTTTCTAAGGCAATGATAAATAGTTATGATTTACTCTTTCCCGTCCTCTCTTTCCCTGGGGAAGTGAGCTAGACCATAGTACACAGCGTTATCAAGGGTGCCCAGCCTGGAATTTGGGAGGAGAGCTTTGCTGAAAGGTACTGGCTGGCCCTCAGGATTATTTGGAGGCATAACTATAAATATCTTTTGTCCTCCCTTGTACATTCTTTATGTTCCCAATTAGAAACTGACCTCCAGCAAACCTTGGACTCCTGGGGTACACCGGGTTGCGGCCGAGGCCAGGGGAATGTAGTTTTGCTCTTTGGAATTTGCTTGGGTCTGTTTTAAGTCTGTTGTTCTTGCTCTGAGTCTTTGTATTGACCCCGGACACTGTGGATTTGTACGGGAGTTGCAGCTGTTATTTATTTATTTAGAGACGGAGTCTCACTCTGTAGTCCTGGCTGGTCCTGAACTCGCTACGTGGCCCAGGCTGGCCTCATGTCAGTCCTCCTGCCTCAGCTTCCCAAGTGAGTTGTTTTTAATTTAGAGCAGTACCCTGACAAGGCAAGGCCGCAGGTGTCTAGGGATGTGGGAGCCACACCCTCGCCCCAGTGTGAGGCATGGCAGGGATCTAGAAAGAAACAGGAATCACCCTGACCTTTCAGAGTAAGGAAGCAGTAACCTCTTCCCTCCACAGGCGCCTTCATTTGCATTGAGTGTTCTCCTGGCCCTGGCCCTCCCGACTGGCTCCCTCTTCAGCTGGTGGCTGGTCTTGTCCATAGGCCTGAAGGGTAACAACCTGTCCTACTTGGTCCTGGCCTGACCGTCGATTCTTTCGGTGTTTCACTCATTCATATTTTCTTTGCTTCAGTTGTTTTTATACTTCATAAAACAAAGAGTAGCATACTTTAAATAATCTATTAAGCCTGACTTTTCCACTGGGCATTTTTCAGAGATTGCTTCTTGTCACTGAGTGGTAGTCCATTGTGCCACAGTGGATCCCCTTTCTGGCTGAGGAGCATTTGGGCTGCTCCCAGATTTCATTTTCTACTGCAAACAGTGTTTGTGCTGGACATTCTGGAAGGATCCTAGAAACTATGAGGAGAGCCATGGTTCAGCCTTAGGGTGAGCCACCAAGTGGGGTGTGAAAATGAGGCACGCTGTGACACGCGCGTGCTCTCGCTGACCCACATTTTTCCTCACTGTCGGAAGTGCTGCTCTCAGGGCTCCTCCTGACCTTTCCTTTCAGCCCCACCCCTCGTGGCAGCGCCAGTGTGCCCCGCTGACAGGGTGCCAGGACTGCAGGCATGTGCCAGGTGGCTTGTTCTGAGCATGGAGCAGGGCTGAGCCTAAGAAGCCATTTGGATCAGGTTCATGTTCCAGCAGTGGCAGTTAGATGACGAACTAGACAAGACTAAGTCTCCCAGAAATAGGATAAACTTGGGGCAGAATATTTTTTTAAATCTGTTTAAAGGCGTAGCAAGTGCCTGACACAATAGTCAGAAACAGAAGAGTCTTCAACCCTTTAAGCCAAGGGAGCCCTAAGCACAGCCCTGCTCGCCGGCTTTACTAGCTTCCTGTGGGAGGGGTGGTGCAGCAGGACCACAGAACACCATCCAGCTGAGGGGGGACAAGATAGAGCTGTGGGTTGCCAAAGAAATAAACAGGTGGGACAAAAGAAAGCCCCATGAAAAGATGGGCCTACATTCAAGCATACCGAATAGTATAGTAATTACAAAAAGTTACATAAAAATCAAATGATGTCAGATTGAAATTTCAAAAATATATGTTGTTTCCAAAAGTCCTTTCTAATGGCAAAGACATAGAAGGTAAAAAGAAGTAAAGAGATACGTCATGCAGATGATAAGCTCAGGAAAGCTGGGTGGTTTTATTAGCAACAGATGAAGCTGACTTCAAAACAAGAAGTTTGCTAAAGAGAAAGAGAAGAGGGACATTTTCTGATGACAAGGTGGTCAGTTCATCAGGAGAAATGCTGACTAAATGGATACGCACCTGGTAATTTGGCTCCAAAATACACGAAGTAAGCACTAACCGAAGTGAGGGAAGGAACAGGCAGCTCCACCGTCATGCGCAGTACTTATGAATAAGTTTGACAAGATGTAAGCCTTCTGATAAAAAGTTCAAAGCATTGCTGGGAGCAACCAAAGCCACCTGAGGAAAGAAAAACTATGTTTGTGAACTGTAAGCAGTCTGGTTATTCCATGTGGTCCCAGCAGGATTTTTAAAGTGGAAATTGAACTGAGCCTGGTGGTTCAGGGCTGTAATCTCAGCACTGTGCAAGGCTGAGGCAGCACAAGTTCAAGCCCAGTCTAGGCAATTTAGCAAGACCTTGTCTCAAACAGGAAAACAAAGAAACAAACAAATAAACAAAAGAGCCTGGGGATATAGTTCAGTGCAAAGGCTCTGGGTTCAATCCTAGTACAAAAGAAAATTGAGAAGCAGATTCTAAAACCTAACATGGAAAAGATATACCATAGCTAGAACAATTTTGAAAAACAAAAGCAAAGCAACAGCAAATGACTCACCTACCTGGTTCTGAGACTTAAGCTACAGTAATGAGAACAATGAGGCACTGGCACACAGATAGACAGAGGTCAGAACAGAGTCAGGGTCAGACTGGAAGTATGAGGCCAGTCGATTGCTCACAGAGATGCCAGGGCAATTCCATGGGGAAAGGAAAGTTTCAATAAATGGTGCTCAAATAAGTGGATATCCATGTGAGACAAAAATAAACCTTATTTCTACATCAGAAACCACATAGAAATTAGTCTGAGATGGAATGTAGGTTTCGCCTGCGCGCTCTAACTTAGGAGAGTGAAGGAGAATATCTTCTCTGAATTCAGGGTGATTGAACATTCCTTAGACGGGAACAAAAAAGGACTAGTCATACAGAGATGACTTAGACTTTAGTAGAGTTGTAGCATTTATTCTTTAATAGGTATCATTTAAAAAATTAACAAGCAAGCCATCAGGTGGGAGCAAATATTTGCAGTATATATATACCCAATAGAGGGCTGTGCCTAGAATGTATATGACAGGCTCTTAACACTTCCGGACAAACTGGTTTTTAAAGATAGACTTAAGACTTGAGCACTCACTTCCAAAAAGGCACCTAAGTTGTCAGTAAACACATGAAAATTGTTCAGCATCATTTGCTACCAGGAAAACTCATAGTAAAGCAAGTATGGAAGCAAGCATACTCGGAAGTATTTGTTCACACCCACCAGAGTGGCTAAAATTAATAATCTTAACCACACAAGTATATGGAGCAACTCAAATTCCCATATACGTCTTGTGAGAGTGTGAAATGGTACAGCCACTGAAGAATTGTATGGCCTTATAAAAAAAAAGTACCCACTAATTCCTCTGCTGTAATACTCAGGAGAAACACACGAACCTGTCCACAAAAACGTAGATATGAATGTTAACTGTAGGTTTCGTAAGGGCCCCTGTTATGGGTTGGATCTGGATGGTCCCTCAAAGCCCCATATGTTTGGACATTGTGGAGTATCTATGGATTTCATGTGCTGTTAAAAGGTGGGGCCTGGGGCTGGAGGAATAGCACAGTGGTTTGAGTGCCTGCCTAGCAAGTGCAATCTTGAGGCAAGCCTGGGCTGCATGGTGAGTTTAAGACCAGTCTAGACTATAGAGCGACACCCTGTCTCAAAAATAAATAAATAAATAAATAAAAGAGGTGGGGCCTTACTGAAAGGGGCAGATGTGGGGCTTGGCCTGAAAGGGTGCATCCTAGCTTTGCCCTTCTTGCTCCCTGTCCTTCCTGCCCACCATGAGGTGAACAGCTTTTATCCAGCTAGCCTTCACTGTACCACCTCTGCCCGCCTCCCATGAATGGGCTGAGGCCTTGTGAAACTGTGAGCTAAAATAAACCTTTCCTCCCTTGAGCTGTGGGTGTCAGGTGTTGTGTCCCCCTGCAGTGGAAAAGAAACTACGCCCCAAACCAGAAACAGTGTGAATGCTCATTAGCACAAAAATGGAGAAACAGATTCATACAGTAACTTCTTCTGAGCCATGGAAAAAAAATTTGCTATGGTGAAACTGTGAAAGGAGGGATTGAACCCAGGGTCTTCACAGTAACTATACTCCGGCCCTCCCCCCCCCCCCCTTTTTTTTTTTTCTTTTCTTTTTTTTTTGAGAGGGGATCTTTCTGTGTAGCCCAGTCTGGCCTTGGACTCACAGCAATCCTCCTGCCTCAGCCTCCTGAGTGAATGCTGGTATTATAAGTGTGTACCACCACACCCAGCTTTATGTGGTACTGGGGAATTGAACTCAGGGCCTTGGGCTTGCAAGGCATGCGCTTTAACAAAACACTGTGCTATTCCTACAACCCCTATTTTTATTTTTTGAGATGTGATCTTTCTAAGTCCTTGGATTGCCCAGACTAGATGTAAACTTGTTAACACCCTCCCTCAGACTTCAGAGTGCCCAGCTCCATGGGAGAATATTAAAGAACATGTTGAACCAGGCTCAGTGATACAGGCTTGTGATCCCAGCAGTCTGGGAGGCTGAGACAATAGGGTCATCAATTCAAGACAAATCTGGGCAACCCAGCGACTTAGTGATGCCCCGTCTCAAAATCAAAACTTAAAAATGGGTTGGGGATATTGCTGAGTGTGAAAGCTGTGGGTTCTATCCTCAGTATCAAAAAAGAAAAAAAAAAGTTGAGCCAAAACCCAAAAAGCCAGAGAAGCAGAAAAGCATACGCTATGATTATGTGTCCGTGAAATTCAAGACTAAGCAAAACTGATCTCTCTGTGGAAATGAACATGTTGGCTGCCTAGGTGGGATAGAAGGATTGACCTACAGACACAGTCACCTCGTGGGGAGGAGACGCACTCTGTGTCCTGACTGGGTCTTGATCACATGCACTCACGTCCGCCCGGACTCATCAGACTGCGTACTTAAAACCTGGGCCCTTTGTCTTCTGAGAACTTCAGAGCCTTCCTGGGGGCCACAGAGCTGCAGCGTTTGAACTTGGAGTTGGGGAGCGCTGCTTTAGTTGTTGCTAAAACCCGCGTTGAGGACTGGGGGTGTGGCGCATTTGCCTGGGGTTGACTCCCCAGCACCATGTAATAGCTGGGTGTGGAGGCTCACGCCTGTAATCAGGAGGCAGAACCAGGAGTGGTGCCGTGAATTCAAGGGCAGCCTGCACCAAATAGTGAGTTCAGGACCACCTTGGACTACAGAGCTGGGTTCTGTCTCAAAAAAAAAAAAAAAAAAAAAAAAGCACCTTGTGTTGAAATATCAAACACCCCACAACTGCTTTGGCAACTCTGACTAAAGAGAAGATTTATAGATATAATTGGGTTCATGTGAGGTAAAGAATTCATATAAAGACATGAGCAGCATGTCTTATTTTTTTAAGTCCCAGGTGACTTGTAAAAACCTTGTTTTCTAGATAATACAAGGTTATTGAAAACACATTTTAATGAAATGTTCGGACTGACTTAGTGTAGTGGATCTTTTCTGGGCAGAAGAGGCTGGATTTTGCATTTTCTAAAATCTCTTCCAGTCCTGATGTTTATGTCATTTTGAAATTTGACCCTGCTGTAGCTGAAGTTCACACTCACGACCTACTTTCCTTACGCCTCTCCTGCGCTTGTCACCTGGCTGCTGCGATGCCCTGAAGGTGAGTGAACATCGTCTTTGCCAAAACACAATGGTGAACCATGACCCTGCCTTACCAGCTGGGTGTCCACCACTCAAGGAAGCTGGCATCGGTCACACCCCAGATCTTGTGCTCTCAGAATCTGTGGTGAGAACCTGCTCATTTCGCAGTCGTGATCACTTACCCAAAGCAGCAGGGTAAGGGAGACCTCTGGCTGGTCTTTGGTGGTCCGCCTCCAGATGCGTGGCTCCCCCAGGCCCAGCCAGGTCCACTGCAGCCAGGAGTGGGGAAAGTAGACTTGGCCGATCAGAATGCTGCTGGGCCCATTTTGTCTTTGACTCTTTTCACTCTGTACAGCCTTGTTGCAAGAGGAAAAAGGTAAAATGGTAGGTGATGCTGAGAAGATGTTGCAGGCTCTCCTGACCAGGCCATGGGAAGGATGCAGGGGACTCTCCCTGACCGTCCACTGGACAGATATAGGGGATTTTCACCAACCAGGCCATGGCAGGGACGCAGGGAACTCTCCGTGAACAGGCCACGGGACAGATGTAGGGGACTATCGCCAAGCAGCCAAGGGAGGGATGCAGGGAACTCTCACCAACCGGGCCACAGGAGGGATGCAGGGGACTCTCCTTGGCTGGGCCACAAGAGGGATGTGAAAGAGTTTAATGAGGTGTTTTATTGGGCCACAGCCTTTCGGTTTATTCGCCAGCCTTCTCCCCTAGCTCGCGGCCTCTGTCTGTGAATGTGTCAGTGAGCCCGTGGAGGATAAAGCCGTCATCCCTCCGAGGCCAGGTCTGTTAGTCAGGCATTGCTAGTGGAACCCAAGCTGCAGCCCAGAAGGCCGTGATCTTGGATACGGAAGGAAGCGGGTGTGGTATCACATGCCCATTCATGCCATTTTTTGGCCTGCCTTCTTCCTGTATTTGAGTGAGAAGATCTGTTTGAGGGGACAGGGTATGCAGCCCAGCGACAGATCATGTGCCTCGCATGTGCAAGGTCCTGTGTTCCATCCCTAGCACCGTGGTCTTTCAGTCAGTCAGCCAGGAAATCAATAAAAGAAAATCTGGGGAAAGTTGACGATTCAGTGTTTTGGGGCATTTAATAAAATTTAAATTCCTCTTTTTTAAAAACATAGATTCTTGTGTAAGGTGACCCATCTGACACTCTCCTCTGAAACTCCAGAGGTGACGGTAGTGGTAGCCTCAGTAGGACCTCTGGGTGATGAGGACAAAGAGGAAAACTTCATTATCAAGATACCAACGTCTGGATATGGCTTCCAGTACATGCCATCCCATGGGTCAGGGAGGCAGATCAGCCTGAGATCAGGCGTCTTAGGAATCTGACTGAGCTCCAAGAAGTGAACTGGAGTTATTTCTTGAGTTTGAAAACCTAGAAACAAGACTGACGTGTGGCCACCCACCCACTTAGCCCATATACCTTTCTGTTTGTGTGACTATCTTAGATGTCCCCACATAAACAGGTGATATTGAGCAGAAGCACAGAGGAAAAGTTCTGGACAAGACCCCCGCCCTCCCCAACCATCGCCCTTGCCATATTTTGTGGAACCTTCACCTGCTGTCCCAGGAAGGCTCTGTCTCTTAGTCAGGGGAAGAAGGATCTGTCCGTGTTACTCAGAGCCACACATCCTGTGCTGTTTCGAGAACCGCTGTCTACTTGCTGGTTTTGGTCAGAGTGAAGGCTGTGCTCACTCATCAGAAGTGTGCTCTGATGGTCCAGCCTGCTCCTCAGAATTCTGTTCTTGTTCATGGTGAGAGGTGAGGAGCACACAGTGGTTACATGTGAGCCCCAGGGAAAAGGGAAATAAGTACCTGAGAAACAAAAAGAAGGAACAAAAATGCCTGTAAAAGTCTTGATTGAAGGGTTGCAGAAGGGAGAGAAGGGAGAGCGATCCTGTGCCCTTACTCTGGGCACTGAGGAAGTGGGGCATCCTTGTCTCAGGTGGTTTCCTCTGTCAGATGTAGAGTGGCAGAAACTGACATGCTCAGGAGTTTTTAAAACCACTGGATATCAAACCAGGAAACCTTACCCAAGATGTTTGGTTGTATGACACCCATGTATTTTTTTTATCCTGGCCTTTACTATAAGCCTCAAATCATGCTGAGCTTGGTACAGCCATAAGTAAACAGTTGAGCAGTCTGCTCATAATTCCTTTTGGTTGTTTTAGAGTATGTCCATGTATTTATTAAATCAGAAATTATTAGAGATGGAACAGGGGATAGGTAGGTTTAAAAAAAAAAAAAAGGCCGGGGGCATTGACAATATGGCATTTCAGAGTTCCTGGATGGGCTGCTGTTATACTCCTTAACTGCTTTCCCAAACCTGGGTTGAAGATACTTTGATGTTTGGCTCCGAGTAACACTTTCTTCCCCCCACTGAGCCTTCCTGGGAGAGCAGATGCAGTTTCCACAAAACCTGGCAGGGGCGGTGGTGAGGGGTGGGGTGTGGGGCTTCTCCAGAACTCTTCCTCTTAACTGTGAATGGTTCGTAATGGGGCTGGCTTTTCTTCGCCAGCAGATATCCCACGGGGACACTGCCTCCACTTGCTGCAGTGTATTTCTGAGCTGGTCCAAGAAACAGTCGAAGACCAGGCTGCCAGGTGAGCAAGCCCCAACCCCGCCTAAATTCATCCCCTAGGTGCTTTTCCTTGGCCCTCACCGTGCCACTAGGTTGGGCTACCCCATGGTGGCTTTACTGCACCCTCACCAGGAAGGTAAGCCGTCTTGCCACCCAGTGAGAAGTGGAGAAGGCAGGAGCTGTGTGGTCATGGCTTGGGCAGGTCAGGATAAGTCGGCAGGCACTTGCTTAGGGCTGTGTGGAACTAGTTCAATTCAGGTCTGACATTACATTTTTGAAATGTACAAGCATGATAGTGAAAAGGACAGGCCCTAAAGAGAGCCGTGCCATGCACGGGGTCCCTTGCCATGCCGAACGAAAGGTACCCGAGTCCTCTGGTCTTTTATCTTCTAGGAAAGGAAATGCTAAACTTTTCCCTTTTTCCACCCATTTTTATTGACATGAAAATTGTGTGTTTTTCCCCTTCCTTAGAAAATATTTCTCCAAAATTAGAAAATTCATTCTAATATAATATCCAATGTTATGTTGCAATACTTGCTACTGTCTTATACATGATTTCCTAAAAGCGCCTGTATACCTAGAGGCTTGCTCTAGTCTTTGAAATATTCCTCTCTGTTCCTCTGACGGGCCCGCGTCGAGAGCGCGAATGGCATCAGGGCCATTATGTAAGCCTCCTGCGGCTACCGCATTGCCTCTCCCCCACCCATCTCTCTAGAGGCGGTCTCCGGTCTCATTTCAGAGCACAGAGCATGGGGGCTCCCAGGTCCACGCACAGTCTGAAGGTCTCAGTACTACTGTCTGTCCCTAAGAAGGTCTTTACCAACAGGAAACAGAAAAATAAAGAAGTAACACCCAGAGAAGGATCAGAGTGCCAGCCGCATTATCAATCAGCCACACCACTGGCCCAGGCAGGCCCTTCTCATGTCCCTGTGGGAGAGCAGGAGTAGACCCCAGCCCCTCAGGCTTCTGCCTTCCCCTAGACCTTAGGATCCATCTTAGGCAGGCCTTCCACCGGTCACATGGCTGGCCTGATACACTTGGGTCCTGGTAGGAAGGAGCGGGAGGACCCGGCTGGTCTTTACCTGCTCAGCATACTTACCCAGGAGCTCTACAGGGACAAGCATGTGGTGCTTCTCTCACCCTGAGATACTCTGGCCCGGCCCACTGCCGGCATAGCCTCAAGCTTCAGATGTGACCTGTGGACCAGCTGAGGGAACAAGCCTGAGACTCTCC
Source organism: Ctenodactylus gundi (assembly GCA_004027205.1). Lineage (NCBI taxonomy): Eukaryota > Metazoa > Chordata > Mammalia > Rodentia > Ctenodactylidae > Ctenodactylus > Ctenodactylus gundi. The sequence goes on from PVKB01000104.1 coordinate 69,769, forward strand.
CACTTTCTTCCCTTCCCTTCCTAGTTTTGCAAGCTCAGTGTCAGAATATTAAATCATGCACTTCAGGGAGCACTGCGACAGCAGGACCTTGCAGGATGGCAAGGACAGTACTGAGACCTTGGGGATCCTGTGGCCAGGCAGAGGAGATTGTGCCCTTTACACACAAATCACAGCTCCTAGTTTCCAATGAGACAAGAGGATAGCTTCAATACTCTGTAACTTTCCAGCCCTTTGTCCACATGATCACAAGAAAGAATGCCATACATAACTCATTAAAAATTCATGGTTGCTGAAACCCTGACTGGAACTTTGTGTCTTGTCGGAAAAGGAACACCACATAGTCCTGCCTGTGCCTACTTTCTGCCCTTTTGTCCCAGCGGGTGGAGCCTGGCAGACTTGTCAGTTCTCCACCTGAGCCCTCGGGTGCCTCTGGGGCTTCCTGGATGGCTGCCTTCTGGTTGGGTGGCTCCTTTTTCCACGGCAGCCCAGCACGTGCAAGCCATACAGAAGGAAGGGGGCCATGTTGCAGGTTCTCACCTGGCATCATGGTCACAGGCCAAAGTCTTCTTGAGGTAGCTGGATCTAAAGACGCAAATTTCTGAAGTTCTGGGACATGGGGGAGTTTTGAGAGGTGTCCCTTTAGATGCCCTGTGATTGGGTCAGAGTGGCTCTCAGATACATCTTCAGACTCTAATGTGTATCCTCTGCAGGTTTTACTTCAGTGTAAGTACAATTTAAGGCAGCAGTTTGCAAACACTGAAATGGCTTTAAGAACCAAAAGGAAAGCTGGGTACAGTGGTACACACCTTTAGTCCCAGCTAGTTGAGAGGCTCATGCAAATGGATTGCAAGTCTGAGTCCAGCCTGAGCAACTCAGCCAGATCCTGTCTCAAAAAAACAGAACATAAAGTCACCAAAAAGAACAAGAAATGAGGTTGCCCAGCTGTCGTGCGTCTTGGCTCTGTTCTGTTCCAGGTCCGTCGGAGGTCCCTTTGAAAGCTGGTTTTTGTTCGCTCACTTTGGAGGATGGGCTGACACAGTGGCTAAACAGTTACTGCAGTCAGAAGCTGAACCCCCTGTGGCACTGCTCTGGCTCCTGGCATTCTACCACAGCCCACAGGATGGGCGTCATCGGAGAGCGCAGACCATGGTGGGTAGCAGCCCCCTCCCAGGTGCTCAGGGCAAAGAGAGTCCTGTGGTGGGTTCCCCTTCACTGAGTCCCCACGCACGTAAGCTCTGGGCAGTCACAAGCATAGGCCACAACAACATGTGGCCTTCCACTCAGGTGACTGGATGGAAGCTGGGCTTAAGGTCAGAGACATTCTTCTACCACTCCAGAGTGGCCTGGAGGAGAGATGCTGCCCCTGCTCTCAGGATGCTCTGGGTCTCCTGAGGCCGTGTGTGCCCTGGCATATTTGAGCTGTCCTTCTCAGTGGCCAAGTTTGCCCTCATTTGCCTACTGCCTGGCCCCAGGGTCCCTCCCCATCGGGGCGCCACACAAGGGCCGACAGCCTCTCTGAGGAGCCATGTCCCAAGGCAGAGGCTGCTTTCAGCCGGTGGCCTCTCTTCCATCAGCAGCCTGGCTAGGCGGCTTCCAGCTGACCTACCACTTTTCTGACCAGTCAACATGGCCTCCTCTCACCAGCTTTGTTCAGACCTCTTACTAGAGTAATCACATGATATTAACCCCTTTGCTTCTGAAAAAGGACTTGGTCATTTCCTAAATAACAGAACGGCTAAGTACAGTTGTGACAACGACGGTTGTTGTTGTATATGGGATACGATAATTATGGCAAGCTGTGCTTTGATCGGAGGCAGTGGCACCTCCTCAGCAAACAGTGATTTGATGGTGTTTAAGACTTCAGCTGACAGTATTTGTGCTGATTTTAATAATTAAAAGGAACAGGCTTCATTATGTACAGAACAATGCTTTTATTTGCTTTGTGTTTTCTGTTGTTTGAAAAAAAAAAAGCAGAGGCCAGTACAAGTGTTCGCGTGTTTCATTTGTATCAGGCTTACATAGCAAAGGAAAGAAGAGTTTTAAATTTTAAAAAGTTGAAATTTGAGGATAATGTATTTTGGATCAAAATAAAACACTTTTTAGAAATTATCATAATACACATATGTATTTGAGGATTGCTATCTGATTGAAAACAAAGGCTTCTGTTTCTTCCCTCTAAACTATCACATTAGACTAATTAAGGAAAATCCTTGCTTGTTTTCAACATTTTATTTTTAACAATAATAATTAAGATGTACAAAGCACCCAGGATTTCTGAAGCCCTTTTATATGCATTTCATACTGGATTGTGCATAAAATCAGTTGGAAAATATGTTAAATTCCATATGGATCATAGATAATGACAAAAAGAGACTCATTTTGAAGTACAGAGAAATAAATAGTCCAATAAGGTTAAATTTCTAGAAATCTCTGCGTGGGCACATCTTTCTGCTAGTTAACTTGGTGTTTTTGTCTTTTCTTTAAATAAAATCTATGCACAGTTTTAGTCAGGAGATATGTAGGCATCTTGGGAAAAAATGGATTAATTCAGAGTAATTTCTTCCAGATCGTCACCACTTCCTGTCAGTCCTATCAGAGGGGCCTTCTGCCTTGTGGGTTAAGCCAGAGCTTCACATTTGCAGTGCAGAATTCATCCTTCCGTGCCTGACCCGAAGCTGTGAAGTGGTGACATCTCGGGAGGAAGCTCACCTGGGTTAACCTCTTGTGCCCTGGGTTTGTCCCTTTAATCCCTTGATGATCGTTCAGGGACCTGAGAACAAACTGCATGATGGTGTTGTGATTTGGTGGAGCTTGCCAGGACCAGGGCCTTTGTCTGACTTAAGAGGCTTACTTACATCATGGTCTGTCTCCAACCTGCAGCAGCACACTGACTCTAGAATGGCTACCTCTGCTGCCATCATCAGGAGGCGGGAATGCGGGGCAGACAGCACATCCATCCCGACCAAGGATGCCCCCTTCTCTGCAGCCAGTGGTCATCTCTGTTAGCGGGAGTGCACCGTGATTAAAACCAACCGTGTCTGTGGTTGTGTACTATCAAAACTTAAGGCAAAGGTTCAGATCTTAACCTTGGCATTCAACTTATAGGAATCATCCTAAGGAAACGGTGCTGTGGTCTGGATCTGGAATGTCCCCTCAAACCCTCATATGTATTTGGCTGTAACAGGATGACTGTGGAGCCATGAGATGTTGGGAGGCAGGGCCTGGCTGGAAGGTACGGGTGCTTGGGGCTTGACCCAGAGGGATTATATCAACTTGTGGAGATTGGCAGAGATTTCAAGTGTATGTTACTGACTTCTGAGCCAGGAAGTCAGGGAGAAATACCCACTCTATGTGTGGGCAGCCCCACCGGCAGCTTGAATTAATTAAAGTAAGGAAGAAGAAACATGATTACAGCTTCTTCCTCCAAAAGCTCTCACCTTTCCTGAATCTCCAGAGTTCATCTCTTTCTTTCTTCACTTGGTTCTGCCTGCGATAGGGTGATCAGCTTTCCAGCCTCTGCCGAGTCAGCTCAGAGCCCAACCTCTCAAACTGTTATCTAAAATAAATCTTTCCACTCTTAAGTTCCACTCTTAAGTTTTTGTCCCAGCAACAAAAAATGACTAAGACAAAAATGGTGATCCATATGAATATTTACATATGAGAATATTCTTTAAAGCTTTGTGCATCATTGCAAAAATTGAAAATAACCTAAACTTTCAATGGCTAAATTATTGTCTAAATAAACTGTGATGTATCCTAACTTTGGAATGGCATTCTACCATGTTGTGGAAGAATGAGTTCCATAGATGTGGTAAATTGCTCAGAGTACATGGTGAAGAAAAAATACTAGATATGAGACAAGTGGGGCCGAAGGTGTTGAGCACTTGCACAGCACACACAACCCTGTGGGTATAACTCCCCAGCACCACACTGAAAAAAAATTAGCCTGGCATGGTGCCCTACACCTGTAATCCTAGCAGTCAGGAGGCTGAGGCAGAGGACTGCTGTGAGTTCGAGGCTAGACTGGGCTACATAGCTCAGAACCAGCCTGAACGATAGATACCCCGCCTCAAAAAAAAAAAAAGAAAAGTATAACGAGCGATGTGTTCTCAGTACATAGAAGAAAGGCATTATTAATTTTAACTTAATAAAAACTATCTTTGGATGGTAGAGTTATAGATCACTTTGATTTTTCTCTTTTCAGTTTTCTATCATGAACATACATAAATGTTTATAATGTAAATACTTTAAAGAAAATAAAGATTGACATTTTTCTGCTGAAAAACTCATAAAGAATTTAAAGTATTGGCATGGTGTGTAGAAGTGTCTGAACACAGAAGCATTAGAAGAGAGTCGGACCAGGACAAATAGAAGAGCGTAGCTTTCAGGGGCTGTGGGTAAGAGAAGAAAACTAAAAGCCACCAAGGAGGAAGCGGAGGTAGACGCGGTGGCAGACAGCAGGTGCTACAGATGCCAGCGGCCAAGGGCAGGCGGGTACCACTGGGAGGGGCGGGACAAGGGTGCCATCCCATGGGAGCACACTGTGCCCCGTGGAAGCGCCCTGCGGTGCTGTTTCCCACGGTTCCGCTGTGGTCCAGAGAGCTCACACAACACTCCTAGTGTGCTGGCATCTGACAGACAGCACTGAGCGAGGCCTTCCTTCCCGGGAAAAAGCAGCTCCGGGCATGGGAATTCTCAGAATAGGCCTAAGTATTCTTTAGAAATGACGGAACGTAGCCGTTATGAGTTCCATGTGGCATTTTGGATTTATGGCTTTCAGTTTTCGCTTTGTTTTCCAAGTCACAGTGTGATAGACCATTCTTAGAGCAAGCAGAAGCCTTAACATGAAAAAACACTTTTCTGCAGAAACAACCCACAGACCTGTGACAATTACCGTTATTATGTGGATTTCACAGACTTGTGACCTCTGCTTGAGCTTTAAACATGTATGAACAGATTATCCAGATTATCCTAGTGTCTGAAACAAATGCATGTGTGTGAGGACTGCAGAGGCAGGCCTGCCTGGCCCTCGGCACAGCAGCTCAGCAGAGGCTGCTGCATGCTCTCATTGACCTGAGGCTAACAGGGAGGCAAGTCTTCAAGAAGTCTTTTGTCCTTTCTCTCCCTTACGATTTGGAAAGAAATCTGACTGTGTTCTGTGGAGGACTTTTCTCTGTTTGCTTTAATTCTAAAGAGGTGAGAGCCTGGCATGGTGCCTGGCTCCTCAGTGAGCAAGACGAAAGAAAGTCAAGAAGCATCCCTTACTCCCACTGGGTTTGTGGGGAGCAGGGTGTATTCTGCTCTCTCTTGAGCCCAGGCCGCTCCTCTTTCTGGGGCCTGCTTCAAAGCAAAGCTGAGTTCTAACGGCCTGCCTGCCCTGGCTCTTCCCTCACGTCTTGCTCTTGATTGCACCCCAGGTGGAAGCGAAGGCCGTGCTAGGCCGCCTCCAGAAGCTGTTCGGAAGTGCTTCCCTCTCGGCCCGGGAGCTGCAGGCGGCTGCTGGAGGGAGCTGTGGCACAGGCCCCACGTTGGCTACGTGTGGACAGCTGGTCAGACACCTGCTTCTGAACTTCTTGCTCTGGGCTCCTGGAGGCCACATGATCGCCCGAGAAGTCATCACATCAGTAAGTCTTCCTCTTTTCTCTACGCCCTGTTCACATTTATGCCTCAGGTAAAAGGTAGATTACCCATGGGTCCTGGCCTTGGAGAATGTGTGTCTGTGAGGTAACAGCCGCGATGGACCCAGAGTCTACCTGTGAAACCCCGTCAGGCCAGAAAAGAGGAGTCAAGCTCAGGGAAAGAGCCATCTCAGATCACATGACCTGGTGCCGCAGCCCACCAGGGGAGGCCGGCTCCAGCAACAGCGGCCTGCTCCTCCTTGTGAGAACCGTGCTCAAACAGCCACAGTGCCCAGCGCTCTAGCAGGTCAAAGCACTGGGCTGCACTGAAGGAAAAATTGATAGTTACAAAGAAACCCTTCCTGAAGCCCAGGTGACCTGAAGGTTCAAAGTGATACCCTTCATGACATTAGGCCTGACAACAAGACATAGTAACAGACAGAAAAATAGAGAAAACGGGTGTCAGAAGGATTAGGCGCTTTTGGACGTCGAATGGTACCATCGGGAAAGTACAAATAGCCAGACCTGGTAGCACAGGCCTCGTATCTCAGCACTTTGGGAGGCTGAGGCAGGAGAGTCACAAGTTTAAGCCCAGCTGGGGCAGCTTAGAGAGCTCATCTAAAAATAAAACATAGAAAGGGGCCGGGGATATAGCTCAGTGTGAGGGTTCTGGGTTCAATCCCTGCAAATCAGAACCACATGAGACTCGCTTCATGTGCATCAGGGAAGCTCTTACCAGGAAAAGGAAAGGGAAGTGACGTTGTGGAGGATGGATCAGAACTGGAACATGCGAATGTTAAAACCACACAGCTGTGGGGAAAAGCGTTTGGTAATTCCTGAGAAAATTAAACACAGAATTACCACAGGACACAGTGATTCTGCTCCTGTGTGTACACCAAAAAGAGTGCAGGGACTTGAACTGCGACTTGGACACCAGCATTCTTAACAGCACAATTTACAAGAGCTTGGAAGCAAGCAGTGTCTGTCCACAGGTGAGGGGTAACAAACCGGTCTACATGCACGATGGGACGTCATCCAGCCTTGGGAAGGCGGAGAGTGCGGACATGCGCCGTAATCCCGATGAACCTTGACATTGCACCAAGTGAAGTAAAGCAGCCACGCGGAGGACACTGCAGGGTTCCGCTGTGTGAAGTACTGACACTAGTCGGGCTCAAGGCCCAAAAGTGAGCTGGAGAGCCGGGGGGGGGGGGGGGGGGGGGGGGGGGGGGGGGGGGGGGGGGGGGGGGGGGGGGGGGGGGGGGGGGGTGTTCAGTGGGTGCAGAATTTGCTTGGGATTATGAAAAAGTTCTAGAAATGAGAAATGGTAATGATTACGTGATATCATGAACATATTCCTTGCTATTGGATTGTAAAAATGGCAGTTTATGTTATACTTATTTTGCAGTTTAAAAATATGGTAGGCATCAGGGATTGCTGGCTCTGGGAGCTTTTGCTTTTATTTTTATTGATATATAAATACAAAAAGTACACAGCTTGATGCATTTTCATAAATGAAAAATAACCCATGTGGCCAGTAACCAAATCAAGAATGGAATATACCCAAGGGCCCTGGTGCCCTAGTTCAGGGCAGGCTCTGTTTAAATGCAGATGAGGAGAGTCCGAGGGACAAATGGGTGTACTTGCCAAGAACCTGTGAAAAGCAGTGCTAGAAATAGTCATCACCCTTGTAAGACAGTGGCGCAGCGCAGGCCAGTCCCAGCTTCAGGCTTGGAGTTGCTCGGAGCAGAAGAGGACAGGACTGTCGCATGCTGACTGCATCTCCTCAGGAGCCAGCTCCTGCATGGGGATGCGCTCAGGAACCTGGTGGTACTGAATAAGATGCACACCTGTGACAGCGTAGACAAACCTGGGGGACACAATGCTAAATGAGAGGAGCCAGGCACAAAGACGGGTTTATTTGGTGATACTGCAGACCAAGTCCCAGACCACTGAGCTACACCCTCAGCCCATTTGATTATTTTTGGTTTCAAGACAGGTTCTTGCTGAGTTGCTAAGTGGGCTTGGTTGGGCTTGAGCTCAAGATTCTCAGCCTCCCAGAGCACTAAGACTACATACTGTCCACCAGCCCAGCAGAAAGACAAACTTTGCGTGATCTCACCTATCTGTAGAGTCTAAAATGGTAAAGCTGATGAAACAGCAAGAGGCTGGGTGCCAGGGACTGGTGGAAGGGAGCAGCGAGAGGCTGGTCAAAGGAGTCTTGGAGCCACTGTAGGTCCTAGAGGTCTAATACAACATGACAGCAGTGCTTATCAATAACATATACTTGCAGTTTGCTATGAGTAGATCTTAAATGTTCCTACCACACACAAACACACATACAATAATTATATGAAGTAATGGATGTGTTATCTTAACTATAGTAATTTTTAAACAATATATACATGTATCAAAATGCAGTTATATGTGTGGGGGGGCAAATTGTAACACACAGCAATGCAAAATAAGAGAAAATTATTTTTTAAAAAGTTCTGTACTTAACAGCTAAAACCCATTCATATAACTTAGTATCTGCCAGACATAAGTTATAATAACTGCTTTTCAGCTTCTGCCTCAGGCAGGTGACCAAAGATAACATCACAGAGGTAAGTCATGCTGACTGTATGGACCCTGGGTATTAGGTGATAAAAATGAGATTTTGTCATTGTGGTCTCCCAGCTCTCCTCATAGGAAAATTGTCAGACAAACCCTAAGCAAGAGACACTCAACAAAATTCCTACCAGTCAGTATGTCTCAAAACTTTCAATCAAGATCATCAAAGAAAGAAAGAGCTCCCGGTCAAGATGGTGGTTGAGTAACAGCGCTGCACAATGTCTTCTCATCGAACCACGTAACAAGTCGAGAATTTAGTTAGATAATGTGTGTTCAGTGTAGCTAGGAAAGAGAGGAGCATCCCCCACAACTGAAAGGAGGCCGGGGGAGGCCAGACATTCCGGAGGATCATCGGAAGCAGAGAAAAATAAAATCCCCGTGGCCCAGGACGCCGTGGCAGGCCAGCTGCCAACGGATGGAGGAAAGGTCACGGGGACCGGAACGTCTGACGGAGCTGGGAGAAGACGGAGCACCCCAACAATGGATACGAGGCTGCGGGTGGGTCAGAAATCCTGAAGTCACATTGGAAGAGGAGGAAAACAGCAGCTGACTTGGCGAGGCCCCAAACTGCCGGCATCCACAGACCAGACAGAGGAAAGCCTAGAGCCAGAACCTCAGCATGAGGTCAGTGCGGATCTGGAGAAGTGGGAATTGTTGGCAGCTGGCGGCTCCAGCCTCCAAAACAACAACCCGTGGGTAGTGTGCACTACAAAACACAGTGTGCGCTCCCCCTAAAAAAGGTCCCAAGATCCCAGGGCTTGGCAGCCTTCACAGGCAATGACGTAAGCAGGAGCCATTTTAAAAAGAAGGGGGGGAAAAGCCCAAGACCGAACGCTTTAGAGTAAAAGAAAGCTCAGAAGAGCACATCAGGGCTTTTGGGGCCACCCTTAAACCGTGCCTGGGAAGAAACTGGCACAAAAGGCAGAAAGAGGAGAAAAAAAAGGAGAAAATAAAAAGGCTCCTAATCCCCTGAATGGCTCAGGGTAGCAAGCCGGAGGCTTTCGGGTTGCCGCTGCCCTCCACGCCAGAGGCACCTAGGACTGCGAGGTCCACTGCACACCCATCCTGTGAGTCAGAGGCTTTTAGAGGCTGCCAGGGAATTCCATTGTCCTGTCAATTTTGAACCCCAGAGGCATCTAGGACTGGGCCTTCGCCAAACCCTTCTTTCCTGCACACCAGAGACAGCCAACACAGCAGAACCATGAGGAAACGTGGTAGTAAATCTCCTACAAAAAGTCCTGACACCCCAGAAGATGATACCAGGGATACTGAAATTGCAGAATCCAAAGATGAAAATGGCAAAAACGATGGTAACTTCTGGGTCCAGAAATACATTGAATTAAAGCAGGAAATAAAAGTGATAGAGCAAGTGCTACGCCAAGACATAGCTAAGCTAAAAGTAAGCCTTGAAAAGCAATTAGAGATCAAAGAAGAAATAAACCAGAAGATAATGAAGACAATACAAGAAATGAAAGAAGAATACAACAGAAACATTTAAAAATGCAGATATACACACAGGAAATAATAAACAACAGTTACAAACATTTTCAGAATAGAACGTCAGATTTTGAAGACAAAATGATGGAGTGGGAACAGAAAGACCATAAAGAATGCAAAGTAAAAAAAAAAAGAAGAAAGTGAATCATTACAACGGCTGATAGATGATTCAAAGAGAAACAACCTCAGAATTATGGGAGTCCAAGAGAAGACTGAGGACAAAACATAAGGCTTAAAAGTCATGTTCAAGGAAATTATGGAAGAAAATTTTCCAAATCTAAGAAGAGAAATGAACATAGAGCTACTGCAGCCATATAGAACACCAAACAATATTGATCAGAAGAGAACCTCATCCCAACACATCATAATTAAAGTACTAGAAACCCAACACAAAGAGAGAATACTGAAAACAGTAAGAGAAAAGCAGAAGGTGACCTACAAAGATAAGCCCATCAGGATAACTGCAGACTTCTCAGCCCAGACTCTAAAAGCCAGGAGATCATGGAGCAATGTCATTCAAACACTAAAAGAACACAAATACCAAACAACACTACTATATCCAGCAAAACTATCTTTTAAAATAGAGGGAGACATTAAAACTTTCCGTGATGTAGAAAGCTTAAAGAAATTTGCAGCCACTGAGCCAGCACTACAGAGAATTCTTACAGGAAACTTGGATAGTGAAAGAGAGGCCAATGACACTACTGACCCCAGAAAAAAAGAGACAAAAGTTAGAGGGGAATGAGCTGAGAAAAAAGTAAAGCTAGTAAACAACGTTGAAAAACTATAACGATGGCAGGACATACCAAACATATCTCAATAATTACTCTAAACGTGAATGGCCTCAACTCACCTATTAAAAGACATGGACTTGCTGACTGGATCATAAAACAGAAACCCACAATTTGCTGCCTACAAGAGACACACTTCACCCACAAGGAAACACATAGACTGAAAATAAAAGGATAGAATTCAATATTTCATACAATAGATCCCAGGAAACAAGCAGGGGTAGCTATATTAATCTCAGACTCATCAGACTTCAAAAGAAAACAGGTAAAGAGAGACAAAGATGGACACTGCATACTGGTGAAAGGAACATTAGAACAGGAAGAAATCACAGTTATCAATATACATGCCCGCAACCCTTGAGCACCCAATTATGTAAACCAAAAACTACTAGATCTGGAAGGACACATAGGCCCCAACACAATTATAGTAGGGGACTTTAATACTCTACTGTCACAGATAGATAGATCAGCCATACAAAAAAAATCCACAAAGATATACAACTGCTCAATGATACTATAGAAAACTTGTACATAACAGATGTTTACAGAGTTTTCCATCCAACATCAACTGATTACACATTCTTAGCAGCACATGGAACATTTTCTAAAATAGACCACATTCTAGGCCATAAATCATGTTTAAATAAGTGCAAAGGGGTAGTAATAATTCCCTGTAGACTCTCAGACCATATTGGAATAAAACTGAAATTTAACAGCAGCAAAAACAGAAGAAAATACATAAACACATGGAGACTTAACAACTTACTGTTGACCAAACAGTGGATCATGTAAGAAATCAGAGAAATCAAAAACCTCATAGAGTTAAATGATGACAGAGTACATCATATCAAAATCTATGGACACAATGAAAGCAGTACTTAGAGGAAAATTCATAGCCATAAATGCACACATCAAAAGAACAGAACAGTCACAAATAAACATGCTAATGATGCACCTTAAGGACCTAGAGAAACAAGAACAACTTAACCCAAAAAGCAGTAGAAGAAATTATAAAGATCAGATCTGAAATTAATGAAATTGAAATTTAAAAACATTAGTGAGTCAAAGATCTGGTTCTTTGAAAAAATTAACAAAATAGACAAACCTCTAGCTAAACTCACCAAGAGAAGGAAAGAAAAAGCACAGATTAGTGCACTTAGAAATGAAAAGGGCGAATTCCCAAAAGACTCTGCAGAAATTCAGAATATTATGAGAAATTATTTTGAACACCTATATTCTAACAAATTAGAGAATTGGGAAGAAATAGATGACTTCCTAGATACATATAAAATACCAAAATTAAACGAAGAAGACATAAAAATTTTGAACAACCCCATTACTTACACAGAAATTGAAGCAGTAATAAAAGCTCTACCTACAAACAAAAGCGCAGGACCAGATGGATTCACAGCAGAATTTTTTTCAGTACTTCAGGGAAGAACTAACTCCAATCCTCCTCAAACTGTTTCATAAAGTAGAAAGCAAAGGAATACTACCAAACTCATTTCTTGAGGCTAGCATCACCCTAGTCCCAAAACCAGACAAAGACTTAACTAGGAAGGAAAATTATAGACCAGTGTCTTTAATGAATAGGGATGCAAAAATCCTTAGTAAGATCCTGGCAAATAGAATCCAACAAGTAATCAGAAAGATCATACACCATGATCCAGTGGGCTTCATCCCTGAGATGCAAGGCTGGTTCAACATACGTAAATCAATCAATGTAATACACCATATCAACAAAAGTGAAAACAAAAACCACATGATCATCTCAATTGATGCAGAAAAAAAAACCTTTGACAAAATTCAGCACCCTTACATGATTAAAAACTCTGAGAAAAATAGGTATAGAAGGGCCCTATCTAAAACTCATAGAAGCCATATAGGCTAAGCCTACTTCATATATCATAGTAAATGGAGAAAAATTGAAATCGTTCCCTCTCAAATCTGGAACACGACAGGGCTGCCCACTTTCACCACTCTTATTCAACATAGTTCTTGAAACACTGGCCATAAATAAAGGGAATCTGCATCAGAAAGGAGGAAGTCAAACTATCCTTATTTCCAGACAGTATGATTATGGTCATAATGGTTATGGGGGACCCTGAAAACTACTATGAAACTCTTGGAAATAATAAAAAAAATATTTAGCCAAATTGCAGGCTACAAAAATCAATCCTAAAAAAAAAAAAACAATAGCTTTTCTCTACACTAACAGTGAACGTACTGAAAAAGACCTCAGAAAAACAATTCCATTCTCAATAGCCCAGCATCAAATTAAATACCTAGGAGTTTACCTAACCAGGGAAGTGAAGGACCTATGAAAAGGAAACTGCATTACATTGAAGAAAGAAGTTATAGGTGACATCAGAAAATGGAAAGGCATCCCCTGTTCTTGGATAGGCAGAATAAATATAGTAAAAATGACTATACCGCCAAAACTGAGATATAGATTCAATGCAATTCCTATCAAAATACCAACAAATTTCTTCAAAGAACTTCAAACAATAATCCTTAAATTCATATGGAACCAAAAGAGACCAAGAAGCAATCCTGAGTAACAAGACACGAGGCATTACAATACCAGACATCAGACTCTACTATAAAGCAATAGTCCTAAAAAACAATTTGGTACGGGCACAAAAACAGACAGATAGACCAGTGGAACAGAGACAAACCCAAATACCCTCAAATACTTAATCTTCAATAAAGAAGCCAGAAGCATACACTGGAATAAGGGTAGCCTGCTCAACAAATGGTGCTGGAAAAACTGGCCATCCACATGCAAAAGAATGAATCTAGTCACATACCTGTCACCATGCACCAAAATCAAATCAAAGTGGATCAAAGACCTAGACATTAAAAGTGAAGCTCTGAACATTTTAGAAGACAAATTAGGCAAATATCTATAAGACATAGGTGTAGGCAAAGACACCAAAAGCAAAAGAAATTATCCCCATTATTAACAAATGGGATCATGTCAAATTAAAAAGTTTCTACACAGCAAAGGAAATTACCAACACTGTAAAATGAGAACCAACAGAGTGGGAAAAAAATATTCACCATCAACACCTCAGAGAGGGGTCTCATAACCAGAAAATACAGGGAACTGAAGAAAAGTAAGTCCCCCAAAATTAAGGACGCTATTGAAAAATGGGCAGAAGACATAAAGAGGCAGTTCACTCAGGAAGAAATTCAAAGGGCCAATAGATACATGAAAAGATGTTCAGCATCCCTAGCCGTAAAGGAAATGCAAATCAAAACATCACTGAGATACCATCTAACTCCAGAGAGATTGGCCTGTATCAACAACTCAAATAGCAATCTGTGCTGGGAGGCTGTGGGGAGAAAGGAACCCTTCTGCACTGCTGGTGGGAATGTAAATTTGTACAACCACTTTGGAAAGCAGTATGGAGATTTCTCAAAAGACTAGAAATAAATATCCCCTTCGATCCAGCGACACCCCTCCTGGGAATATTCTCAAAAGAGTGCAGAGCAACACATAACAGAGGTACATGTATACCCATGTTTATAGCAGCACAACTAACAATAGCTAAAATATGGAAGTCACCAAAATACCCATCAACAGACCAACGGATACACAAACTGTGGTATTTATGCACAAAGGAATACTATGCATCTATAACGTCGGACAGCGTGGAGGCTTTTGTAGGCAAATGGAGGAAACTGGAGACCATCATCCTTAGTGAAGTAAGCCAGAAGCAGAAGGTAAAACATCGAATGGTCTCTCTGGTATGAGAAACCCAGATCACAACTATCTCATGGAACTAAAAGTGAAAAACAAAGGGAACCAGGGGGGTAGGGTGGGGAGGGAGGGAAGGGTTGGATAGGGGAAGGTTGAAGGGAGAGCGGGGAAGTTCTTGTCACCTTGACAAGATATGTATGTGCACAAAATGCTCAACATCAATATAAACCTTAAGTTTTGAACTTATACATATCAATAAAATGGGAAGAAAGAAAGAAAGAAAAGTCTGAGAAACTGTCACGCATAACCAAGACAAGATGAAGGGGACAAGAAGTGGGATGTGGCATCGTGAGTGTGTGGATGTCATCCTTGGCCAGGAAAGGGACAAAGAGAACTGAGGAATCAGAAGAAAGTCTGGACTATAGGTGATGATGTGTCGATACGCGTTCCTTGAGCAAGGCCCAGGTGTGTACCAACGTAAGATACTGACAGCGAGGAGCCCAGTCTGGGGAGTTGGACGGTCAGCACTTTACACTGTAAATAGACACTTACTAAGTTATTTGTAACTCAACAGCAGGCATTTTTGACTCATGCAAGTGTTGGGACTTTATTCACTTGACCTCTGGCCTCTTGCTCATGCCCCCATACCTGTGGATTCTGCTGAGATGACACGTGCTTATGCACTTACTTCATGGCCACATGCCCTCCTGCTCCACTCTCCTGTCACTGGAAGTGGCAGAGCTGCCACAACCAGAGCATGGACTGCTCACCAGCTGGTTTAGCATGGAAGCTTCCGCGGCCATAGCCCTGCTCCAGGATAAGCGCAAGTTCCCAGAAATGGGTACTCGGAGGCCCCAGCTCCCTGCCTCAGTTATTCCAGCCAGTTGCCAGTAAATCTGGGAAAATAGTCCACATTCAAGGTGGTCACACTCACCCACCCAGAGCCACAGTGAACAGGGAGCTGGGTCATGCCAACTGTGTGTTCAGTCTACCTCCCGTAATGGCTGGCAACTCCAGCCACACAGCAATGCTGCTCACGTAAACGGGACTGCAGGAGGGGGCTGGAGGAATGGCTCAGCAGTTACAGTGCTGAAGCAAGCACTAAGTCAAGTGCTAAGTACCCGAGTTCAATTACCCAGTACCACATAAGACAGGCATGTTGGCACACGCCTGTAATCCCAGCACGAGGCAGGGATTGCCATGAGTCTGGACTCCACAGTGAATTCAGGACCAGCCTGGGCTACAGGGCAAGACCCTGTCTCAAAAAAAAAAAAAAAAAAAAAAAATTGCAGGAGTATGGAAGACCCTAGCCTCTTCATCAGCGCTCTTAGGTCATCAGCTCAGCTGCAAAGAGTACAGAGGAGAAACTCACTGAGGGGAACTTGCCTCTGTGTTTTGCTTCACGTAGCAGCTTCAGAGCAGGTAGGCCTCATCTGGGCCCCAGAGCACTGTCCTTGCAGACATTTTAGACTGTCTTGCTAAGATGACAGCTTTCCTAATGAGGAGACTTTGCAACAGTGGCCACCACAGGTGACTCCTCGGCCACCAACATGGCAGGTGGAGTTCCCCACACATAGCACAGCTGTCCATAGGCACTCCTCAGTTCCTATCTGCTGTGAGCCCCCAGAAGGAGCCTGGGCCAGGCTTTCCTGGCCTAGGAACAGGTGGTGACCAGAGAGTGGCATAGGTGGGACAGCCCTTCTCAGCAGCACTCAGCCCACTGGCCACAATGCAGCTTTTCTAGGGCTCAGAAGGCTCATGCAAAGCTACCTCTGGCCTGCGGCCCAAACTCTACCCTCAGCCTTGGCACCCAGCTTCAGAGAGCTGTTGTGGCTCAAGGCAGGCAGGGTGGAGCCCACTGTGGCATAAGTCATCATCCCACTTGCCAGCCTCCATGAGTAGCTTCACTGAGTGGGCCATGGGACGTTGAATTGCTGAAACCAGCCTGGTCACACAGGAAGGTAAATATTTCATGGCTTCTCAGAAACTCAAAATATGAATGAAAGAGCGAAATACAGGATGATAGGAAGCAGGGAGGTAGACTTCGTAGAGATAGACAGGGGCTTTGGGTGGGGAAGACGGGGCAGGAAGGCAGAGCCAAGAAGATCGAGGTATAATATGGATCAGATCCCTGAGACTAAGGTGTTTAGTAGGTATCACAAACATATAATAAAAATGGAAGAAAATAAATGTGGAAATGTTTAAAGAAAGTTTACCTGAAGCAGACAAAACAAGCTGCCCCGGTGCAGGAACCCACAGTGGCTGGTGATCTGCAGAAGGGCCGGTGAGGACGAGAGCACGAGGAAGCTGACCTGGGCTATTCTGGCTAAACGTTTGTGGGATCCATATAAACTCACACGTACAAAACAGAAGTGTAGATCATATTTCCAAAAATGTAGAGCTTCTTAATGTTACTTCTGCCAAAAAATAAAATTTCAGATTCCATGCACAGCTAACTGGTGAGATTCTCACCTCTTCCTTTTTACTGAAATGAAGTTCTTAGGAAAATATGGGACGAACAAGTAAGAACAGCTTGAGGCTGCATTTAGCAGAACTAACGATGCCTGTTTCCCACCTCCCTATAAGAATCAGGTGTTAAAGCCTTTGTGCCTATTAAAAAACAAGCAGGCTGGGTTGCAGGCCCGGAATGGCACCTATAATGCTGTGTGGAAACAAGTGGCATTTTCCAATTCTCATGGGAATGTGAGTGTTTTTGCAAAGTCAGGCCACAGCATGCTTTTTGTCTTTGCTTCCCAACGCAAATAATCCCGACTGTATTGAGTGGCACTCCAAAAACAACTGTCTCTGAGTAGCACTTGGTTGTAGCCCTATGAGTCAAAGCTTGAGCTGCTGAGCCTTGATGCCAGGCAGGTGGTTACTGGGACATGGTTCAGTTCATACTATGGCCAACACCTAAGAGCAGAAGTGTTGTGCTAATCACCTTCCAGACAAAACACGAGCCTGTGTTTCCCTTTGGAGCTGGTAGCAAAGCTGTGGCCTGCAGGAACAGAATAGGTGCTGTTATTCACTGGGCACAGAAAGGAATCTACGTGCAGGTGGATTCATTTTCCTTCTTTCTTTCGCTCACTGCAGATGGCCCACACTGACAAGGTGACCCAAGAGACTGTTGCCTTTCTTGAGCAGACCCTGTACAGATGGGATCACGTTTGCCTTGAAGCCCCTAGGTCAGGAGAACTGGCCAGAGAGCTCCTTCACATGCTGCAAGTCCAAGACTGAAAGGAGCACAGACTGGGAATGCTCCTGGCTGGAGAGAGAAGAGTGTTCGGAATTGCCGAGGTCATGGATGGTAGTGGGACCCCATCTATGGGCACAGGTTTGTGGACTAAGTCCTTTAAGCTGTGAGAAAAAGCCATACACATCTTGGATGATTTGGTCATACATATTTTACAAAATGAGAAGTCATACGCCTTAGCCCACATTCATCCGACCCACGTATCAGTGGCTATATCGCGCGTCAGCATTCTCTATATCTGGTTGGCCCAGAAGGTCAATCAGAGTTGCTAAGGGAACAGCTTGAGCAGGAGGATAGATTCAGTTTTCTCTTTGACCATATCAAGCCAAGAGTCAAAACGATTATTTGAATGACTCAAGGGCTTTGGACCAAGAACTTGGTCTTGGACCACTCATCAGTTTAGCTCACAAATTATTTTTAGTAGTCAAATAATTACCATTGATATTTCATGTAAGACAAAGGCCTAGAACAGCTGTTGAACTAAGCGTCGCAGGAATACTTTTCCTGGGAGACATGAACACGAGCATCCCTTCACCCCAGATAGGCCACAGCAGACAGGTCAAAGTAATGATTACACCAAAGTCCAATTTAGTGAACCAGTGAGCTTACTGAGGTTAATTGCAGTAGTACGGGTGAGGGGTTACGTACGGAAGCTCAGGTGAAAGGCTGCCTAAGGCTGAAAGGCTGGGTAAGGGGTCACTTACAAGCCTAGGAAAGACTTGGTGTATTAGTTGCCATTTTAGGCCAAAAGGGAAATTGGAAATTCCTAAGAAGGAATTGGTAACCTCAAGGTTAGTAATCATTTGCATCAGTTGAGGAATTTTTTCCTTTCAGATCCATTCTTGTATTTGCCATACATTCTTTGGTGTGTTTTTGTCTAGTGAATCAAGACCTTTGTTATCTGTTTTGATCTCTGTATGAGGAATCTCAGAACCTTGGCTCCTTTCTGAGGAAGGAGTAGCATTTTATAGTGCAGGTAACCTTTAGAGAACGTACTTGTTCCTGTACATGGCACTGCCAACACACCTGTGACCTGACCCTCCCTTCTGAGAGACATTCTGGCGTGAGAGGCTTACTTTTAAAATACTCTGACCACAGCTGCCATCCTCATTACTTTGCCGTGGCTGATGCCTCAACGTGTGTCCTTCCAGGAGGCCTCTGCGCGTTTGGAGTTCAGCCCCCTCCTATGCTGAGTCTGAACCCAAGCCTGCATTTCCACCCTAGAAATTGATCAACCTCTGTGGGCAAGGAAAACAAAGCTGACTATGGTGGCAGTGTGTAACCCCTAACCGGGGGCCGCCAGGAGCCGGACCTCCCCGAGTGGAAGGGATCTGGCGGGAAGTCCACAGCACTGTAACGTGCTCGTGGTTACGAGAATTCTCCAACTCTCCGCTTCCTTTCACACTGACCTATAAAAGCAAAATGTTTTTCTCATGCAGGCCATTCCAGCTACATTTCCGAACGATTCCTTCCTGTGCTTCCTTAGGTCACCCTGTTGGTAACGCTCCCTAGCCTCTATGCAGCTTATGAGGCCTTCCAGCTTGGGACGTTTGGGGGCAGTTGACCACACAGCCCATGGAGCACTGAGGCTGTTCCATGTTGTGTCCCAGGTGGACCCTACCTGTCCACAGGGATTTGTTTCTGGCGAAAGCAGGCATGCACTGACTTGTTCACTAACTTTCCCCCTTTGACTTTTCCTACCCTGACGGAGGAGCCAGCAAGGGGAGCGGGCTTAGAGGTGGGAAACAGGCAGGCGTGCGAGGCGCGGGCAGCCGGCCTCCCTCCACACAGGCCCCGGGCCTGGCACCCCACACTGCGCTGGGTAGTGTGTGCGGGATCCGACCTGTGCAGCCCACCGAAGAGCTGAGGAGGGTGTGGCTACAGCCATGGAAACGGCCTCCAGGCGCTCGTTTCAGAAAGCACGGGCCGCTGTATTAGGAAGAAGTGAGACCACGTGTAGGGTAAAGTAAGGGGCGGCTCTTCCTCTCCACGCAACGTCCCGTCCATCCAGTCACCTCAGAGAATCACAGTTACACCCTTATTCGGAAGTCCTGGGAGCTCTGTGTGCCAAGCTCAGGGCTTGGGGGTATTAGCCGGATGTGCTCGTTTCCCATCAACCTCTCTGCAGAGGCGTGAGCCTCCATGCAGGCCGCTGTCGCTCGCCCCCTACAGCAGCAGGAGGCGGAGGCCGTGTGTACCGTGGAAGGCTGCAGCACAGTGCTGTCCCCTGGAAAGCCGGAGAAAGCAGAGACCTGCTGCCTGGGAAAGCCCATGCCCAGGAAGGCTGGAATTCGGGGCGGACTGCAGGTGACTTAGCAAACTACCGCATCTCTCAGTTGCCTTAGATGTTGGAGGAAGTCTGGATATGTGGATTCTTTTCAGTTTTTGGAAATTTAAAGACTAAGTAGGGCCTGGCCAAAGCCAGAGGAGAATGCCCATCAGTGCCCACACTGCGCCCGCATGTGGGTCCAGCGGAGAGATGCTCTCCGCAGCGTGCACCCGGTCCCCACGCCTGCTGCCCCAGCCCCGAGCAAGGAAGGGGTGGCGGCCTCAAGCCCAGAAAGCCGGAAGCCTGCTCCTAGGGCCCCTTGGCGTGGCAGGGGCGTGGAGGGGTCACCACGGTGTTCCTGGTCTCTGCAGGCAAGAAAGGGCGGGGCGGGGCAGCAGCGCCCAGCCTGCTCCACAGCCACTGTGGCTGGCGTGTGTTGTTTTTTAATTCTGAATTTGGAATCACACCTAAATTTTCATTCACCGAATACGATAATCTGCCTCTCAAAAACACTTTCCTCTGCCTCCTGCCTGGAAGCCCCAAGTCTCACAAAACCCGGATCTCTGCCAGGGCAGGTGGCCGGGGGAGCTCTCCCCCTCCCTCTGTTTCCGCTCTGTTCTCTGTCCTCTTTTTGGCCCTCCCTCCCTCCGTCTCGCTGCCTCTGTACGCACACACACACACACACACACACATTGTGTGTGTGTGTGTGTGTGTATACACGAGACTTAATTAGAATCACGCTTGCCTTAAGGTTGCATCGTGTCTGTTACTCTTCCCGTGTTCGAATCTAGGAACCCTCTCCACCCAGCAGCTCCGCTGCTCCGGCTCAGTTTATGCGGCGCCCTTGCACCCAGCCCTGCCGCCCCCAGGGTGGAGGGAGAAGTGTCCCTCCCATAACCAGGCGCACCTGGCCGGGCAGCTTGACTGGATTTTGTGGGTGGCAGTGCCTGACACCTCTGGAGCTACCTGACCTTGCCGGCATGGTTAAGACCCTGCTTCTGAGGAGCCTTTTATCTGAGAACCAGGCAGCTGGCTACATTCGTGCCTTATCAGTAATCTCTGCCCCCTTTTTCCCCAAGAGGTAGAACAACAGGTCTTTATTTAGAAACAAAGGACAGAGGGGCAGAAACTCCCAGTGGGGGGTGGGGGGGGCAAGCAGGTTGCCCCACTGCCCATTTTTAATTCTTGGCATTTGAAAGAAATGTTTCAGAGCACAGGGCGAATCCCGAGTGGCGGTGACCATTTGGGGAAGCTGGCATTTTCACTGCCCCCTCCCAGCTTCTCCCTCTACAGGAGTATACCTTCCGGTTCCCGGTTACTTACTGGCTGAGTTTGACTTACTTTGCTTAGCATGAAGAGAGTCTCCAGTTCCACCCATTTTCCTGCAAATGGGAAAATTTCATTCTTCTTTATGGCTGAATAGTGGCCCGCTGCCACACAGGGCGCACTTTCTTCATCCATTCACAGGCTGTGTGCACGTTTCAGCATCTTGAGCAACAGTGTCGCGAACGTGGGTACGTACACATGTGTCACTATAGGTCTGCTACGGAAAGCTTTCAGGAGAGGCACAGCAGGATCAAATGGCATTTCTACATTTAGTATTTTTAGGAATCTTCATGTGAATTTCCATAGCTGTACACATCCACGTCCTTACCAACAACGTAGGAGGGCCTTCTTTCACTCTTGATGGGTTTTTTCTTTTTTCTTTTTCTTTTCTTTCTTCTTTCTTCTTCTTTTTTTTGAGAGAGAGTCTTGCTTTTTAATCCAGGCCGGTACTGAGCTCACTCTGTAGCCCAGGCTGGCCTCAAACACATGACAATCCTCCTGCCTCGGCCTCCTGAGTGCTGGGATTACAGGTGTGCAGCAGCATACCCAGCTTATGTAGTGCTGGGGAATCGAACCCAGAGCCTTGTGTTAGCTAGGAAAGCACTCGAACAACTGAACTATGTCTCCAGCCCCTGCACGTGGGTGTTCTTCACCCACTTCTCTCTGATAGGTCAGCGGTGCCAGGCCAAAGTGGGAACCTGTCCAGGGGACAGAGGAAGCAGGGGACAGGTCGGTGGTCACCAAGGGAGGCTGCCCTGGGAGAACAATGCGAGGAGCGTGCAGCCTCTGCTGGGCGCTACAGTGGAGTTCTCTCCTCAGCTGATACTGCATTTTATCGTAGAGTCTTGGTTTTGGTTTTTAAAAATTCTAAGTTATTAGTAATCACTAAGCAATTTCATAGCCAAAGAAACAAAATTAATGCAAAATAAGAAAGAGTGTGTTTCAAAGCCTCTTTCTAAAATCCAGTTTCACACTTTTTATACCATGAGTCCCGATCACCTCCCTCTTACACAGACTAGCAACAAAGTTTATGAAGTAAGCTTTCCCTTCCCCGGACCTGTTAGGGTATTTTATAATTCTAGGTATTTGAGGTAGGAAACATACACTTCGATACTGAAAGATTTTATGCTGATCTGTAGACTAACAAGTCTCCTGTTGGGACGTGCTGGAAATCTCACTGGCCTCTGATGAGCCATAGTATGATGCAATCACAGGTCTCAATCACCAAATGTGGAAATTCAGCCGGAGCTGACACAGAGGGCATGTGAAAGCCCACAGAACTGAGGCAGCCCCAGCTTCACGCCAGCCAGGTGTCAATCCATAGGAAGCTCCTGCTGCCGCCACTGAGCGCGCACATCAGACCCTTCAGAACTGGCTGCAAGCAGGACCAATGGATGCAGCTGCTCGTCTCAGAGAGCTTCTGCCCAGTGCGTCTGCAGTGGGCCCAGGTGGCGAGCTTGCACTACAGCTGTGAAGGAAGCTGGCCAGCTATGAATTAAGCCTGATTAGCATCTGTAAGTTGCTGGGCATCTCGGCTATCACGGAAGATGTCATGTGAATGTGGAAAAGGGCAGCTACTGGGCAGATAGCCACAGTATTCCTTATGACTATTCTAAGCCAAGCGTGATGATACAGGCCTCTAATCCCAGCCCTGTGAGAGGCTGAGGTAAGAGGACTGGAAGTTCAAGTCCAGTGTGGACAATTTAAGAGACTTAGTGAGACCTTCCTTGTCTCAAAAGGTAAAAAAACAAGGGCTGTGGATGTGGCTCAGTGGGAAAGCTCTGGGTTCAATCCCCAGTGCTGAAGAAAAAAATATTCCAGAGCATTTTAGAAGGCTGAGTCCCATGAGGCAGCTGCACGCTCAGCAGCAGCACAATACCAGGCAGGGTGGTGTTGGCAGAAAGCCATTGGTGGCGTCCAGATCCTTCCTCGGTGCAGCGCCATCAGCACTGTGGGTCAAGTACCTCTCTGTTGCAAGGCTACCCGATGCTCTGTGCACTGCAGGAAGGTTAGCAGCGTCCGACCTCTGTCCCTTAGTGCTTCTGAGATGTACCAGAGTGGTGTCCGGCAGACATGGCCAAATCCTTCCTTCCAGCTCCTAACTGGTGGTAGTTGCTTCTGAAAAGATTCTGAACAGAAATTCTGATTGCTATAGCAATTAGACCTCATAGGATCCTAGTAAGAGGACAATCTGACTCCAGAATTCATATGGAAAAATAAACATTCAGTAACAGCCAGGAAGATTCCGACGGTGAAGTGTAGTGTACTGCACAGTAGTGTGCCCTGGAGTTCAGGCAGCACACCAGCATGATGCACTTTGTGAGCCAACAGAGGGGACCCAAAGATTGAAGGAATGAAACCGCCTGTCAAGGTCCCTAGGGACCTCTTACGGCTTCTGCTACCAGTCTGCTCTTACAGTACCAGCACACAGGATGTGCTCCTCCCTGCACTCACAAGGTCTCTTCCAAGTCTGCGCCTCCATTTTCTTGACCTCTTCCCCGACCCTACCTTGCCTGGTAGCCTCTCAGCATCATGTCATGTAGAGGGGCCATACCTGCCCCTGGGCCACTGACCTGTCAGCCAACTGCCAATTGGTTAGGCATTTCCACTTGGAGGCCTGATGACCACCTCGACTTAAAGTATCCAACACTGGCCTCACCACCCCATACTGCCCCGCAGAACACACAGCCTCTTGTGTCTATGGTGGCAGCCCCATCTTTCCAGTGACTCAGGCCAGATTCTATGGCTGTCCTTCATCCCTCTTCCCCTCCCCCTCCTCCCACCCAATACACTAGGAAATTCCTGACCATTGTCCACTCTCCACTATTTACCACCTTGTCTATGGCACCATTATTTTCTGCCCAATAAATATTTGTTGACTGAATGCATATGTATAGGAATTCAGTACATGATAAATGCATTTCAATCAGCTAGAAAAAATTATAGTTGGAAATAAAGTTGAATCTCTACTTAGACCAAAAGGAACATTACAGAATAACGTGGCCAGGCCTTTTTCTTTTCTCCAGGTCAGTGCCTGGAGGACTGTTCCCTAGGCATGTGTGCTTTTTCCAGAGAAGGCTCCAGCACTCCAGCAGTGCTGCTTGGGAGAGGAAGAGGGGAGGACTGGGAACTGCTGCCACTGCCACGGAACGATGGCCCATTACTTGGAAAAATAAAATTTTAATTTATAAAATTAGAACTTCCCAATCATCATTTGGTGCAGACAAGTTCACATGAATGCTGTTTTTAAGCCCCTGGCTACCCATCCTCGCATATCCGCACCCTGCGTGGGACATACAGAGTCAAAGCTGGAGGGTCACTGCTGCCTGACAAGACCTCCCGGTTCTCTGAGAGGTGAGGTGGGGGAAGGGAGAGTGTTTCTCTATGCAACACTGAGAGGGCCCCAACGCACCAGTCAGACCACACAGACGTCCACACAGCCTTGACACAACTCTTAACTGTGTCTGGACACAATGTAAAACCTAGAAACCACAGAAAAGATTCATAAAACTTGCCGTGCAAAAATAAAACACAGAGCTGGGGGCAGACTCACTCGGTAGAGCACTAGCCAGCAGCACAAGGACCTCAGGTCGTCCTTCAGCACCATATAAGTGGGATATGGTGGCACATGGTGGTAATCCCAGAACTTGGGAGGTGGAGGCAGGAGGACTGCTGTGTGTTCGAGGCCTGGGCCACATACTGAGTTCAAGATTAGCCTGGACAGCAGAATGAGACCCTGTTTCAAAAACAAGACAAAATTAAATACAAAGGGCAAACTAGGAAAAAATATTTGCAACAGAGGACAACTAGCTCATTTTCTCCCTTCTGCGTCTCATCTTCAAATCAATATGAAAAAAGGCCATTAACTTGAGACTTATTTGCGAGGAGACAACTCCTGCATGTAAGCAATGGGAGAAATGCAAACGATTCCCAAAAAGACTTTTAAAGACTATCTAGATGGGCACGGTATGCACACCTGTAATCCAACCCCTGTGTAAGATTTACATACATGCTTGAGTCCCAGTTGGACAAATTAGTAAGACTGTCTCAAAAAGAAGTGAACACAGCTTATGAGGAGTGCAAAGTAATTCTCGTTCCACATCAGGCTGGAAAGGGCAAAAGGCTGAAACGGTCAAACTGGTGGAGAAGTGCCGAAAAGGGAGGTTGCATTTTTGGAGGACAACTTGGCAAGTATCACAATTTAGATCTCCTGAAAAGAGTAGAGTAACAGAATAATTAGATCCAACAATTCTACTTGCGTATATACACCCCAAAGTACTGCAAGTGGCTCCTAGAGATACGTGGACACCTGTGTTCCCAGTGATAAGATTCATAAAAGCTGAAAGACAGAAACACTCTGGTCTACCAAGAGCTGAGATGAATGGGTAAATAAAATGTGACACACGTGCAGTGGCATATCATTCAACTGTAAAAATGGAGGAGATTCTGACATATGCTATGACCTGGAAGACTGTGCTACACTAAAGCCAGACACAGAAGGACAAATACTCTGCGATCCCTCTCCCACAAATGACTCAGAACAGGGAAGCTGAGAGAAAACAGAATGCCGGTGCAGGGCCGCGGCACAGCAAGGTGGTGACGCGTGGGTACGTGTTTTCAAGTCTGGGAAGACAAGAAGCTCTGGAGCTGGGTGGCGGTGTCACAGAATGGCGTAATTGGACCTAATGCCATCGCGTTATGGACGTGAAAATGATTGATAAATTGTGTACACTTAACAAAATAAAAACACTGAATTTAAAAATTTAAAGTACATATCCTTTCACTCTAATAAAAATCCAGTTCTTCCAACTCCCTCTCCAACTTCGGATTGATGGATCCTATCATAATGAGCAAGTCTGGAAATTTTCTTCACCAATACTTGCACTTACATGCACTACCCTAGGCTACTCACTGCGGTATTGTTTCAGCCAGCCAGCTGGAATGCCACATGGCTTGTGGATAGAGACCCGGTTAAGTAAGTAAATGACGGGAGGGAGGACACACACAAGCCGTATGCTGGAGGCCGGCCTGTCGCCAGGATGTCACATGAGCTAACTGAGCCAACACAGTTGGTAGTTTCTGATGAATGGAGCACAGAGAGATCAAATAACCTGCTCGATATCGTGCTGAAGGCGCCTGGCATCGAAGCAAAGGAAGCCTACAGAAAGCTGTCGTATCACTGAGCCCGGTGGCACAGGCTGTGATCTTATCACTCTGGTAGGCTGAGGCAGGAGGATCAGAAGGGAAAAAAAGCGGGGGAAAGGAAAGCTAGCTAGCTACTGCTCTCCCACGTTCAAGCTATGAGATATTCATGCAGCAGTACCATCAATAGAAAGAAGCAAAATTACATGTATGTGTCCATCTTGAAAGATTCTGTTGCATAGAAAAAATCAAGGTGTGGATTTGAGTACATACAGTTGTCCTTCTGTATCTGCAGGCTCTGCATCCAAGCATTCATCCAAATGCAGATCAGAAGTATTTAGCAAAAAGACTGCACCTGGACTGAACACATACAGGCTTTTCCCGTGCCAGTATTCTCTAAAAAGGCAGGACTGCAACTGTTTCCACAGCAGTGACATTATGTGGAATATCCTTACTGGACAGGTGGATCTGCATAGGAAACGTGCAAGCACTGTGAATGTGAGGCCTTGAGCACCCTTAGATTGTGGTGTCCAGCTGCCTACTGTGCTACTTTGGGCGTACAGCACGGGAGTGTCTGTGTGTTTGCTGTAGCAACCCTAAGACTGCCTTCATAGGGTAAGACATGAGAATCAGCCTCATTACAGTGATGCCCTTGAGGAGGGGCTCAGTGACAAGGGGGAAAGACTTTTTTGTTTACATATTGTTTCTATTTTCTTTGCATGTCTGATCTATGCAAAAAAAAAAAAAGTTACAATCATCAATACACAAAGGAAGATTCTTGTTTGTTCTAAGAGGGGGGTTGCTGTTAAACAATGCTTGGAGGGAAAACAGGCCCCAGGACCATCTGTAACTTTAAAAGAAGACATCTGTATCTGCATTCCTTGAACATTAGTCAGCATGCTAGTACTTTATTGTTTATTCTAGGGTTTATGTTGTAGCATTGGACATAGAATTTTCTAGGAAAAAAAAATGACCTGTTCCTTAAGGCTGGATCCCTGCACTGTGTGTGACATGTATCCTGAGGACCTGGGCCTTTCGAGCCCCTCTAGCTGACATTTGTGGGCCATGATCCTGCCGACATCCAAAGGTCTGTAGATCTGCCCAGCATCTGCACATACTGGTCGTTCCCTTCCTGCTCTACGCAGCCCCCGTCACCACCAGGTGTGCTGAAATTTCTGAAGTTACCTATTCCTGGACATTATTTGTTAAAACTGATAAAATCACAAACCTACACATCTTTCCCCTTACATTATTTTTTCTTTACAACTCAGTGTAAATGCAAACAGTTTTCTGTCCCATCGGCAAACACTAAAACTAGCTCCTAATCGCTTAGTCATTCCCATCATTTGTGCCTCCCTCTTCAGACACAACCCTTGTGAAAGTAGGAAAAAGCCCCGTGGCACTGAAGGTCAAGAGAACAGTGACTCAGCTCCAGAGGGCTCCATTTTACTTCCGCTCTTCAGAGCCACCAAAGCATCCATCCCAGTCTTTACGACTCATACTTTTTCTTCTAGAAGGCAGACCTTGTGCAGCAAAGGAGATACATCGGGGTAGAAAAGACCCTTCTATCTAAAACTTGCACTTGGCAGTGCATTAGGGTCCAATCCCTGGCCCTCTCCAGTGCCTGACCTGCCACCCACAGGCAAGAGTGTATCCGGGACAAACTGGGAGGCTGCAGGCGGAGTCTACCAGGGTCCTCCTGAAGGAAATTACAGGCAGAAGAGCACAAAGAAGGCTGGAGAAAACAGAGCCAAGAGCACACATCCAGCTGCCTGTGTGTCTCAGGCAAAGCCACAGCTTGGCAATCTGTGTCCAGGGCTAGGCAGGGAATCTAGGCCTGGGATGTTGTCTCCCAGGTAGGCAGCTGCCAGGGAGCACATGGGTGGGACACTAAAGTCCAACCCAGCCAGCACTTGCCACCCACAGGTGAGGTGGCTGTGTGGCCCAAAGAGCACAGGCAGCTTGGGCAGGGTCATGTCTCTGAAGTGGCTGTTCTGGTCCTCTTTCAGTCCTCGGGGCTGAGAAGACAATCTCTAATCTTGCCTTAGCTTAAACAAAACTTCAGTGACCAGTTTGGTTTTCTTCTCCAGCTGCCTGGAGGAGGGAAAAATAATGTGGTCAGAGGTCTTCTCCTGCATTTCCGCCTTGTACCCCCAGGCGGGCACATGTATGCATCCACACACGCTCACCCCACCACCCCTCCACCTCTACCACCCACGGATTCCTGATGCCCCGGATCTCCGGCCACGTGTTGGTAACCAGGCGTCCTTGCCCCTTTCCTCTCCTGAGCACACGTGAGAACAAGAGGGGCTTGAACCTCCTTTCCTGGTCCTGGCCTCCAAGAGAGGGTCTCTGGCCGGTCTCCCACACAGGCCAGCATGGCCTCTGCTGAGATGCATGGATGCCTGCCGTGGACCCGGCGGGAGACTCTCGGCAGCCTGCTGGTGCTGGAATGCCTGTGGTTTGATGGCTGCCTCTTTCCGCCCTTAAGATCTGCCGATGGCCTCCTCCCTCTTTTTCACACTGCCTGGTCATCGGACTGGAACAGAAATGCCTTATTAGCCATCAGTCTCCCAGACAGCACCAAAGGGTGGGAAAGATCTATAAAACCTTGTCCTTGCAGAGTCTCAACCAGCATCTCCTCCCTTCTACCCTGTAAACCCTCACTGCCCCACAGAGAGGGAGAGGTCATTGTCCACAGGAATAGAGGCCTGCAGGGTGAGGAGTTCATACGGCCCTCACCAAGCGTGGCCTCTGGGAAACACCCTGGGAGGTCCAGGCAGTCCTTCGAACTCTCAGTCCCCAGACCTCTCAGGGGGTTCCGACCTGAACTTGAGCTAAGGTGGCTTGAAGAATTCTATGTTTAGGTTTCATCACTGTCTTGATCCTCATCTGGAGGAGTCCTTGGTATGTCTGGGCCCTCCACAGGGGCACCCTGACATGGGAAGGAGTGTCCTAAGGGATCAGGCAACCACAAGGCCACAGCACCCCCAAATTTACCCCTGGTCAAGTGCCGAGGGCAGCACCCCTCTTCTTGGGTAAGGGGAGCAGTGGGTGCTACCCCGGGGAGGTCCCCCAGCTGATGCCACAATCCTGAGCACCTCAAGTTCTGTTTAGAAGGAACCATGTTGGACAGACTGGTCCTCCTCCTGGGTGGTTTGCTTCACAATATGCCCACATTCCAACATGTTGCCCACCCCCTGCCTGGCCAGCTCATCTACACCATAGAATGAGGAAGTGGCTGGCACAGAAGAGGAAGCTCCCACTGAGCCAGCTCTTGACTACAAATCTCTCATGTCTGCTTTCAGTCCTCGGCGGGTTACAGAGGCTGGCTGTGGGGACTGGCATAGCTGCAGGGGCAGCGGTCCCTCTGCGTGACCTCCTGCGCCGGGCCAGGCCTGGCTGCTCAGTGGCCTTGTGCTTTGCAGAATCCAGGATGAAGAGAGAAAGGTGGGCATGCCTGAGACGGGTCTGAACAGAACTTTCAGCGCTTTCTCTTCATTTTACAGGAATGGCTGACATTAGGGATGTAGTTTCCTGTATCTTCTAGAGATGCAGGTCCTGATGCTGGAAGCGCTCAGTGACATCTGTGCACTGAAAGCATGAGTTTCCTTGCTTGGGGATAGACTATTTCAATGTTTTGGCTTAAAATTCTAATAAAAAGTAAATGCTTTAAAATCCTTTAATTCTACAATAGAGGCCAAGATGGAGAACTGGGATATCTTCTCTTGTCTTTCTTTCCTGACCCCACCCTTGCTTCCTGCCTAGGCCAGGCCAAATTTTCAGTATTTCTCCTCCCCCCGCTGTTGCCCAAATCCCCACAACTAGAGGGCTAAAAATGGGTGCTGTGGTGCGTGAAGTGAACTTCGAGTTACTCCTTCCAGGGCTCAGCCCCTCAACCAAACAGGGTGTGGTGGGAAGACCAGCTGCCTTTCCAGGTAAGGTCCAGGAGTGGGCAGAGAGACAGCACGTGATAGGGGACCTGGCCTGGTACTGACCACAGACCGGCAGCACCTGTTTTCTTGTGTGCTGAAGCAGCAGCGGATGCTGGTTTCAAAGCATGGTGGCCTTTGGTAGAAGCAAGACTTTCGCAGCTAGGCTGACTTGCTCCTGGAAGGCTCAAGTAGCTGTAAGGGGGGGAGGAGCACTGCCATTTCCTGTGGTCTCAGTGGGACAGGACAGACCAGCCTCGGCTGCCCTTTGTCCTCCTGCTGGCCAGTCCCTTGGCAATTAAGCAATTAACTTGCTCAAAGGATAAGACCGTCTCTTCTCACTCTTCTAATAAATCTGGCAAACACAATGACTTAAAAGACTAACAGGGACTGGATGAATTGGCACAGTGTTAAAGCACTTGCAAGCAAGCGTGAAGCCCTGAGTTCAATTCCCAGTACCACAGAAAATCAGGCATGGTGGCACATGCCTGTAATCCCAGCACGTGGAAGGCTGAAGCAGGATTGCCGTGACTCCAAAGCCAGCCTGGACTACGTAGTGAATTCAGAACCAGACTGAGCTACAGAGCAAGAGCCTATCTCAAAAATAAAAAAATAAAAATAAAAATAAAAAGACTAACAACTGTGAGCCTACCAGCAACTCAGGGCATCAGATAGCACCACCGTGCTACTGGTAGGTAGGCTGCACGCTGCAGGGGCTGGAATGGCAGGGTGCTGGCCGCTGTCCATGGCCCAAGCGCCCCATCCAGTCTCAGGCATCTCCCGTTCTCCCCACCGGGTCCTACAGCAGTTAGAGGGTGCTCACAACAGTCCCTTTGTCCTCCTGTGATTCAGACTCTCCCACGGTGAGTAAGAACCTCAGGGGGGTCAAGAATGACTGACTCCTGCTGACCACTAAAGGCCCACAGAAGGTCAGGTTCAATCTGAGAGCTTAAGGAAGCCCACAGGGACAGGCGGGAGTAGCTGGTGTTTCGCTAGGAGCTGGTGGTGTTCCATGGGCCTCCTCCTGTCCTGGGCCCCTCAACTCAGTGAAACCATCACTTCATCTGTAGACATTTGTTCCTATAAGGGCAAGTCAGGTACTATCTGCTCAGCGGGGAACCCGTTTGACGGGGCTTGGGGCCTATGTGAGGCGCTAGAGAAACGGTGCAGCTAAGAAGGTAAGTGCTCCTTGCCAAGGGGAGTGGCACATACCTGTAATCCAAACGGGCACGCGGGAGCGGAAATTCAAGGCCATCATGGGCAACTCAGGGAGACGTTGTTTCAAAATCAATTTTTTTTTTTTTTTTTGTTTAAAAAAAGGGATGGGTATAGCTCTGTGGAAAGGCCCCAACTCATCATCAGCACCACATGTGGGCACATACACACGTGTGCCCAAGTCCCAAGCAGTCAGGTCTCTATATTCCAAGCCTTCCAAGGGAGGCCCTATCCTCACATCAAACTTAATTCGGAATGCACAATGCCCATGCAGTGCCCACCCAAATCCCAGAGGGCTGAGGGACGGGACAGGGTGTTCCCAAAAGCGCCTGAACACTGAGGCCTCCACAAATATTCTGAAGAGGTATTGCGGTGAGTAGGAAGCTGCCAGGCACAGATCCACACCCAAATCCTGCCTGTGGCCAACTGCAGCACTTCAGGGCTGGGGCGATGTGTGAAGGCCCAACTTAGCGAGAACTCAGGTCTCTGGCACATCCTCGTGCTCTCTGCCAGGCAGCAGTGCTCACCATGGGCTCCTGACTGGACCAGGACACCTCTGTGGATGCAGCCCACAGCACGCTACTGAACCCCACCACAAACACTGCTACATCAGAAAGTTAGCCACGAGATGTTTTGAAGTCAGATGAAACATTTAAGAGTGGAGGGTTGAGCGTAATTCCTTATTTACCCTCACACCTCTACTAGCTGCCGTTCTTGAAGGGCCTTTGCCTCTTTAAAATTCCTCCCAAGATGCTACAGAAGCAAGGCATGAGAACCCACTCTGACAGTCTACTGTTGCAGCGAGGCAGAGTGCCTGCGGCCTACCTTCAGGGCCGGGCTGGACTCCGTACTGCCCTACCTCCAGCAATGGGGCATCGGAGCGCACGCAAAGCCGTGTAGGAGCAGTGAGGGTCAGCCCCACCCACACATCCTCAGTCAGTGCCCTGACAGGCATCTAATCCTGCTGAGTGTTCCACTCACTCAATGCAGTCACGGCCAGAGCTCAAGAAGTCAAAGCAAGTCTCCGCCGCGGCGACGCACACGGACAAGAGGATTAGCATCCTCAGTGCAAAATCCCACCTATTCAGCAGCTTGGTTTTGCTTTGGTCATTTCTAAAACAGACAAAGCATGGCTTTCACTTATGAGGAAAGCAAGATCAAACCTAACCACTGGGCTGGCGGGTTACCCACAGCTCACTGGAGGGAGTTGCCAGGAGCTGCACGCAGGGAGGCCTTGCAGAGCGGGGTCCGTACCCAGAGGTCTCTGTCTGCTCTGCCTGGAAGCCTAACTCAGCAGAACTAGGGAGCTAAAACGCTGCTTACTTCAGTCTTCATAGACGGCAGTGTTTTTATGCTGACTTACATAAAACAAATTTTGAGTCTACCAGCATGGTCTATAAAATACAAGCATGTGTAAAGAAAGCCTGATCTAGGAAACTTCTAAAATGACAGTCACTGGTACAATAAAGGAAAGGGCGCTGAAGACCAAAGCCTCCCTGCCAGGGCTTCTAACACTGGTCTGCATCGGAGCCTCACTTCACCTCAACGGGCCAGGTGAAGAGCCCAAGCTGTTGCAGATCTGTTCTCTTTGGCTTCACCCTGATCACGTGACTGCACCTGATACAAAATTCTTCTCTAGGTACTTTAAAGCCATCCTTTCCTTTGGACTGAGCCAGGAAACTTAATTTCCAATTCTGTTGTATTTTAAACTTCAAAATCTGTGGCAAAGAAAAACGCCATCACCTAAGACTTCTATGCCTCAGCATGCTCAAGATGCCGCACTCTGGAGGCCAGAGTACTCTGTACACAGCAGCATATTCCTTTTACTGAGTTTCAGGCTTCTAATTGTATCAAGACTACCAGGAAAATGACCAAAAATTTGTGATGTGGGTAAGGAATACTGAGATGTGGAAAATAACTTGCTTCATACATGTTTCTTCTTCTTTCCAAACAGGATGAAATTCAAAAACACACACAAAAATCCATTACATTTTATTAACCCATTTTTAGATTTTTATCCTGCACATTAATAAAAAAGGTAAAAACTTACGAAAAATCTAAGTACTAGACATATTAATCAGAAGAATGCTGCAGAACTTTTTTGGAAGTCATCCAGATAGACACCTCAAATGATTATGGTCCCAGCAGGGACAAGCTGTGTGGTTTCCCAGAATTAGGGGAGTTTCTGTGAGTAGCCATATGCAGAGAGGACAGTGTGAAATGTTTGCAGGCTTTCCAATACATCTCAGGTAATTTTCATCATGTGTATGTAACACTGTAAGACTGCCTCAAGAGAAAAAAATTCCAGGACTCCAATGCAGAACCTATATTGAAGTGGGGGTGGAGACAGGCAGGCAGCCACTGTGCGCAAACTGTCTGTGAGGATTCGCCTTTCACACAGGTCTGGCTGCACTCAGCCTCTTGGAAAGCCAAGCCACGAGATGTGAATGCTGCTGTGGGCTGACGGCTTTGGCGGCCACATAATCCTTCCTTTGATGTCTAGGTCAATGTGATCCTGGACACAGTGGGGCTGGGAGGAGAGGTATGAAAGAGAACCTCACTGTGATCTTTCCTGCAAAGGAAACAGCAATAAAATTTATTACCCAGTCACAGTGGAGGAATTCCTTTAAACCAGTACCTCTGTGGGCCTTTGCTCTCCATTCTGGGGAGAAGACTTTCATGGGAGGACAAGGATGAGATCCGGCCACATCTCAGAAGCCCAGAGTGGGGTTGACAGCTGACCCCTGTGCCGTTCACTTCGCTCACACCCGCTGTGACGCCCAGCAGGCAGACACCAGAAAGAGATCCTCTAAGAGACCCACACTCACTCTAACCCTGCCCCAAGTAGGAGCTCTATGGCAGGAAGGCGGGCCCTGCGGCCACCACACACACACCGGACCGCCACCACGCCGCGGCACTGACGGCAGTCCTCCTGCCAGGTGGGAAGTCAATCCTTCCATGCTGCTAGGTTTACAGATCTACAGATCCCACATCACAGGGGCACATACAGATGGACACTGCCGCCGCTGGGTCTGTGCTGGCTGCAGCACATTTCCTCGTGGTCGGGATTCCCACCTGCTTGCTGGGAACTGCGGGCACGTACAAACGGTAAGGCTTTTGCTCAAGGGCTCGACTCCTGTTCCTGCTGAACTGAGCCAGTGTGTAAAATGAGAACTGATATCAGCTCAGTAGGCACCGGAGGGCGGGTCCAATCGACAGCCGGAGAAGCAGCGCCTCAGCTGGGAGCTTGGCTCAGCATCATCCCACCAGGGAATGCGGAAGACACAGACCTGGACTGCAAATACAAGAGAGAGTTCACCGTGCCTGCGAAGTGACAACAGAACCCACTCCCACTCACAAGCCATCAGCTGTGACACGATTTCACTCAATTGTCGCGATGCATTTGGTTTCAGTTTTCTGAGCCGTTTTGCAACTTTCAGTACATTTGACCTGTAGACAGATGTCTAGTTAGTGGGTTGATGCTTCTGAACACAAACCGGAGGACAGCTGGTACATGCTTGTGCTCTTGGCTGTAGACATTGCATCCTTGGGGTTAGGCTGGTCTCTCCTCCTCCAGAACTGTGCTCCACACTGCACTGACCACTCAGCAGTGCCATCCCCATGAGCAATGGCCTCTGCCCCAGCAGCTCCAATTTAACTGGCCCCATCTCACCTTCTCTTCAGGTGCAGAACTTAGCCACTGTGAACAAAGCGGAAACCAATCACTGTTCACCAATCAGCTAAGCTCTGCACCTTGTTAGAGAGGTTATCACTGGGCATACTTAAAGGGCTGTCGAGCATCTTCTGCGGTGTTGGCTTCTTTTGTTTCCAAAGAACTATGAGATGCATCTGTTCTCCAAACTGCAGAGAGAGAGGAACTATGGTTTCTGAAGGAGCAGCCAAGGTCGTGGTTGCGTGGTAATCCCTGGCAATGTGATTTTAATCTTAAGTCACAAATCAGCATGCCAGGAACCCAAGCAGCCACAGCACTCAGGAGCAGCGCTGTGCCCTGCCACTCCCATCCGCACGAACCAGGCTTCTGTGGGCATGGTGACAGCACCACCTCTAGGCTTGCGACACTGGCAAGCGCACTGCCATTTGCTGGTCATTTAGCTGACATCCTAGAGTAATGTACTCTTTTTAAATCAAAAGGGCTCAGATGACCATAAAAAGGCCTGTGTAAGTCTGGAACAAGAGATGGGCGATACCATGTGACAACTATCCACAAAGACTGACCTTTCCTCCTCTTACAATACTGCCTGTGACCCTTGGGGACAAAAACTCTGACCTCACAGATTCTAAATGGTCTGCCCTGCCCTGGTGAGGAAGGCTCCCCAGCAGGTGGAGGGTATACCTCAGGAGCAGTCCTCACCCTGTTTGTCACAGATGGTGGTGGGCTGCTATGACCCCTGAAGTCAGCAGTAAAAGGCGAGGACAGGAATGAAGAGCTCAGAGGAAGGCAAGAAAATGGCAGACTTGGGACTGGGATGACCCCGCCGCCTGCCCAGGAGCAACACATCATAACGAGGAGCCACAAGAGCATGTGACCCTCGGTGGTCCTCCAAAACGCACGACCACGGGAACGACGAAAGGCCCAGGCAGCCTTGTTGTAGTTTTCACACACCACGTAACACAAACTCGCCGTGAAATTAAAAATCTCGAGAGAAACATGATTTTCACTGATTACTACATGAAGATGAGAACGAGGGAACTGCAGCTGTTTCTGCTTTCTAAATCAGTCTGTTGTCGGGAGTCTGGGGAGCGTCTGACATGGCTGCCTCACTACAAAATGTAAAGTCACTCAATTATTTCCACTATTTCCTCTTCCTGGCAAGCACGGTCCAAGGCTGTGCAGAAGAATATGATCATATTTCAGAAAAGCTTTTTTTCCTTCACAGTATTCATTCTTTCAGATAAATAAGATACTTAAACATATTACACAGGAATGGGTTTTGTAAGAGCTAAACACTAGAAGTAAACTAGTATGTCTCAATGTCTAACCGAGAGTTAATATCAGTGTAAAATACTAAATATTCGTTAAATTATGACAGAGATACTATATAACAATATGAAAAATGCTTGAGGTCTGATAAGTATTTTAAAAAATAGAAAATTAAGACATGTGTGAAACCTTGACAAAAATAATAGAAGACACAGACATATGATTGTTAGGAAAGAACAATAATCCCACAGTTCTACTTAACAAAACTTTGCACTGCTGCTAAATTACGTTAACAGTACAGAAATCCAGGTTTTAGAAAGTGTATCTTTAACAGGTAAATCCCAAGCATGATTAACAGGATGTAATCTAGGTCTCCAGCATTAGGCCAGGGAGGAATCCTGTTCCGATGCTATGAAGTGAGAAATTAAGACCTGCTACCAGGACACAGAGGGCACCGGTGAGTGTGAGGCACTGGCTGGCTGATAGAGCCTCCCGCCAACCTCATCCATGAGGAGAGGACAACTTGAGGAGTTTCAAGTTGACACCCAGCCAAGGAGGAAAAACCTGAACGCAGAATTCAGGATTTGGAGAAGTGTAGCCACACTCCTACGTTGGTGTGACCTTGATGGCAGTCAAGCAGCGCTTCTGCTGGGCTCCCCGTGCCATCTCCAGTCCTACTTACGATGAGGTCCTCTTACAACTCTGTGTGTGTGTGAACTAGGATCAAGCCCATGCCCTTTCACTAAGCTACATCTCCAGCCCACTTTTAAATTTTTCATTTTAAGACAGAATCTTATCAGGCTCTAAGTCACCCACACTGGGCTCAAACATGTGATACTCCTGCTTCAACCTGGCAGTGCTGGAATTACATACAGACCTGCACCAACAGGCCCAGGCTTCTCCCACAGTTTTTGTTCTTATAGGTCACAAAACCCCAGGGATCAAAATAGTGCCAAAGGACTGTCTGCCTCCAGGTGACAGCCTCTCCCGTGCAACAACTGGCGGCAGGGTGCTCTGGGACTAGGGTTCTCATGTCCAGGCCCAGCTGCCTGGTCTTTGTGGATACCCAGGCACCCCAAGAGGGTGCAGACCACTGACGCTGCAGGCAGGCGTGGCCTATCATCTGGCCATTGGTCTATTTGGCTTCTAGGAGAAATATCTGGTGAGAGCCAGATGAAGGGGAAAGAGAGAGAATCACCTCTTTAAAAGAGCATTTCCGCCACCACCTTAGCTGAAGACCTGTCCATCTGCTCCCTGGCCAGCTCAAAACATCTGTGGGCCAGCTGCTGTTGCCGGGCATCCTCGCTCACCATCAGCTCCCCGTAGAGGTACACGCCCATTGCCTGGAGAGCCCAGAGGCCAAAGACAATGGAAAAGAATTATACCTCTGCACACATGCACACGTAAGTTACAAGCCTGCACACGCACGAGTTACACACATGAGCACACACGCACATGTGGACCCATTCTGTGCCTGCTTCATACCAACTTGTTGGTCTAGGAAGCACAGCCTGAGAAAACGTCCATACTGTCGGGCAGCTAACTTCTGGAATGTGCAGTTTCCCATCTCTTCCTGGGTCTCTGGGAAACCCAGTGAAATTCTTAGCTACTGATTCTACCTATCAATTCTGATTGTTTCTCAGGTGTCATGGTGATGACGTATCCCACAGTGATGCCTGTATCAGGAAGGCTCTGCACAGAGACAGAGCTCCCACGGTGACCACATGGAAAGCCGGGCACCTGCTGTACCTCCCTTCTGGGAAAGTGTGCCCTACACGTCACTGGCACAAACTCACAAAGATCATCACCCACCAGAGCAACAAAGAGCGCATGGCACGGAGCCGCAGGCAGGACGACGAGGCATCTGTCGCACCAGCCCTGCCTAGCTACTTCTTCCCCCGTTCCAGCTGCTCCAACTACAGCAGACACTGGTTTCTGTCGTGAGAACAATGCTGCCAAGACTCACATCTGCCCTTCTCCTACATTATAGAAACAGCCAATTACATTTCTGCAAGACCGAGACCCCTTTGGTTCTGCTTGCTTTGTTGTTCCAAGCTTAGTCATCCCATGGGTTATATTGTGTCACAGCAAATTACATTAAATGAAGGATTTCAAAGATAATATAAAATAAAAACTCAGTAGTTAGGGATTCAAAAGTGCTTTCCTGAAAAAGCTTAGACGTGATGATCCTTATATGGCAAAGAGCATGGTTCTAAATATACTGTAGTGATTTCTGGTCTTCAGAACAGATCTAAAGTTGCTCTTACGTCTTGTCCTCCTTGTATTCATGTCTGCTTCTTCAAATACCTCTTACTCTGCTGCACAAATGTGACATTTCTACACTACAAGGTCACGTCCTTTTCTTTATGGGAATAACCAGCCCTCCCTTTCTGGCTGCCCCATGTACTGAGACCCTGTCAAAAGTTCTTCTGTTCATCCCTGCCCACTCTCCACCCTGCCTGAATGCAGCTCCATTCCGTCAGCCCACAGCCCTGGCAGACGGCTTATTGTTCAGGGGCACAGCCTGATAGGGAGGCAGGCAGTGCATGTGGGGGCACAATGTGTCAGAGGAGGCACCCCGGGAAGTGGCCCTAATGTGTATTGTGGTACTGTGGACGTCAGAGGCGATCAACAAGAATATCCCCATGTATGTTCCAACACACACACTTCCTGTGGAATCCAAGGCAGGAGACCACTTCCTAGGTGGGAAGTTCCTGTAGGAAGAAAGTGAGCAAGGATGTCACAGAGGCGGCCCACAGGGTCCCGCCAGGCAGGGCTCTCCATGGCTAACCTGCACATATTTCATATTACAGCCATGGAAACTGGGACACCCACATGGCTGTTGCTAAGCTGTGACTACTGCCTGAGAGCTTTTGGGGTACACTTCATTTGGTGATACAGCCAGGTAAAACCACTGGGAGCTTTTTACAGAGTATAACACACTGCTTTGAAGGGCTGAGGAGATAGAAATCGGATCAAAATTGGGAGTGGTATTTAAAGATACTACTCAGCACTCAAAAATCTTCGCAAACTATGCAAATGGTTCTTATGAGACAGATGCAGAGGACTTGGGTCCCTGTGTGAAGGATACTGACAGGGACAGGCAGAGGACAGGATTTTAGAAATCCTTACCTGCCAAAAAATAAAGCTCACCTGATCTTCCTGAAGGAATCTCTCCACGTGCTTGTATGCTTTTGTGTACTTGTGCTTAACGATGAGTTCACACCACCGGTGGCGAACCTTAGGACAAGACAGAAGGCCTGTAAGCAACAAACTGGCAGGTTCCACGGCTGTGAGTTCCATATTACAGTTACTCTCTGATGTTCACCAGCACCAGGGACATGTATCTAGTTGTACGTTTCATTTTAGTTTGGCTTTTTATTATTAAAGAAAATAACCAAGTTCCTTATTAGGAAAACTGTTAGACAGCTGCAGTAGAAGAAAAGTACATGTTGCATTTAGGTGTTATAGTGTTTTAGACACAACTTTGCAAGATACCAGACAAATGTAAATGAGGACTAGGAAATAAGGCGTGCCTCCTAGGCCAGGCTGCTGGCAGCGTGCTCCTCACAGTGCACACCTGAGTCCCTTCACAACCCTGATCCCTTCCTTTCTTGTAACAGTGACTGGTCTGAGGGCTGGGGAGCAGGGGGTGTCAAACCTCAGTGGTTAAAGCCTTTGCCCACCAAGCCCAAGGCCCTGGGTTCTCAACTCCCCAATATCACATAAACCAGGCATGGTAGTGCGTATCTATCACCCTAGCACTTGGGAGGCTGAAGCAGGAGGATTGCTGTTAGCTCAACATCAGCCTGAGCTACAGCGAGTTTAGGATCACCACAGACAACAGAGACCCTGTCTCAAAACAAAACACAAGTAAAAAAACAACAAAAACTGTGGCTGGTCTGGCAAAGCCAATTATAACTATAAATGCAGGAAGGATAAGATTATGCTCTCTCAATTTCCAAGATGAACCAAAGCACCCCTTCTGAGAATTTTTTTTTCTTTTTCTTTTTCTCGAGACAGCCTCACTCTGTAGCCCAGGCTGATTCTAAACTTCATGGTGTAGCCCAGGCTGGCCTTGGACTCAGGACAATCCACCTGCCTCAGGCTCCCAAGTGCGGGAGTGCTAGGATTAAAAGAAGTGTGTGCCACCACACACAGTTTTATGTGGTGCTGGGAAGTGAACTCAAAGCTTGTGCTTTAACAGCTGTGCCATTTGCCTAGTCCCCCTTCTGAGAAAGCTCCTGTGGGTGTCTGCATGCACAACATACTGAAAACAGACAAGTTAAAATAGATGCTGCCCTTCTGAAAGATATACCTTCTCTGGGAGGCCAAGGCAGGAAGATTTCTAAGTGCAAACCCACATTGAGCAACCCAACAACTTAACAAGCCTTTGTTTCACAACAACAACAAAAAGGAAGGCAGGTTGGTTATGAATGCAGTGAGGTGCCCCAATACTGCAAACAAAATAAAAACAAAACAAAGAAAAAGATAGATACACTTTACTGACCAGTACAGTGGTGCATCCCAATAAATCCTAGCACTCAAGAGGCTGAAGCAGGAGGTCTACACATTCAAAGATAGTGAGAACTTGTCTCAGGAAAAAAAAAAAAAAAGTCACACACTTCACTAAAGGTGTACCTGCAGGAATTTGCCAAGAACTTTCCCCTTCTCTGAAATCTACCCACACGGTAGGTGCTTCATTTCAGTACCACTACCCTCAGTATGGAGGCAGAGCCACCAGGAGGAAGGGTGCTTGCTCCCTGTAGGCGGAGGATAATTCTCCATCTTTAGGCACATTCTTTACAGGATTCTCGAGTTCGTTTCTCCCCTGGCGCCATGGCACTAGGCCCTCTCAGTCACCTCCAGCAGCAGCCTACATCCATGTCCCCCTTATCACTTCAACACGGGCCATATACCGAAGTAGCAGGCACATTCTTAGAAAGCCTCCTCCCAGCTCTCCTTGATTTTACTGCCTTTGAAAGGGGCAAGTCACGTAGCGATCACCCTGCAGCAATAAAGGTAAGCAACTTCAACA
Source organism: Ctenodactylus gundi (assembly GCA_004027205.1). Classification (NCBI taxonomy): domain Eukaryota; kingdom Metazoa; phylum Chordata; class Mammalia; order Rodentia; family Ctenodactylidae; genus Ctenodactylus; species Ctenodactylus gundi. The sequence goes on from PVKB01000104.1 coordinate 111,108, forward strand.
TTCTGGACAAGAGCTTTGCAAACTCTATCACTGTCCACTGATCTGCTTGGATTTTTCCTTCAATCTACTATAGATTTATGCATACACAATTAAGAATGAATGAAAAGAAAAACACCTAATCTTTGGAAAGAATCCTTTCCCCAGGACACAAGGCACTCTGAGACCAGGGTTTTAACTCAAGAGTCATGCTGGCACTGTTCTTGACTCAACCTGAAACCCTCAGGAGGGTGCTTAGGAGTGTCCCCACAGCCACAGGGGAATTTGAGAGGTGCAGAGAAAGGGCTGACGGCTTGGACTAGACCACCAAAGCAAGCGGCAAGCTAACTAGGAAATCTATCCACCTTCAACAAAGTGGTCTTTCCTGTACATGCAGCAGAAATTAACAGACTATACAAGGGAAGGAGCATTCCGTAAGCATTCCATTCTGAGCCAAATGACAAAGTGAACAATGCTCAGGGGAGCCAGCTCACTGCTACAATACCCACTCAGAGGTCAACAGAACGCATGTCCTGGTCCAGAATTGGGCTCACGAACCAAAAGTACAGGGTAGAAGAGAATTCCCGAGAGCCTGCCAGGTAGTCCCAACCCTCCTTTCTCTGTCTCTCAGGCACATTTGACATCACAAGCCACACCCACCCCAGCACAGGTATCTTTTGCTGTGAGCTTTGTGAGGACAGGAGGAGGTTCTGGAGCACAGAAAAGGCCCTACAAGTCAGTACAGAAGGTGGCATGGGTGGAAGGAACAACCCTAGTCCTGGTGGCCACTGCTCTGCCACCTTGGGGAAGAGCCTCACTCTGTCAACTACAAAACAGGACCATGTGTGAATGTGAGTGTTCTCAGCTCCACAGGGCTCCACAAACCTATGCCCTGTGACCTAACCACACTACATGTTGGCCAAGAAAACTAGACAGGGGGAAGAAGCATTGTAGTTTGTTTTGGGGAATGGAAGCTTTAGCTTTCCTTTCTTTCATCTGTGCTTTCTTTCCTCTTATTTACACACATAGAAATAACAGAGACTAAACTTGGGCCTACTTCCTAAGAGGACACAGTTCCAGGTGGGCAGGAGGCAGGGAGGGGCAGCCCGCCACACCAGGATAAAGGTCCAAGACACTGCGTGTGAAAGAGGCTCTTTCACTACCACCATGAAGTCAGCATTTCCACTTCTCTTACTGTTAGAAATAGCTGATTGTCACAGCTAAAAGAGGCCCAGTCTTCTGACCCCTAAAGGCTAACATGGCACCCAGGAAGGACAGGCCAACTCCTCCACCCACTCCCCAAGAAGGGCAGAAAAAAACAACGAGTCTTTTCACTTGAGAGAGCTAAACACATTTCAATATTTCAATGACAGGATGTTGAAAAGACATCACAAAGATGGTGTGCAAGGCTGGGTGCAGCCGATACTTCCTGCTCATGCACAGGGTTTTTCTGGGAAACAAAATTCTTCTTTATCTTCTCTTGACTCTCAAGGACCCAGAATTAGTATGTCCACTTGTCACGACACAGGATGGGATAGTGTATATCTCAGGGATTCCCAGCAACATTTCCCAAGTGGGTGGTGACGGAGTATCATTTCCTGAGATCACAGGGTGACTCGGTCATTCCCAAGAATAATCTGAGATCCCTCCTCTACTGACAATGGCAGGAAGGTGGGCCTTCACAGGTTGGGGAGCTGTGGCCACACAATATTCAGAAATAGGTCCACAAAAAGAAAGCTGTTGTTTTTATATATTTGCTTTTCCTATTTATTTCAGAATTGTACTCAAACTCTGGGCTCAACTGGTCCTCCAACCTCAGCTTCCTGAGTAGCCAGGACTATAGGAAGATGCAACAGGGCCCGGTGTTAGCTTTTGCTTAAATAAATGGGGACTGTGGTTAAACTGTCTTTATAAAAACTTTTCTTATAGCTCAGAGGTTAACGCTCTTGTGCCTATCAAACACAAGGCCTTAAGATCAAATCCTCAACACATCATGTACGCCAGGCGTGGTGGCACATGCTTGTAAGTTGGGAGGCAAAGGCAGGATGATTGTCAATGGGTTCAAGGCCATCCTGGGCTATACAGCGAGTTCTCCATCAGCCTGGACTACACAGCGAGACCGTATTTCAAAAACAAAGACATACAGACATACATACAAACTTACTCAGTCAGATTACAACTAAGCCACAGTACCTAGCACTTGGCAATCTTCCAATGTACTGCTTCTGTGGACTCCAAGACACCCTACACGGCAGCAGGAGGACCAGGGAGGGACATCCTGGGTGAACAAGCCCTGGTGCCCAGGTCAGCTGTCTTTTGCATAACCAGGAGTTTGCTTCTGCAGAGCTAAGGCCATGTTCACTGGTCCCTGCCTTTGTAGCCACACTCACCTGGAAACTGAAGCCATGAAGAAGGCAACCACTACCTCCCCAAGTCAGGAGCCACCATGCTGCCTTGAATTTAGAAAACCCTATGCCTGGGTCCTTCCTACTCCCCATGGGCTGGAGGAGGTAGCCTGGAGCTCCTCAGGGAGAGGTAGCTTTGGACACCTGCTCTATAAGCCAGAGGCAGCTGGCCCATGAAGAGCAGCAGTGACGGCAGCGTGGACCGAGAGATCCTGTCTGTCCTCACTCCACACTTCTGCTTCCGATGGGAGAAAGCAGAAAAGTGCCCTGAAATCAGACTCCGCCTGCCATGTACGTCGCAAGCCAGACTCAGGCAGGTGGTCCTCACTTTACTGTGGACCGTAAGAAAAGTTCTGACATCTACACTCACTGATGCTAAGGACTTGGTTCTCCTTGGGAGACTGGACAAAATGTAGCTGGGAGGAAAAACACACTGCTTCCTTTATACTCCACTACGTTGACACCAATCAATAAGCCAATGACCCCAAGCCCTAGAAGACAACTTCTATTTACCACCTCTTCATACTAGAATTCTTTTCTAGATTAAGATACAATACCCCAGGCACCCACAATTTAGCCTCAGCACAAGCAATGTTCATGACTTGCACTCACCTGTTTCCCAATTTAACAAAGTAATACAATATAGCACTTCCCCAATACTTCTAATAGCTGCCGTGTGCAGGATGTTGCGTACTATGACTTAACTAGACCCCTACACATGAACATTGTGTTGTAACAGTGAAGACTGAGAAAACCTACAGTACAAAGAAAAACCAGACATATACATGAATTCATGCCTACGGGGTACACATGTGCTAAGTTCTTGATGTGAAGTTCTGGATCAAATAGCATGTATGCCTTCATTCTGACAGATACTACCTCCCCAGTCTCCCATGTGGCTGTAGCAATTCATACTTGCCCTGGCTAACAATGTGTGAGTTCTCATGTCCCGACACCACTACCACCACTGGATTATCAGCTTGTGAAAAATGGCCACCTTAGAGGTAGCTTACTGTTCCAGAGAGAGCTTGAGCTTACAGGAGGGAGTATTTACAGAGGTGGGTGGTGTCAGGGCTGAGGACGTCAGCAGGGATCCAGGGGGGTCCTGAGGAGAGAAAGAGCTGTTTCCACAAAAACCCTGAGAGGAGGAGAGCATGATGAGAAGCACAGGTAAAGGACACTTGTGGGCAGCAGAGGTGCTCTCCTAATGACAGTGAAGTGGAGACTTATCCACGTGTACAAAGTAGTAAGACTTTTCACTGTTTATGTCCTTTCACATTTTTTACTCATTGTCAGATGTTTCTGAATATTAGAGGAATCTGTTCAAATAATTTTATTTAATTACAAATACTTTCTGAAATACATTAATTTTTTTAAAGACTGTTCGTGGCGGCTGTGCTTTATTTCTGAGGTGCATGTTGTTGAGTATGTTATTTTTCTTTCCTCTCACTCAAACTGTACTTAGTTCCAGTGTTTTACAGGTGTATATCTAGCTTTAAGGGACCAAAACTGTATACTTCAAATATCAAATTATCGTTTATATTTATCATTTATATGTCATTTATCACTTATCACTTATATGTCACCTTACTAGATTCTGGATTCCTTTTCTACTTCAGTATTCCATTTTAAATATCAAATTATCATTTTTGATATTTTAAATATCAATATATCCTTTTCAACATACATATTAAATATTCACATTTGATAGTCCTTTGATTGTTGAGAGGAGTGAGAATTTAATGACTTTAAACAGTGACTAAAATTCATCAAGTAACTCCACACTCATCCTAGCAATCTCAGGAAAGTCTAGAGTTAGCAAATATTTTAATCCTAAACTTCACCAACTCGGCTGGGGAAGACCAAGACAAAAGGGACAAGGAAAAAGAGCAGTACGAAGGCACAAGTGAACCAGACAAGGAGCATCTGAGAAGGGTGCAGACACAGAACGGCTCAGGGGCAACGTACCGACACCCAGGCCCCTTGAGTCCCTGTGTGTCTGCTGAGCACTTGGCCCATGACCCACTTAGCTCTTCCCTCATGAGCCGCCAGTGACCACAGTGGGCGGCTGACACGCAGCGGGAGCAGGGTGAGGAGAAGGCGGCGTGACGCGGAGGAGCTTGGCTGAGCAGGGAGAAGAGTGCTCTGTGGAGAGGGTGCCGTCACCCTGCGGAGCATCTAACACATTCAGCATACAAACGGGGAAGATGACAAAGGAAGACAATCTGTGTCTGGATTCTTCCCATGTCACTACAACGAAGCTGCCTCTCGCACGGTACACCAGTGCATACCCCGGGACACATCAGCACAACACAAATTAACTCTGAAATCTTTTCCCCAAGTTTTCTGCTCAGGATGTGACTGGCTGCCTCTCTTTTGGGCACAGGTGGGTTTTTAACAAGGAGGTGCTATTTACACCACTAGATAGGGATTTCAGAACTCTGTGTTTTCAAAGCCTCTATGAACTCAGGACACTGACTGCTCAGACATCAGCGCTCTCCCACAATGTTTAACAATTCATGTTTCTTTGGAGTTGGATGCAGATGAGACAGTCTTATTAGACTTCAGGGTGGGAAAGATGAGGGTAGGTATGCAAAAGCCATTCATGTCAGACTCAGATCTGGTAACAGCAAATTACACACAGGGGCTCTGGCTGGGAGGCTGGTGCCTTGTTCATTCCAAGCACACTGATGGAGCCAGTCATGTGACAGAAATCAGGGAAAGAGTATAGGACAGAATGGGTGGCAGTATTATTTTGCTGTGGGAGAACTTCCATACACACATCTATGTATTCATGTGCATATACGCATGGTGAAACAAAAGTGTATTTTTCAACACTATATGCAAAACACTAGTTTTTGTTCTTTACTTTGCTAGTTGGTGACTTATTAAATTGATTTCATGACCCAGTGTGCCTGGGCTGCCCTACCAGGGGAAGGTCTACCAGCTCTGGCTCCCTAGGACACGGGTAGGAAGAGCACTGACTGCTATGAGGCCTTAACGAGGGCGACTCCCACAACCACTGAGCCCCGGGCACCTTAGCAGTAGGACTCTAGATTCCTTTTCTACTTCAGTATCCCATTAATTATTGACTCTATAGGATGATAGGAGAAGAAACTCCAAGGGAATGTCTTCACCAATCAAGAGATGGAGTAGTGCCCGTGAGACAGCAGCTCTCACCAAGAGGATAGTGGTCATGACTGAGGGAGTCACGAAATGGGGGGTTTCCCACACAGAGGGAGAGAGGGCTAGGAACCACACAGGAAACCGCTAAGGAAGAGCCTGGGCGGGGTCTGAGATTTTCAGCAGCCAGAGCAGGAGATCCATGGGCCACCAGGGAGGGAGGCCTTGAGGTGGGCAACTGCAAGCCACCTCCTGGGAAGGACATCCAGGGGCCAGGTTTGTGAAGACAGCTCACTCCACCTTGCCCCAGTATCAACCAGTTGTTATAACTTCCCAAAAGGCCCCACACCAAGCTGATGAGTTATGGTTTAGAAATGCAATACACTGGGAAGCCTGGTCTTGACTTCCAGCAGTGCTTTTTTAAAATGGCAGCTGCTACCCTAGAGGTTGTTTATATTCCTAAACCAGACCTCAGATTCAGGACTCAAGTCCTATGACCCAACAGGTACGTCTGTGAAATAACCATAACCGTAATTAGGACGTTCTCTATATTTCTTTTCTCCCGGAAACAGAGAAGCTGCTAAGTATAACTGCACCCCTAATCCTGACCTCTCTTCCACCTGAGACACTTTAACGAGCTCCAAACTAGTGTCCTATTAAGCTCTGAAACAGGGGTTGACAATTTTTTCCTTAGGTCAGATGTTGCACTTGTGGCTTTTTTGGCTCGTGTGCAGGTTTGGGCTGACTTTAGGATAGTTCCACCTAGAAAGTTCCTATGTCACAGTGTCCCTGAATGTTGAGCCTAATTCCCCAAGTCTTATTCTTCCCTGTATTGGCCCAATATCTTCGGTATAAGGAAACAAACTCTGACATTAGTTTTTAAATATTATTAAATAAAGAGGCATACTATCATTCTCTGGCTTACAGGGCAGCACAAGGGAGGTTCTCAAATGAAGGTGTGGCCAGGCACTGAGAAAACACAGCCTGCAGAAAAAGCAGTTCCCCAAATATGCTTGCTTTGTTGCATTCTTTCCCAGCTGCTCCACACGGACGACATGCCACCAGAGGGAACAAGGGCATACCTCTTCACATACTCAAAACCCTTACATGAACACTCTGACTGGGAAATACTTTATATCCACAGTGCTGCCTCTCAAAGGCCCAGGTGGTAAAGGCCTGGTCCCCAGCTGGATGCTACTGGGAGGCAACAACAACTTTGAAAAATGGTTACTAGTGACAGATCTTTGGGTCACTGGGGATATATCTTCGCAAGGGACAGTGTGACCCCAGATCCTTCCTCTTCCTCTCTTTTACTTTCCAGCTATGAGGTAAGTGGTTCTATTCTACTATGTATTCCTGCCACAGGTCCAAAGTCACAGGACAATCAGCCAAGGACTGAAACCTCTGAAACCAGGAGCCCAAATGAACCTTCCCTCTGTGTAAACTGACCACCTTAATGTCAGTAACAGACAACTGATGAACCTCAATTTTTTAAAAAATGAATTTGAATATACTCTATAAAGATACTTCAAAGAAATAGAAATTCTTGAGCTGGGGTAATATCTCAGTAATAAAGCTCTTGTCTAGTATAGGTGCAGCTCTGAGTTTAACCCCTAATGCCCCCCCCCCAAAAACAAAACAAAACAAAACAAAACAAAACAAAAATGAACCTTTGCCTGGGAATTCTCCCCATAATCCACTTTTTTTGGTGGTACTAGGGGCACTGAGCTACATCTCCAGACCTTTCACTATTTCTTACTTTGAGACAGGGTCTCACTAAGTTGTTCAGGCTGGGCTCAAACTTGTGATTCTCTTGCCTCAGCCTCCCAGAGTGCTAGGATTATACGTGCGTACCCACAGCTATCTTACTTCTTACAGACTAATTCTCCAATGTGGTTTTCAAACTTTTCTATAGTATTCTTTTAATTAAAATCTTATCCGGAACTCCAGTGTACAAAGACACAATAAAGAGCACTTTAAATCTTATAAAAAACCAGACACAAAATCTTAAGTGTGTCCCAAAAGCTTTTAGCCTTGTAATGGAAAGGTTCTGCTTAGGCTGGGTGAAGAGGAGATGCCTGTGTGGCATGGCTACTGCCTGCTTCATCCGGCACTCCCTCGTTCACGTCAGTCATCTGGCAGGTCCACAGCACCCAATGCCCCTCGTGGAGCCCCACTGCCTGCCATTCACAGAGCTGGCTTTCACAGCCTTTCGGCTCACACACTCTCTTAAAGGGCCATGCCGCTGTCCCCGGCTTTGTTCACGTGCGCACACACATGCGGCCCCGTGGAGGGGGTCCTCTGGGTCATCTCTGAGCTGACCACAGTGCAGCACACAGTGCATGCGCATACACACTTCTGAATGAACGCAGCACTTCTACAAACTCTGGAATGCCGTTCAGCTACTCTGAAATTATAATGTGCAGTTGGAAACTATAAAACTATGCTTTGAAGAATGCCACCCATCCTATTTATGACAGGAAACACTCCCCCCTTTTTTCAGTCCTTTTGATTTTTAAATTTACTGCTGAAGGAGAAAAAGAAAATCTGTCCAGGGAACATGACCTGGGAAGTCCATTAAACCCCATTTGGATAAGGCTCATGGCTTTTGTAAGTCAGTAAGTCTATACTGCAATAAACAAAACTGCATTTTCAATTTGTGTCTTTAAATTAGATTCACTCGGCTTTAAAGTGGGTTTACTGGTGGTGAGCAGGGAAGCCTCTGCAGAAGAGCTTCGGGCACCCAATACTTCCAGCCAAGGGCTGAGGTCAGAAGCATCTGGAATACTGGCCACATCTATCTGCTCATTCACATGAGAAAGGACCACAGGACCTTCAGCTATCTTGGCTGTCACACAGGCCTGTCAACATCTGTTTTAACTTCATCATTCCTCCTTTCTTTCTCACCTTTACTGTTCCTTGTTCCCAAAGGACTGTAATCTGAACATTATTTTTTTAAAGTGAAGGGAACTAAATATTACTTCATTTAGCTGCTAAAATCCAGGCCAGTAAGTCCTTGGTCCTGGGGGCTAAGAGAACCAATGAGGCACCGCAGCTCTCTCTGGTCTGTACCTGAGTGATGAGAACTGCAGCAGCAGCAGCAGCAGCAGGCAAGGCAGGGCGTCCCCACTGTGGCAGCACCACACTGGACCCATAGGGGTAATGTGGTGAGGGTCAGGGTGGTAAGAAATGCCAAACACCAATATCGAGCAAACACGAGCCATTCTTCCTTTTCCTACAAGGAGGCTATTTTATCCAACAACAGTAAGGCCATTAAAGGCAACTGGCTCGACAAAGCCAGTATGGGGTCCACATTTGGTAAGGTACGGCCTGCCTTTCTTCCCAACCCAAACTGCGCCTGCTGCACAGCAGCATATTCTACTCTGCAACTGTGAAGTTGGGAAATGCCCCCCACTTTCGTTCTTATCTCACCTGCCACGTGACACATGGCCTTTACCGAAAAGATGACTTTCGCTAATAGCAAAAACAACAACCACGGCTACGACTACTGGTAAGCCAACCTCAGAAGGGACACCTGGGGCCATCTGTGGCTTCCCTCAGAGGCAGGTTTCCCTCTGAGGGCCTCACTCAGCCGGGAAGAGGAGCCTCTGTCTCTGCTGAGGAGAGTGGCTATCCCCAACAGGATGTACCCCTCTGGGGCTGGGTTGCTCCTATCACTTGGCTGTGCCAGGCACGACTGAGATCCAGCTAGTAAATGGTGGATGAGGAAGGTGAAGATGGGGTGGTGAGAGACCGACCAGCTCCTGCATTCTGGAACCTCAGTTTGAGAGAAACTCAGCAAACCAGTAAGGTCCACATGCTGGTGACAAACACTATGAGACGCCGTGAAAAGACGTAGGAGTGGGGCAAGGATGTGGAAAGAAAAGGCTAAGAAGCCATGCAAAAGACCTGAAGGAGAAAAATCAGATACTAAAGTCCAACTTCTAACCGTATCCTGAGCTCTGCAAAATAGTCAACCTTTTTTTCACCTCCCTTTTTAATGGCTATTCCCTTTAATACCCTTTTGTATAGGAGCTAGAGAAACAGAACTTCGAAAACAAAACTAACACTGAGAACAATAACTCCCATGGTTTCCACTGCTGTAGTGACATCATGGAGGCAGGATCTGCCGTCTCACACTGCTGGAGCATTTGCTGTCTCTGGGGGCTGCATCTCTCTTTAAGTTTGCAGTGACCGAATCAAGAAAGAAGGTGTATACAAATGTTTACAGGCAATGAAGAAGGCCGATAAGAGTGCAAGGTAATTTTTTTGTCGGTGTTCTTTTTTTTTTTTTTTTTTTCCGAGACAGGGTCTCACTCTATTGTTCAGGCTGGTCCTGAACTCACTACATAGCCCAGACTGGCCTCAAAATCAAAGTAATCCTCATGCCTCAGTCTCTCAGTGCTGTGATTACAGGTGTGAGCCACCACACCCAGCTTATGTGGTGCTGGGGAATTGAATCCAGGGTCTTGAGTTCGCTAGGTTCAGTGTTTAACCACTGAGTTATTCTTCCAGCCCCCAGAGTGCAAAGTAATTTTGGAATGTAAAGATTTTCTTTGGATTGAGTTCCATAGAAGTTTATCACTGACTGGCATTCCTGAACTATAAAACATGAATAGATAATGTGGGTTAAGCACAGTTTCTCTTTATAAACAAACAATTAACAAATACTGTGGAAGGTGGAAGCCCTAGACCTAAAACTACACGATTCTTACAAGAAACTTTAGGCATACAATTTTCCTAACCTTGAGTTAGCCAAATGTTTCCTACACTTGATATCAGAAGCACACAAGCAACAAACAAAATCAATGTGGACTATACATATTAAAGTTAACATTTTTGTGCTTCAAAGAATACTATATGGAAAGTGAAAAGACAACTCACAGAATGAAAGAATATTTTTGCAAATCATTTTTGATAAATGACTTATACCTACTTTATGTAGTGAGCTACTTTAAGTCAGTAACAAAAACACAAGCCAATTTTAAAAGAAGCCAAAGGCCACCTGGACATTTCTCCAAATAGGTTACACAAATGGTCAACAAGTAGACAAAATGCTCACTATCATTAGTCAAAAACGGCAAATGAAAACCACAATGAGACCCCATTTTACTTCCAACAACATGCCCAAAACACAAACAGTAACAAGAATTGATGAAGATGTGGAAAACTGGAACTCTCGAGTATTGCTGGCGAGAATGTGGAATGGTACAGTCACCTTGGAAGAAGCCTGGCAATTCCCCCACACAGTTAAAAGGAGTTAACGTGTGGCTGCAATTTTAATCCCAGGTATACATCCAAGAGAAGTGAAAACATGTCTACACAAAAACCTGAATAAAGATGTTTCCAGCAGCATTATTAATAGTGGCTAAATAGTAAAAGCAACCTGAATGTCCATTAAATGATAGATGACTGCACATATCCATTCACACGAGCGAGAATACTTGGGAATAAAAATAATGGGACTGTCTGAGTTACTTTTACATCACTATGACTCAAAACCCAACACCAGGAGGAAAGATTTATTGTAGCTTACAGTCCTAGAAGATCACAGACCATTCACAAGTGGGCGGCTGGAAAATGGTGGAAGCACATGGCAGGGAACGGGGGAAGGGCCACAGCCAGAGCTCCAGTGGCAGAGTGCCTTACAATGCCGCCGTAGTACTGAGACACACTGGGAGGAAGGGCGGAACCAGTATACACCCCTCCGGGTCAAGCTCAAGCATCCGCCCTTTCCACCCAGGCCCCACCTCCCAACCCTACAGGGTATCCATAGGAACATGAACCTTCTGTTCTTGGGAACCCTCCAGATCCAAACCACCACATTCTGCCCCTGACCCTCAAAAAACTCATGGACCTCTCCTTAAACAAAATGTCATTAGTCCTTTTCCAAGAGTTGCTAAAGTCCCAATAGTTCCAGCACTGCTACAAAGTCCAAGTCCAAAGTCTGAGACTCAAGGCAAACTCAGCTGCAAGCTCCTGTTAAAACCAGAGTTAAACACTTCTCCAACATAAAATGGCACAGGTTATAAACATTTCCATTCCAAAAGGGAGGAATAAGAGGATAAAAGGCAGTAGGACCAAAAAATCCTAAACCCAGCAGGGCAAAGATTAATCCCTGTAGGCCAAGTTCAGCACCTGGGAAGATCTGCATCCCTAAGGCACCGGGTGGTCCCACCCCTACAGCATCTCAGCAGGCTGCAGTTTACATTCTCTCTACCAGCTAACCACCAGCAGTTTTCCTCAGCCAATGATCCAGGCTCTGGGCTTCTCCTGGGTTTTCCACTGCACCCAGGGCACACTGCTTGGCTTCCAAGGTCTTCCTCTGAAATATGGGGGGTGGGGTGGGGGGGTGTGCGGGGGAGTTTCCATGAACCCACAACTCCAGCACTCTGCAAGCCTCTAAAGCCAGGACTGCATGGATGTTGCCAAGGTCTGCCACTGGCTTCAGCTGTAGCCTGTCCCTCTTGGACAAATGCTGCAGAAATCTCTGAGTTCTCAGATAGTTGAACTCCAGACTGATGAACTTTAAAATACATTTTTTCATTTGGTCCTGTGGTACGGTACACTTCTCAGAGCAAACTCCTGCCAAACTCTAGAGCTGGTGAAAAGAAGGGACCTGCTGACCTTGGAAATGCCCTCCATGCACCTTTTCTAGAGCCCTGACGGTGATTCTTTTTAATGCTAATAGAATCTTTAACTTCACTGTGCTCTTCTGCCTGACCTCTGCAGGTCATTTTGGCCTGGCACTGCCTTTGATATAATTTTTCTCTGCCATTTTATCTTGTCTTTCGCCATAAATCTGGCTAAAAGCCACAAACAGTAGCCATGTAACAGTCTGAACATCAGTCTGTCTTGAGATTTCTTTCACCAGAGTAAGCAGTCCACTACCCTTAATCTGTTATAGGCAAAGTCTCTGGAGGAGAGCAAAATGCCGACAAACTTTTGCCAGAGCGTGGCACACATGGTTTTTAGGCCACTTGCCAATACAGTCCTCCTTTCCGTCTAAAACTTCTTGGGCCTGGTTTTTCCAGTACATACTTTCATCAGCACTGTGGTCTTCTGAACTCCAGAATCCCTCATCAAGCTCGGCTCAGAGCACTCCAAGGCTTCTCCAGCTTGCACTCTCAAAGCTTTAAAATTCTTTCTGCAAACTGGTTTGAAAGGCTTCCAAACCACATGGTCAGGTAAAGCACAGCCAATCACTCCACTTCTCTGGTACCGATTTCTGTCTTGGTTACTTTTTCATCACTGTGACTCAATACTTCACATCAACAACTTAGGGAGGAAAGACTTATTGTAGCTCACGGTTTCAGAAGGTTTCAGTCCATTCATAGGTAGGTGGCTGGAAATGGTGAAATTACATGATGGGGCTGCAGCTAGAGCTGGAACCAGAGTTCCTGGGGCAGAAATCCTCACAACATGGTATTACAGAGGGAGAGACTGGGAGGAAGGGTGGAACCAGCACATGCACCTCCAGGTCAAGCCCAAGTATCTACCCCCTCCAGCCAGGCCCCACCTCTCAACCCTACACAGTAGCCACAAGAACATGAGGCTTTTGGGGGACACTCCAGATCCAAATCACCTCAGGGACTGAGGGTACAGCTCTATGGATTCAATTCCCCATGGGTGTTAGGGGAGAAAATAGGAAAAACATACTAATATGTACTAAAAACAAGCGTGATTTCTGGAAACGCTATGCTAACCAATAAGTCAGTGTCAAACAACTACATACTGTATCATATACTGTATATGTCCATTTATATGAAATCCCACATTAGACAAATCCAAAGACAGAAATATTAGTGCTTGCTTAGAACTAACGGCTCGGGGATCTGGGGATGATGGCCAAAGGGTGCTGCATACTGTCAGGGGTGATGAAAATGTTTCTGCGGTGGATGTGATGTTTGTCAACTCTGGAATATGTAAAAACACTGAATTAAGTGGGCATACTGTATGGTACATGAATTGTATCTCAAAATGTTGTTCATTAAAAACCACCACCACAGCCCATCCTCCAACAAGCCAAAGTGAGGAAGGCAGGCTTGGAGGCAACAGGTTATTTTCTACAAAGTCTATTGCTGATAAAAGCTTTCTAAATTCCAAGGGCAGGGTAACAGGAATAGTCTCAGTTTTGGGTTGCCTGTTTCTAACTAGGTGGCCTCCCTGTGCCTGGGGAATTCTTGTTCTCAGCCAACACATCTGCTTTCACCTCCAAACCGGCAAGACCCATTCTACAGAACAGTCTACGGAACCATCCCCTGTGGTCTGAATCTGTGACAAAAGTAGTCGGCACAGTGAGAAGCCTAAAAAAAGTTCTGGTATAATTTCAGAGAGTTTAGCTGATGTCTTCCATGTTTTTAAATACCATTCCCGCCTCATACAGATAACAACCATTTACATGTGGCACAGGCAAGGGGAGAACCATCCAGCCCATAGACCGTGTGAGAGTTGCCACAGGTACATACGAGTTTATGTTCCATGTGTGCAGTACAGTTCTCATAGCCTTAAGGCTGGACACATTTACTCTCACCTGCTAAGGTGCCAAAATGGCATCATGGCACTACACAGTAAAGAAGGTGTATGGAGAAGGAACCTGGAACCCAGGAGGACATCTTGAAAATTTTGGTGAAGTTGCCTTCCACATTTAGGGCTTTAAATTACTTCACATTTGAATACGATGCAATTTACAGTTGTGAAAGAAAATGCACTGCTTGAAGTTAACTGTGTAGATTTTTGGTGTGAATCACAGAAATCTAATACAAAAATATGTCAACTATGACTAGGTTACAAAAAACCTAGATACATCAAAACAACAAAAATCTAGGCCTTGATTTCACTAAAGAAGACTTTACAGATAAAATGGATACGAGATGTATTTGTAGCAGTTTCTCAGATACACTACAAGAAAAAGAAAAAGCAGGGCAATACTATTTAGACCCCAGAAAAGATAGCTCTCCCCAACTTTCTGAGGAAATCTGTACAGCCTTGTGTGTGTGTGGGGGGGGGAGGGGGGGAAATGCACTTTATGCAGCAAGAGTACATGATGCCCTTACATCTTCAGGTATCTATAAAACTGGAAGAAGCAGGTAACAAGGAATAGTAAGAGACCGATAACAAAAAAAGAACACAGATTTTCTAATAAAAGTCTGGGTAAACCTACCTGTAGCTAAAAGCTCATTTACTAAATTTCTCTAACATAAAATTCTAAACTATTTATTTAAAAGGTCCTTTTAAGAAAAATAAACAATATTTGCTGCCATAGTTCACTTTTTTCTTTACCTTCCTTCACTGAACAAACATTTAACTTGCCACAATGTGCTGTAACAATTCACGCTAGTAACAGCTCCTATCCATAGGAATAAAAAAATATTAATCTAAAAAGTTTTAAGTTCCTTAAAGCTAAAGCAACTACTCCAATCTTTTAAACCATACTGACCCCACTTTTCAAACTCTAGAAATTATAAAGCTGTGTCAAGAGGACAGCTTTAGCCCTATAAGCACCATATCAGCTTTAAGAACAAATCTTTAAAAGGTATACTATTTACAGGCAACATTCTGAGGTTTACATTCGTCAGAATTTGGCCTCCTGATCTTCAACCTGTTTGACCACATCAAGGGGCCAACAAGCCTGACCCTTTGTACCCGAAGAGATGTCATGACAAAAAGCCTAACACTATCAGGTGGACAAGGCACATGTCAACCAGTCCTTCAAGGAGTTCCTTTTGAGATCTGGTCCCTCAGTTTTCATGCTGGGAAAACACTTTACTACTTGTTACTACTCGCCATTTGGACACCTTCACGATGGATTCCTCTTTATGTTCAATCTGAAAACCTGCCTCGTGGGGTTCTGTTCCAATGGTGCCTTCTGACAATGCTAAATGACCTGGTGAGCCAGCTGGCTTGGTAATGAGGCCCTGGATCCACCTGCACCCGGGGCAGCTGGCAGAGAAGAGAAGGACAGGAAGCAGGCACCAGCCGTGGAGCTCTGGGCACTGCTGAGATGGCACCAGTGGTCTGGCACGACTTCTACTCAGACTCAGGCAGGTTAGGACAGTCTCAAGGGTGCAGAGCAGTGGTGCAAGCCTTGTGGGCGGCTCCAACCCAGCACTGCAATCGAGGAGGCTCAGCTGGCTGCTGTGCCCATACATCGCCCTGATGACAGGCTGGACAGCAGCAGAGCCACCACTTCTGCCTTGCCAGGTTACTTAGAATCCACATCAAGGTGGAAATGGAGGAGGAGATTCTGAATATACTGCATTTTAATAAGCTGTCAGGAACCCTCAAGTGGCACCTGCAGGGATTACGTCTAACTTTTCCTCTAAATTACCCTCTGAGAAAGCAAAACAGAAATG
Source organism: Ctenodactylus gundi (assembly GCA_004027205.1). Lineage (NCBI taxonomy): Eukaryota > Metazoa > Chordata > Mammalia > Rodentia > Ctenodactylidae > Ctenodactylus > Ctenodactylus gundi. The sequence continues at coordinate 126,967 of PVKB01000104.1, forward strand.
TCTTATTTGTAGTCAGAATACTAGGAAAATGCAATCAGGAAGAAAAGCAGAGCAAGGAGTTGGGATCGGAAGAAATGGACCCTCCTGAGCACTTAGAAACCTGGCAGAGGGAGAGGGCTTGGGCACTGAAATGCACGAGAGGAATTGATTCTACAACTCTCTGTCCCTTTAATAGGCTCAAAACGTCTTAACTATTAAGTGCTCTGATTCACAGAAATTTTTATTTCTGGCCCAAATGAAATTCGGAATTGAGCATCAGGGCTGACACACCCATGTAACTAAAGTCATATCTTGTAGCTCTAGACTTCACACAATGCTGTGGTGCTTACTTGCCAAGGAAACAATAAACAATGACTTTTCTCGTGAAGAGCAAATTAAAATACATACTTCCCTGCCTATGTAAAAACCCTAAGGAGGCAAGAGGAGGGTTAAAGCCCCTGAATGTGCTTAGCAAGGGTTCTGGAGCCACAGCTGGCAGTGTGGGAGAAGGCCTATAAAGCTGGATGTTTATCCATTTGCAGTCAACCCTGAAGGCATCCTCTCCAGAGAACATAGGTAAATGCTAGCGTAGATTTCTGGGTATTAGTGGCAAAACAGGTTTGTCTTCCCTTACCAATCTGCTCCCACAGATAGACTTACTACTGCTACTGTAATAGGCAACGCCTTCTTTTCTTCCAAATAGCAGACGGTGTTTTTACCTCTCCTGAGGTTACACTGCTGGAGCCTAGGAACAGGGCATAGAGGACTCAGGTGAGCCTCTAAATGTTAGCAATCTTTCTAGTCTTTCCCCTCTTTACTTTAACAGATAGTTAGGCACTTTATGAGATTTAAAAAACTGCCTTCTGTGAATCAACCAGTACCTTAAAGCAATGGTTCTTAACCAAGAGATTCTAACCACAATGGGATACCTAGCACTATTTGGAGATACTGTTGGGTACTACACGGGGCAGAGTTGATAATGGCACCTCATGGGTTGAGAAACCATTGATGCTATACTTCTCACAATGCATAGCATAGCCTTCCAGGATAGAAGAATTATTCATTATCCAGCCCAAATATTAAAGTCAGGCTGAAAAATCCAATCTAGATTATCCTCTCTTCTAATAAATCAACAACCAACCAACCATTGAGCCAAAGATCAGGAATTCTGTGACCAGATGCATAAGGGACTCTAATAGCATAAATGGGTACATTATAAGGAATGACTATGACAAAATACACATCTAGCAAACTTCTTCATCTTCCTCCCTCCCAGTCTTCAGAGATTAAGAGAAAGAGGTATAGGTAAAGAGATAAATGCAAATGTTGCTTTGGCTAAATAATAAAACTTCATCTTTCATAGCCAATGAAAACATATTAATCTTCTCATGTTTCCAACTAGGGGTAGAGCTCAATGGTACAGAGTCTGCCTACCATTAAGAGGCCCTGAGGGCAATCCGCAGCACTCTCATCCCCCTCCCAAAAATTATCGGCGCTCACATTTTCTGAGTCCTCTTACAGATACTTTCTTGTCTTAAGTTGCTAACAACTCCACAAAGAAGATATTCATGGTTCTATTTTAATTCTCAGGAAATTGAGGCTCTGAAATCTTAATCAAAGCCCATCAGGAGAGCTGGCGAGATGCTACCTAGCGTTCTTCAAACTGGAGACTATGATCCACTACTAGGTCATAAATCAACTTGCTACATCATAATGCACATTTAAAAAAGACAGTTTCATCCAGTTTTCTAGCTGGTTATAATAAAGACCAAAAACACCAAAAGTTATCAGTAGAGTCAAGGTACTGCTTTGCTGATCAGGAAAATGGGGACAGGAGACAGTGGGCTGCTTGTCTGTAGTCACCAGTTGGTTGAGACCCTAGGACCCAAATCCAGCTTGTGGTAGGTATCACAAGGCACTGGGCCTGAGTGGTTAAGACAGATGAAGAAATGAAAAGCTGCACAGAACAGACACAGGCAGATACCATCCTTCTCACCATCAGGGTCAGGCAGGAGGACCACACTTTCATAGGAGGAGCAGAAAGAGTACCGTGGGAGGAGACAGGCACAAGGAATCTATGCTTTCCCACTGCAGTCTAATCCAGGAAACTCCTCCTTTCAACCAACAGTAAATAGCATTTCTCTTAATTCAGGGGGGACACAAACTGAAATTCCTAACAGCCTCGCCTATAAAATTAACTTTTTGGCTAAAACATATCAACAGAAATATCAGAACAGAGCATTCCACAGCACAGACCTTTCTGACTAGTGCCACTGTTCCCACCTTAGCCAGATCAGACAGTGAGTAGCTGCTTTTTAATTTCCAAAAATGATGTTGGAATATGCTATTGCCAGTGCCGTGCCTCCAATCTGACAGTTCAGTTATAGTCTGTAGAAATAAGGTTGCTAAAAGTCAGTTCTGGAGTTCTGGTAAAAAGAAGTCACAGAATGAGTTCCTTGCATCCTTACCTATCATGGGGATAAGCTAATTTTTCAACTTAAAATATTTTCTAAGGCATACAGGAAATTTACTTCTTAAAAAAGAGATCTTAGAAAATGCTTTCTGTTCCAGAATCAGGTGTCACATTTACTTAATGGCTCTTTATTTGATCAATACATTCAAAAAACAGACAAGGTGCTTCTATAAACTGAAACTGTCCTAGCTTATTTACCTTCCAGGTTTGAGGTGCCCAGTATATGGCTGGCAGTTCCATGACCTGATATGTAAAACACGGTTGACTATTAGTTAGCTTTACCTTCTGTGCCAAAAAACCACAAAGGTGCTCCTGCCCAGAAGATAGGTGGATTGAGAGTGAGCAGGCAAGACAAGGCATTAAGTGGCCGTATGTGTTACACCACCGTTCTCTGGCCATGGTTGGTCCAAGTATACTTTTCCTGCAAAAATCTGCACAGACAGCATTCCCCTGACCCCAGCACAGATCTGTATATTCACATCACACAGCATGCAAACAAGGGATAGGCACCAAACCTAGACTGGTATTCAGAAAGCTGGTATTTAGGAGGCTGATCCACAAGCCCAACAGGCAAACCCCTGGCAGGTAACACCATCAGTCTCGGTGCAGTACTCAGAACCTCCCCACACAGCTGACATTCTGGGAACAGGACTGGAGCACACAAGTGACATAACCATGGAACATGTAAGAAGCTTCAAAATAAGCCTTTGTGGGACTGTGTTGGCCCACCAACACGCCAAAGGGGGCAGAGAAAGACAGAGCAAAGATGGCACCAAGGCTAAAGCAACCCTAGGAATGAACCCTGAACCATTGAGGCGTTAGGACAGGTTCCTCACACAGTTCGTATTTTTTCAGAACAGCTACAACAAGAACATACTGCTCACCCCTGACTGCACCCCAAATTTTTCTAGGGTACAGTTTGTACTGAAGAGCATAAGCAGCTGAGGATGGCAACACTGAAGCCACTGGGACACAGCAGCAGGCTCCTTCCTTGGCAACTTTACATACATGCGCTCAGGAAGAAAGCCAGGTAAAGGGAGATAAGGGGAGTCTTTGTGTGCAATCTGGAAATCTGAGGACATGCAAAGACACAGTAAGTAATGTTTCCTCCTCTCCCAGTGCAGAGTATCTCCGCTCGGTACTAGAGACCCACGCTGACCTCTTTCTGTACCAGATGCAGGGTATCAGGGCCATATCCATCCATTCTTACTGAAAAGGCCCTCTAGAGTTATCTCCCACAGGATGCTCAGTATATAGTGCAGCCTGCCTGCTCTCTTTGGCCACTTTTCAGATGACTGATATTATTTCCATATTTAAGAGTGCCAAGCCATGTCCAGAGCAGGCCTGCAACCTCACCACTCTGGGAGGCTGAGGTAGAAGAACCAACAAGTTCAAGCTCAGCCTGGGCAACTTAGTAAAACTGCCTTAAAATGTAAGAAAGTAGGGTGGAGTAGCTGAGGACGTGGCTCAGTGTAATAGCCCTGAGTACTATAGCAACAACAACAACAAAAACCCCTCAATAACAACTCAGAAGGACTATCATTACTTGCAAGTACTAAGAACAAAGTTAGAATACTTAAAGGCTTTCCCCCGAAAAGTCTGTCACTTAAAGGCAGTTGATTGTTCAACTAAATTTCTGCTAATCAACGTCACAACAAGTCATGGTTTCTACAGTTTCTAGAAAACACCCAGGTTATCCAAAATCCTGTTGTTTTTTCTGGTTCTGAGTGACTCTCCACGATGTTTCTCCCAGTAAGATAAGCCACCAGTGCAACCCCATGGCAGGATTGAGGGCCTAAGATGAAGATATATATTAGAACGAAGTAAGAGGGTGAAAATGATAAAAACTATCTTTAGATGTGCTAATTACACGAAATTCAAGTTTGGAAGTCCACACAACATCATACTGGCACAGAGCCAGATCTCCTTGTTTACATACTATGTTTGGCAGTGCTTGTGCCACAAGAGCAAAACTGAATAGCTATTGCAGAAATTGTATTGCCACTATTAATTAGGTGGTTCTTCACGGAAAAAGCTTGTGGACCACTTGTGGATCACTATCTGGGCACATGCTGAGTCCACACCTCTGCACTTGCTGTGGTCCCTGCCTGGACACCATCCCTTACCCCTGCCTCTGTGCGGCCAGTTCCTCTGGTCTCTAGGTCCTAGCTCACCTTCACTTTCTGATTATGTGCCTAGGGAAACCCAGCCCATCTTTACCCTGCGTATCTCCCTGGCAGAGCTCGGCTGAAGTCACTGTGTGCATTCACTTGTGAGCTGTCTGTCTTTTCAGAAGTAAACTTCCTGAGTGAGGTTCACTTGTGCCATTCCCAGTGCTCAGGGAACACATGAGAACTACAAAGACAAGGACCATGCAAGTCACATAACTGGAGACATGCTGTACTCTGACCAGGATAGAAGAGTCTGCTCCACCTTTAGGTAACAAAATACAACTTGTGAGATGTAGAACAATCAGGTAAAACCTGTAGTCCTGCTTGAAGCTTTCAGAGAATATACATACATATGTGCCAACTAAGTTGGGCTGCAAGTTAAGAACAGATTGTGTTTCATGCCAAAAAGGAAGAGGGAAAACAGGGCCTAGCACCTCATGGTTTCCTGGCATCAAGGGACAGATGCCTCTTGCCCTGGTCTGAGCAGGCCAGCCACAGAAGCCTGACATTCCACACCCATTAAAACACAGCCTAATGCCTATAAATAGGAAGAACTTTTAAACAGTAATTAAAAATAACACTTTGGCATTTGGAAACTCCTATAAACAAAAATCTAAGAGCGGAAACAACCAGCAGCAGTTACACATCTAACTTATGCTCAGGTGGGTGAAAAGTGGCTCGTGTCTCCCCTGGAGTTTTCCACTCACTCCTGAACTCAACTTACGGTACTTTTGAACTACATGACAACGGTCATTACATTTTAGTTCATAAAAAATTGGCTGTTCTCAATCTACTCCATTTTAATGACTGTAAAATGCACTATATTTTATTTAACCCAACATAGACATATCATTTCAAAAAGTTCACATAATCAAGAGGGAGAAATTGAGATATCTTGATTTTCTGTATGTGTTTTCAATATCTTTGTGCATTTTACACTAAAAGCACATTTCAATTCACAGTAACTACATTTCAAGTACTTACTAGTCACAGGTGACTAATGGCTGGTATACGGACTATGTAGTTTAAAAAATGTTATTTTCAACTGAATATAAATCATACTTACTTGCATTTTCTATATTTAGTTTCATATAAAAGAGCTTTTTCTTTGAGCTTTTGCTCTTGTGATTTACTTTAAGATGACTAAATATGTTAAGCATTTATTATTTTACATTTTTAAAACCTGGAATTCATCTTAGAATTCATATTGCATTCTTCCCAATATGTTAAAAGATATTAAGAACCAAAGTATATTGCTTTCCCACAAGCATTCAATTTGACTCTTTAAACCATGGCTGCTAGATTCAGTTTTCATTTCCTTTACACATGGCTCCTTTCCTGTCCTGACTGAACGCAACCAAGACACTCTGATACATCTGAGCCAAGTTTTCTTAATGTGCAACAGGATGGCGCCACCATCAATGTGCAAGATGACCCACCCAAGCCTGTAACTCAAGCACACTCCACCCTGCTTGCTCATTCTTCAGGATACTAGGACCTCAAAGTACTCGGCTGTAAGCACAGGCATGACCGGAAGGTCCTACTGGAAAACAAGCACAGCTCAGGAAGCAGTTTGTGCTTTTTATAAAACATAGGGGGTTTTGCTAATCCAAGTGACCATTTCTACAGTTTGGGACTACAATGGCATCACCCTTTCTCATCAATGGGGACCCCGGTCTAAACCTCCGGTTACCTCTGCATCCTGCTCGTGGAGGTGGTATGTCCTCTGGAGGCTCTGCAGAGTTTGGGGATTCAGGGTCTTCTTCTCTAACAGATGCTCCAGAAGCAAGACCAGCTGGTCTGGAAGAAGCTGAAGGCAAAACAAAAACAGCCTGTGAAGATGCCATTCAGTAGACAAGAAATTAAACTCAAATGTTTAGAAGAACAACAACAAAGCAAGAGTAACCTGGGTTTTTATAGCATTTATCTGAAACACAAGAAGACTGTAACTCTGACTTCATAAAACCCTGAGCTTGTAACGCCATATCCCAACAATCACTGTATCCTATAGTCTGATCAACCCCCATTTTTCCAGCTTTTCATTTCAGCTCTATTCTTAGGACAGATCAAAATGATTCTTATCTGAATGAAACATTATTGTGGTTTGTTAGATCTCTGTCTTTATGGCATGCATATGCTAAAAAATGTCATCAGGCTAGAAGATTCAAGAGGCCATCCAATTTTAGGCAAACACATGGAAGTTCAACAGAAATAAGCAGTTTCAAACTTCCTTATGAACCACATGAACTCTACAAATATACCTGCTACACATGAAAAAAATAAAGCAATGGATATGAAACAACTACCAATTATCACGTCTTTCAATTGTTCCACTATAGAAATTATGTTTACAATTTTCAAGTGTATAATATGCTAAAAAGTAAAAGGCTGCGCACATGATTATACGTACATCCATGAATACATATAAATACACATACACATAGTCATCCATATTCCTGTGCTTTCACAAAGGTCAGGTAAAAAATGGCATTACTAGTTAAAGGCAAAGAAAAAGAAGTTTCTAGGTGATTAAAAAAATAAATAATATTTGTGAAATCTGAGAACTGAGCGAAGCTTTGCTGGGCTGTATCACGGTGCTTAAACTGGAGGCACAGTTTTGCCAGGCACTGCAACACCAGCCAGAAGAGACTGGAGGAAAAACAATTTATAAAACATTCCTAAAAAGAAGTGAAAATGTTTACTTTAAAATCAAGGTTTAACAATTATTATCATGAATTTCACTATTCTCTACACTTAGCTTGCCCTCATCCCTAGTTATTCCCATAAAATGAACTCAAACATGTAAATCTGGAAGCTAAAACTACTTCTATAGAATATGCATAAGAACTTCTGCATTTTAACTGCCACTTTGTGTTACTCAAAATAAATTTAGATAATTATTGGCCTCTAGCTCCTTTGTCTCCAAGTGTGTTCTCTGCTTGTCCCTTCCTCCCCTGTACACGCACACCTATGCGCACCTCCAAGCCCTTCTCATACTTTCTCATCTTATGAGTTCTAAGGGAGTCCCTTCCCTCCAAACTGGCAGGGAGAAAGAGGTACATCAACGGGTTCTTGTTTTTCCTGTCATCCATTTAATAGCCATGTGTGAGCAGCCTCTAAGAGAGACAGCAGAAGCAGAAACAACGCATCTTTAGCAAAATTACATTATGACTAGCACTGATCTATGTGATTCCTACCAAGTCCCAACAATTTCCATGCTTTTTCTGGGTTTCATATAGAAGCTTATTATCCCATTTTTATCATCTTTTCTCTGTTCGGAAAACCTATTTTTACCCTTTTTTCCCCCTGATCTTCTCAGGGAATTAGTAGATATTTTTCATTTGAATATGAATGAACTACAGATTCAATAACATGTTGAAAACATATGGCTTGGGGAAACGGTGCCCATCTACATCACTTCTAACCACTTTTTCCATCCCTCTTATCCTTTCCCTCGCCTTTTGTCTGACACCTACTCAATGACTCTTTCCCTTCCTTAAGAAGTCATGCACCTATAAAATGTCTTAAAGATATTAGGTTACTACATAACTACTAATCACAAAAACACCATTCTACCATTTCTTATAGTTTCAGACACGAGGCTACTGACCTTGTCTGAGATGTCTATTTTACAGAAAAGAGAAGCCCAGACCTCTGTCCTCTGTTGTGCCGCCCCCATCCATTCACACCATGCTCATCTCTTGGCTGGGTATGTGTGGAAGCCTGGCAGAGCTTCCAGTAGGGCACCGTGGCCTCCGTCTCATCTGTCTTCTCCTATCGAGGCTATGCTCCTATTAGCTGCCAGGCCTATCTCGCACTGTTCCTTCTGACCACTCATCTAAAGCAGCTTTCAATGTTCCAACAAAGGCCGTTCTCTGCTGGAAGCTGACCCTCAGCCTGGAACCATGAGTGCACCCCCTAATTACGTTCCTTGGGTCACATCCCAAATGCTCGCATGTGCCTGAACACTCTTTACGGTGCCATCCCTTTCTCAACTCACCTCACCACTTCCCTTTGTTTCATTGTGGTCAGTATGTTCACATGGGGTCTGGTCTGGGACCCAGTGCTGCAGCAGCCCACCTCTTTCTCCAAGGGCAAGAGTGAGAGGTGGGAGACCATCCTCCAGAACAAGAGTAGACTCTAGGACAACAATTGAATTCTGGGAGCTCCAGATTGGATCAAAGTGGCCCCACCTGCCCTGCACTCCATGAGCGCTGTCATGATTGATGAACAGCTTCTGTAAGGCATCCAGTCAGATTGTCAGCAACAGAAGTGTGGGGGTGAGACCCGTCTAGATACAGGAAGGCAGGTTTCTGGGAAAGGGCCAACCAAAAGAAGCTACTCTTGGCACTAACAGGCTTGACCCAGCACAGAACACTGATCAGTCTGGAACAGAGGCAGTGCTTGCTAACTAAATACAGCAGGAGCCAGCCCCATCAATTTGCAGAATTACAGGGAAGGAAAGAGTAGAAGGGAAAGTGTCTCCCTATTGTGTGCTTATATTTACAAAGAGGTCTATTGTTAGAACTGTTTGGGACTTGGTTTAAACTGAAGACCCATGGAGGGAAGGAATTCTTGAGAGTAAAACAACTAGCATGATCCTCAACTTACCCCAACTGCCTTCAACCAATAAATACAATTCCAGTTTAAAAATCAAAGAACTGTTAACATGCAAGCCAATCAAAATGCCTGAATTCAAACCGTGTATCTTACAGAAGTTTTCTTCCAGGCAGAATGCACATATCTGTATGCAGATCTGCAAGGATCACTGAAAGCTTTTGTTCTCTCCATACTTTATGCAATGGAAATGTTTATTAAACTAAGCCCCCTGACTTGGATAGACAACTGAGAGAGAAGGGAGGAAGGGCACATGTAGTCTAACCTTCAGGGTTCTCTCCTGAGTTTAAATGACTCACTGGAGGGACGTGAAGAGCAGGGGTGCACACCCTCCTCCAGGCATCCACCCCTCCTACAGTAAGGCACCGAAGGCACACCGCAGCAAGAGCTGGCTTGTTCAGAACAGGCAGGACACAACCAGGGCCAATTGAACCCTTCTAAAAAACAATCTTCCACCATGCATGCCAGAAAATTTCAGTTAAGGGCCGGGGGGCGGGGGGAAACCTCCTCAAGATGGATCTGAAGAATCACTCACTTGGTGAAAACCCTATAGCCACGTAGCTCTCAACTGCAACTCAAATTGATGTGGAAAAATGTTGCTCCTAAATGATGAAGAAATAGAGAAAACCAATAATCTAATGCAGTTTAGGCCACAAACAGTAAAACTAACTCAGTATCATTCATTTAAAAATAAACACTACATCATTTAAAAAAAGATTATAGTCCTTGAAAAGAGTATTTTAATTTGCTTCAGTGCAAAAATGAGATTAAGTAGATAAATGTAATACAGTAGATTCTTTTTAAGAAAATACACATTTACTTCATGTAAAACTACCCAACAATGATAAGAAATACTATTATAGTAAGTCAAAATATTTGCAAATTAACTGAAGGATATCACATATTAGCAAATGTGCTCAGAAGCAGTGCTGGGCAGCAAGACCCGCCCTGGCAGCTTGGCACCAGGGTAATGAGAAATGTTGTACGGATCATTCCTCTCCCACCCACGTAGAAAGCAAATTAAATTTCACATGACTTCTAGGCCAACTGTGTTTTAATACAGCAGTACCGCGGGAGGCAGTCAGGTCGTACCACGGCACAACAGAGAGAAATAAAGCATGCCTGAGCAGTATCTCCTAAAAAAAGAAGCACCTTCAAGCATTACGAAAAGAACCTGTCTTTAACCTCTGGGAGTCTAATAGTGCTCATACCAGCAATAGTGACAGAAATAGAAAGTCCTTTCCTTTCTTTGTGCGAACAAGTAATTCATTTGTTATTTGTTATATGGAGAACAGCTCGGTATCTTTAAAATGCATCTGCTTCAGAAACTTAGACAAAATAAGACTCGGGGGGAGCCAAAGTCATGTGGGTACTTGAAAGAAAATTGTACACAACTGTAAAACTTACATGAATGCAAGAAAAAATGCTAAATGAGACCAGTCGAGTAAGTACAAATGTTATTTGTTAAGGATTTTAGAAGTCAGTATTCTCGCTGTTAAACATGGAAGACTTCACAGTTGTTAATTACTGAAAGTGCACAAAGAAAAAAAATCTAACTTCTATTTTTCCCAGTCAACTTGAGAGTTGAGGCAAACTGCACAACTCTGAACGGTTTAAAAAAAGTTTCTACACAGACTCCTGGAAATAAAATATGTATTTTCCAAAACCTCCTAACCTACCAGCAGCACAAAGGAAACAAATCCTGACTCTTCCAGGAGCCTCTGACGGCTGTCACAGGGGGCATCACTCACTCAGAGCTCCCAGAAGACCACCCACGTAACTCTCCACTCTCTCTTCCATTAACGAGATATAAAAAAGGCCAGCTCACCTCCTGGATCAGAAATGCCACGGACACACTTCACCATAAGAGCTTCCACAGGCAGGACCTGTGACAAGGGATCACTGTGGAAATACTCAAATCGTATGGCCTGCACCCCTTCACCAGCCAAGGTGCCTCCTTTGCAGCACAGCCGGTGCCTCGCAGCTCACACCAGAAGGAAGTCACCGTGCTGCTCCCAGCCCAGACAGAATGAGCCTGGGACTAATGCAGCCGCGACTGACAGTGGCGAGAGTTCTATTATTACCCCATTATCACTCTGGGATCTGTGCCTAAATGAAGCATGCTTCCTCCCTGATGCCATTTCCTTTTATCCTGGCTGGAGACTAAAAGCGGATCAATGGGGGCAATACATATGATGTCACGTCAATTTATAGCGATGGCCTCCCCCTCTTTCAGTCTGTCTGAAACACACAGAAAGATCAATTCTTCCCAAAAATGGTTAAAAAATGCTTAGGGAGCATTCATCTTCCAGAAAAGCATTCTCTGCTATATTTGTCTATGTTACTACGCAGGAACTGTTTACACAGAACAAAAACAGAAGAAATGGGGGAGGGTTGAAAATCTCAAATTCTCCCCTACGCTGGAGACAAGCTGGCCGAAACCCAACACAGGCAGGGGCCAAACCACAGGAAAAGCGCCTGACCTTTGAAAGTCACATGCAGAAGACAGTTGGTGTCAGGGCACAGAGAGATTTCCTTTGCCCTTGGATTAAAAAGGTGATCTCATAGATATAAAATGTCTCTCGGTTTTATAAAGTTCCCTCTAAATCTGGAAAACTCTTTACTACACTTGTCAGAAAGCGCATCCTCCACTCCTGTAGACCCCAAGCCACCCCCGTCTACAGGTGTGGGAGGAAAAGGTCCCTAACCCCACAGTGCCCTGACATTAAGGGAACAAGGTCACTCAAGCCACAGAACAGAACGCAGAAAACAGTCCATCTTTCAGACGTGACTCTGAACCAAGTTAAAAAAAGTAAAAATACCTCCATGCTAAATAAATTTTCACATTGTAAATTTTGACAATGGAAAAAGTTAAGATACAAGTGATAACATTCCTCAAAACAAAAAAGAGTTCTCTTTCCTCATAGCCCAATAAAAACACAAAACATGAACCCTAGGGTAGCCATTATCTCACCACAATGTCACCAAATGACCACCTATTTCTGCAACTTCGTAATGATGAACATTTCTAATTAAGAAATGTAGACAATGCTACATACACAGACATGTGTCTGTCCAGGAGCTACTATCAATTAGAATATCATAATTAAGTATTTTCAGTCTCCACTAGAAACCTGTATAGAAGAAAAACAATTGGTTTGAACTACTGAACATAAAACGTACAAAATAAAAAGTATTCTTTACACGTTAATGCAAAAATCACAGTTTAAAGGACTGCCAAAACAGAGGGCTAGACGTCTACACATTTCACACTATTTTTAGAGGCACAAAATTCAACTTGCAAGTAAAAGATCTCCAAATAGTGAAAAAATTTTCTTCAAAACAAATCTGGCAAAAATGCATGAATTTTCCCTAGGAGAATCAGTTTTTTTCATTATCAAACTTCCTCAGGAAATACATCCATAGTCAAATTTTGAGAAGAAAATTCAAGCATCAACAAATACTGATATAAAAAAAAAGGCACCTTATATTTTGTGGAAAACACATCTAATAGCTACAATCTAAAAGCATCACAGTCTCACTGCACTTCTGAGCCATGACTTGGTCATGGTACTTCTAAAACTGGCCCCACAAGAATGAAAAAAACACCAACATCAGCAAATACCATCTGAAATAATTTACTGGCACATTACATACTCTCACTCCCAGGTTGCAAGTATCAAATTTTCATATGCCATTAATTCCTTAAGTTTTGTTAAAAGTACTATCCAAACTCTTGTGTCTGACACAAAACATTAGTTGAACATCACAAAATGAAGCCTCATAGTCAACTGATCTCTTGTAACAACATGTATACTGATACTTGGTGGTATTACACATTTTGGAATACAAACAACTGTAAACACTCAAATTGAAAATTTTCAAGGATTTTACAAGAGATGATTGAGATTCTCACGTCTGACCCCGCCCCCTAATCCTGGAAACAGACCAATTATAATGCGGCTAAATGGAGAACAGTCACAATGTGAATTTTATGCTTCTCAAGAAAAGCATCACTCCAAAAAGAAACTATAAATTCCTAAGTGCTTCAGGCTATTCACATGCATGTTCAAAGGATGTGTTGTCTGGAATTTATGAAGAATTAGAACACTATGAAAGAGTACTTTTAATTTGTATTATATCCTTCATTGAAATTCACTTCTATTTCCTTGCAATAATGTTCTTATTTTAGTAACAGTGTACATTTTAATAACAAAATATCAAGATTAAAATAAGCATTTTTTGGGTACTGGTGACCAAATGCAAAATCTTTGCACAGAATAACATCCCTAGTCCTTTTTGTATTTTGCAACAGGGCCTTGCTTAGGTGCTAAATTATAGGCTGGGCTTGAATTTACAATCCTACTGCCTCACACTTTCTGAGTGCTGAGATTACAGGTGTGTGCCACTACGTCCAGCTGGATAATGGTATCTTCTAACTCAAAGTTTTAGTTACGTACTAACTTATGACACACCATAAAGTTTGGCATATGATACCATCATCGTCCAAATTACTGGCTGGTTATGAGTCACAATGAAAGACAGCTACACAACGGAACACTATACAACTATTAAAAACTGGGATGGAGCCATTTCAGTAACATAAGATGGCAAAACATGTTATTAGTGCAGTAAAAAATCTAGAATGGAATGCACAATATGGATGAAACTATACACTTAACTCCCTCGGACAGAAACACCGCACTGGTTTTTCAATGAGAAACCTATATGAACTGCCAGGCCTTTCTTCTTCCCTTTTCTTTTTTCTGTCTCTGGCTCAAGATAAAATATTCTCCTTACATCCTGCTACAAGTATTTTCTAATCATTTACTTAATGGAGAGATCCACTTTTTGAAGAAATTCTTTACTGCAGCCGAATCTAAGTGTACAGAGGTGGGTAAACGACAAACTGAGCTAGCAAACTGGAAACCAGGGGCTCCTATGCGGCAGGTGCTGTTACTGACAGGCACATCTCCCAGCATCACTATGCCGTGACACATATCACTGTCTCTCCACCGTTCCTTCCTTTCTTTTCCTTTCTCTTTCTTTCTTGTATGGGGATTTACCCTAGGGCTTACTACTGAGCTGCATCACCTTACGTTTACTTATTTTGAGTCAGGGTCTGCCTAAGTCACACCAAGTTGCTCACGCTAGGCTCAAATTTGCAATCCTATCTCAGCCTCCCAGAATACCAATTAGCATTTAAAATAATACATACCTCAAAAGTTCTGTTTTTAATAATTCCATACAAAGATGAATAACCAATATTTCAAATATAAACATTAGTTCTACACAAACACTTAAAATTGGAAGAATATTAAGTTTCCTAAATATTTTGCAGAGATACATAAGATATATACCAAGGATACTGCCATCCTTGCTCAGCTTTTTAAGTTATCATTTAAAATACAAAATATCAACTATTTTCAGATTTTCCAAATGAAAAATATAATACTTGTAATTTTGTTTAAGCCCAGAATGTCCTCTTATCTTTCTGACTTCTTATATTACTCCAAGCTAACATCAGAGTCTGTGTGGGGTTATTTATTACAAATGTAATACTTTTAGTAAACGACCTTACCAACACTAGACTCTCTTTTGTAACATTCGGTTGATTTTATACAGCCCTGTGCTTCTGGTGAAAAACACTAGAAACCCATATACAACATTACTATTCTCATACGCATAGATTAAGTGGCCTGTAATAAGTATGAAAAGTGCTGCTCTTCTAAGTTACGAGTACTAGCAAAGGGGGGGAAATCTTAGCTTTCATATAAAATACAATCTTCATGTATAAAAACTAGGATTCTCAAGTTTAAACAAGGCCTTATTTTAACATATATAAAGAAGAGCACACGGTTTAAAGGAAATTTATTGTAAACCAAAACCAGTCCTTGCTCATTTCACGTGCCACCTACCGCGATGGTTGACAGCTGAATGCTGTTATCAAATAGAAATAAACCACTTACGCACAATGCAGTAAGACAGATAATGATGGTAACAAAGACTACCTGAGCACCTGCCAATAAACAAGTCAGTGGCTTACGTGAATCTGTCAACAGAAAATTTAGAGCTGCACACGAAAATTCTGACTGAAAGTGATTCTCACTTCTAAACTAGAACAAATTCAAAAGATACAAACTCAAATTATCAATCTCAAACATTTTATAAACGTTCTGTACAGAAACAGATCTGTTCAATGACTTCTCATATTGAAAAAGGTGATGGTAAAGTAACATGACTCAAATGCTTTCAACTGTAATGAACTGTAATCAATGAAATAGCGGCTCTGCAATTTTTTTAAAGCTAATAAATAAATTAGATCATATAGAAAGTTCTAACAACCTATTTCCCTCTACTTGCAAAAACTTAACTATACCTCCTACAAAGATCTGGCATTTGCTTTCCATAATCTCATGGGAAGTAAATGTCATCTAAGAGCATTTTAGAACTAACGATAACCACAACAGTTACAAGGTATGAAAAACACAAACAGCAGAAAGTAGAGAAACCAAGTCAGTTCTCTCTGGCCCGTAGGCTAGCTGAGTGACTCAGGTATTTTGAAGCAGCAGGAAACATAATGTATATAGATTTCGCTCGGGTGTTTATTCTGAGATCTAAAATCCTAACATTCCATTATTCTTAGTTCCCGTCTGTCCTTCTTTGTAGAGGTACAGTCAAGACAATATAAATACCTCCTTCCAGTCAGATTTTATTTTCTAATATTCTTTCTTTTTTTTCCCAGTAAGCCTAAACTAACCATAAATTTTAGCCACATGTCCTCAATTTTCCAGGTGGTTTGTGAATACTTTAGTGTATGTATAGCGAACCACACCACAGAGGGACAGTGGGAGAGGTGGGAAGAGGGTGGCAAGCCACATGGAAACACTGCTGGAAAAATAAAAGAATAAAATCATTGTTATCTAATAAAAATGTATAGTAAGTACTACTGTACACTGTATTATCCAAAGTTTTGGGTTTATTTCAAAGAATGATTTAATGTTCATAAGGCACAAGAATCACATTTCACTCAATTTCTGTACACTTCTGGATTCCAGTCTGAACAATTTTATATCCTGAATCAATTTTGAAAAGTTTTATGGGGAATACAGTACAGAATCGACTTCTTAAGGGTCACTTCAACACTTACAGAAATTCCTATTACTGAAAAGACATGAATTTAATTTCAGGGAAGAGCAGGGAAGAGAAAAAAAAGTCTACAGACTTTCAAAACTTTTTTATTTAATTGCCAATTCTCATTTTTTTCTCTCGTCTCCACAACAGCTCGTCTACAGGGTATAGGGTTGCTACTGGGCCATCCCATACACACAAGAGATACTGCATGGTGGATGTGCGTCACAAGAGGAGGTGAAACAGACAGAATCACAGGAAACAGAAAAACGAACTCACAGGGGCAGAAACAGCACAAGTCTGCTTACCTCAGAGTTGTGTGCTATGTACAAATAGTTAATTCACAGTTAACATACACCCCATCATGATGAAAACTTATTTCCAGTAGGTAATCACAAATAATGTCATAAAATGTTTCAGAGTAAAATGTCCATTTAAGGTTCTGTCGAACAGTATAATCTTAGGCTTACTGTGAGTTCCTGGGGGGGACTCAACGCCAGGAGCAATGAATATAAAATGCAGCCTTATTCGTTGTCATAAAAAATATTCTCTTACATTAACTCAAATATGTGAAAGTCAATCAACAGAAGTCAGTCTTCAAAAATGCCAAATGGATATTCGTAAGAGGAAGCCAATCATGGTTCCAAAACCCCAATACATCTGACACCTGGTAGGGGTTTTCACAGGTGTTGGTTGACATGAACTGGATTAAATACAAGATGTGCGTCCTCACAATGAGCTAATAAGATCTCAGGCACACACACGTGTTGTTACTAGTAGAGATCCACATAAGTTTTACTAAGGTGACGTTTTTGTGTATTGTCTTTATATCCTTTGCACAGGTACAGTGTGCTTATTTAATAAAATTCTGGTTGGAATAATACATTTTCACACCATACAACAAGTTTAGGAAATCACATTAAATGTTAACATTCTAAAATTTCTGACCGCTTAAATTCTAATGGAAATTACCCTGTGTAAAAGCATACTTACTTCTCTGTAAGCATTGAAGCTTATCTATTCAAAAATACTTAGAGAGTATATCATTTTTTAAGGAGGCAGAAAAAAAACACAACTGTTTTTACATACATTTTGAAAGAAATTTTCTTATGAATTAAAACTAAAAAGAAGAAAGACATTAAAATAGTCCTCTGGTCACTACTGCTTACTTTCCACATTCTTAAGAGTTTCTACTACTTTGCCACTAACATCAGAGTTACAACAAGCCAACTGTAATCTACGCATTACACTCCGAAGTGAAGCTTGACTAATTAAAAATTATCTTATCTGCCCAAAACAAATATGTACCAATACATCGCATAATACTCCATAAATATGTGCAGTTATGATGTGTCAAGTCAAAGCAAAACAAAACAAAACCCCACAAAATTAACTTCAAAACCCAGTGATCACAGACTCCCCAAAAGTAAGATGTGGGCACACAGATTTTAAGAATGACTAACCTCAATGTCTCAGGTTGCAAATCACTTTTCTAATGATTTTAAGATTTAAGTTCTCATCCAGGAACTTTACAAATAACAGCCACCTTTGAGATAGAAATTTTAAATTCAACAGGTTTCTCCTTTTCTGGGCAACCTAAACTTTTCTTCAGAGCCAGCATTGGTAAAACAAGCCGTTTTCTGCATGTGGTGAGCAGCCTGGTATTTGGTAAAAGCTTCCAAATCTAAGTTAGAATTGAAACCAACAACCAGGCCACCATTAGGTCTGCCACCAGCGAGAATTCCTACGCAAGAGGGAAAGAGAACGGTTTTAGAGAAACTAACGTTAACATATTGAACTTTTTCTAAAGAAAATTCAAGGCTAGGTCTGTAATTTGTTGCTATTTCCCGGCTAAGTTAGTCCTTTAAAAAAAGAGTCCTCGCTTAAGACACCACACGGCATGTGTGTGCCGTGACCTCAGGGCTTGGTAAACGTAACACATAGTAAGTTACCATTGCTACTCCCGTGCCCTTGAACGCACCCTGCAACTCGGAAACACGCACAACCAGTAGGGCAGGGAGAAAACAACAACAGCCAACACCCTATAGCATTTTTCTGAACGCCAAGAGATAATTCTATCCACCTGTGAAGCTATTACCAAGGCAGTGGAATGCGGACTCCACAGAACGGGCGGTGGGTGACCAGCTGCGACCCGGCCAGGGCAGGACTGAGAGGCAGCACTCCGAGCGGTCTGCCTTCTCGCGCGCGCGCGAAATTCCCGCGGGGGTAAGAAACTGAAATTACAGCCTTAGAGCGGGAGAGACTTCAGAGAGGGTGAGGAAACTGCTCCGCAAGACGCAGCCCGAGGTCAGGGTCACATACCTGCGCGCACGCACAACCCCGCCACCGGCCTCTTTCCGCGCGGGATGATATCTGCAGAGCGCGCAGCGCGCCTCCTCCCCCGCATCCCGCCCACCCCCGGCCAATCCCGCAAAGGGCCCCAGCCCCGCCGCGCCCCGCCCCAGCCGGTCAGGCGGGGCCGCGTTCCCAGGGCCACACCCCTGGCGGATGGCACCGGCCCCACCCCACCCGCCCCTGACAGCTCCCACCCCGCAATTACTCTAATTAGAAGTTCTCGGCCCAGCACTTAAACAATGTACAAACCAGTCCCGACACAGCCTGCGATTCCAATGGCTTTGAGAACAAAGGCGTGCGGAGCGGTAGCAATATTCCCTCTACTTTACAGACGGTGAGGACTTTCTCTCATTGCGCGTGGTATTTGAAAAACAAAGGTTTAAACCTCGAGCACACACATCACGTCACAAGGATATTAGCATTTCTATGAAAAACACACAAGACCTTGCCAGCCACCAGTAATAATAATAAACAAGAGCTGTTTCAGAGGGAGAAAAAAATCCTAAGTTTGATCTATCCTGCAGAACAAATGTTCCCGCATCGCCCGGTAGCAACAAGCAAGCTGGACAGGGATGGGGGGGGGGGGGGGGGGGCGGGAATGTTTTCGACTGTTTCTAGTAGTTCACAAGTTACGTGCTTAAACACGGAATAAAGCAACCAGGCATTTTCTTAGTAAACAGTCTGCCTAATTCTTAATTTGTGGTGGTAGAGATTGCTGATGGCTAGTGCTAAAGTCAGCTGAGTGACTGACTACTGACTACCTGGCAACGCAAAGTGAAAAATACAGAATGCCAGAAGTAAGCTTCCTCGGTGGGGGAACAGCTGTAAAGGCTAAAGAATCTGCCATCCTCATCCTAAATAACCACAACACGCCCACAGCAGAGAGAAGCCAGTCTAGTCTACAATCTTGCAGCGATAACAATATAAAAGTCACCGGACCAGATCCCAGCAACAAAACACAAATCTCCAACTACTATCAACTAGAATAACTGAGAATTACGGTTAAGTTATATACCAGTTATACATCAGTATTAAGTGACAAACACGCAGCCCAAACGGAGAAGAGCCACCTCACAAAGGGAAATAATTAAGCTGCTTCCTGTGAAATTTTATAATAGTTCATTCACAAGTTCAAAGAATTAAACTCTCCACTCTTATCTGAAATGCACAGAGAAATTCTGAGGATGAATAAAACTAAAAGCCATAGATATATACTGAGAAATACAAACCAAAAACGAAGTCTCCTCAAAATACTTCATTTGCTAACACTGGTTTGATCTTTATAATAAGCTGTACCCATTCAGAAGAATCAATGAACTTGCAGATTAAGTTTGTAAGAAAGATTTCATTTTTAAGTCACAGGTAATGAATTACTGACTGGGAAAAGAAAAATAGCCACTATCCAAAATTTGCACAAAATAAATCACAAAAGTCTTCTCTTTCCATGTAAGAACTTAGGATTATTACTAAATTTTTCAGTATGATTTTTCAGTCACATCCTAGGCATCTACAGGGATATAATCTGAAATTTCTCCATTTATAAATTAATTAATCTTTAACTGTTCACAATATGCGAACTTAACTCAGCATTTTATCGTCTCACAAAATGCCATTTTTATTCAGCAACGAAGTTTGCCTCTCAGCTTAACACAACTTAGAAGTTTAATTGTAGTAGCTATTTCAAAAACAAATGTTTTTAACGAGAAAAAGAGCTTATTTTAAGCTAAAACAAGTACAGGAAACAATTAAAACAAATGCAAATCAAATGCTAACATGGCTACCTAAGCTTAAAACTTTAATGCACCAAAAATAAAATGGTAAATAAAAATATAAAAAGGACCCCTACACACTGGATGAAAAAGCACGGAGCAACCGAGGCATGAGGAGAACGTTCCTTCACTGAAAATACAATATCCCTTGAAAACTTACCTTTTCCAAAATGCCCCGCTGAGTCAAAATTTGGAAATGGAAATCTTTGTTAGCTAAACTAATCTCTGTATACAAAACAGAACACCTTTCTTTAAATGTTAAGAACATTTATAAGCTCATGAATGTTTCCAAATGCCCAAGAACATTAAAATCATTAAGTGTAATTCCTTAAGTAAGTATTTTCAGTTAGAAAAATTCCCACATCCGCCTTTAGAAAACAGACATAAATATTCTGCAGTGAGACAGCTATAAAGAAACTTTGTGCAGAGCATGCCACAAAATTAACACCCCACAGCCAGGTATCCAGGTGGCCAGCCTCATCCCTCACATAAGCTTATTTGCTTTTAAAAGAAAAACTGCGGATGAAGCTGTTGATCAAGTTTGCAATCTCGCTTTCAAGTGAAGGACAGAGTGCTAGACATCTTGGATAAGCCACTGTCTCCAGGGTCTTCACTTAACGATAAACAATTCTCACCAACATCACAGATTTTATTTCTCAAAAGCTGACGCTTTTTGTTTGAGCTACTTTGGTAAATTCCATCTCCCTTTTCTGAAGTCAAATCAGTGGTTATAGTTCCGGCAATGATATTTCTTGAAGAACTCGTTTGGGAAGGTCCCCGCTGACCTTTCTCTGTACAGCCCAGTCCCTCACTGGCCACCTGCGTCCACTGCGCCCTAATCCGGGAGGTCAAGCCTGCCCGGGCTTTACCGAAGCAAATTCTCAAGCGCAACTATCAGCTGCCCGTAGGTCCCCCTAGGCAACCCTGTCCTAAATCGATTCACACTGCCTGCCGCCCTCAACTAACTTCACCTTAACGGTAGTAAGAACTACACTGATATCTGTTGCTGCCCTGTGTCTGAAAGCAAAGAACGACTCCAAATTGAAAGGAGGACGGTAATTAGAAACGGGAAAAGTGGCATTGTCTGATCTCGGGAGTGGGCGCCTACTGCGCAGCATCCTTGATCCAAGCAACTCTCCTGCGCGCTGAGGCAGAGGCCCTGAGGGGGACGAGACTCAAAAGCTCTCGCTGGAGGGGCTATGTCCCAGCGTCTGTAGGCTGTGGGCTCGGGCAGCCCGGCCAGGAAGGTATTTAGAGGAACCTGCAGAGAGCCGGCAGCCTCGCTCTAAAGCCGCTCTTCAGCCAAAGCATACTTAATACTGGGTGTTAGCAAAGGAGCCGCACCGGTCCTGGGGCTCTGAGCACGAGCTGTGGAACAGGGGTTGAGCTGTATGGGCATCGCTTCCTGACCCAGACTCTGTTCCGCAGCCGCCTGCACCGGACACCAGGGCACCCTTCTCTTTTCTCTTCACCGCCAGGATGCGGGCTGGGCCGACCAAACTCCCTATTAAAGAACCTGTCACCCAGCAGGACCAGTGGTGGCGGCCTAAAACCAGCACTGTGAGAGGCAGAGACAAGGGAGGTTCCAAGTTCAAGCTCAGCCTGACCAATCCGGTGAGACCGCCTTGAAATCTAAAATCAAAAATGGGTGAAGGATGTAGCTCAACAGGAAAGGTCTGAGCTCCACTCCCAGCACATCCACCCCCACACCTGCGAATCCATCCAGTAACACACACACACAAGAACACCGCATTGACAGTTCTCTCCTGCAAACACAGCAAGCAAGCCCTAGCAGCGCCCTCGGGCTGGCAAGCCCCGACTCCATCTTATCCCGGGCTCCACTCGCCTGTGGCTTGGGGCACAAGCCCTGCAACAGAGTAATTCTAATGGGTATGGGGAATCACCTAGCATCACCTTTTTATTTAAAAACCCACTTTGCTTTTGTAAATGAATTTGCTGCCCACCCTCCTTCTCTGGCTGAGTAAACCTACTGCTTACAGTCCGAGATGCATGGGGTAAGGGGAAACCCAGAAGGACACCAACCAAAACGACGGGACCAGCTCCCACAAGAGTGCTCATCTCTACTCCCTCAGTGGGTTGTGAGCGCTCCCTTCAGCGCAAGCCCTAGTTAGGGCCTCAAAAAACCTACCTCAGCACCAGTTGGGTTTGCTAAATACAGCTCCAAAATTAACTGCCTGGAACACCCTCTCCTCCAGCCACTTTGCAAGGTCCATCTCTTTCATGAGCCATTCACGAATCATCCTTTTCAATTTTTTTTTTTACTTCCTAGGTTTTTTATTCTCATTAATTCCCATATAGGCCTGTCATCCTATTTTGCCATATAACAGAATTATTGGAGTTCTGCTGGAATCAATCTTTCTTTCTTCCCTCAATTCCTCCGTTCCTTTCCTTCCTTTGTGGTATTGGGGATGGATTCTAGGGCCTTCGCACTGAGCTACACCCCAGACTGCTTTTTCCTTTTCAGATAGGATCTCACTAGTTCACTAAGTTGCTCAGGCTGGACTCAAACTTGTGATCCCTCTGCCTCAGCATCCCAGATGGCTAGGACAACAGGCCTGTGCCACCGGCCTGACTGAGGTAGGACTTTGAGCCTCCTGCAAACCTAGGATGTCTCCTCTTTGGTATACTCCCACCTTCTCACCCCCCACCTGGCACAGCCAGTTCTGGATTGATGTAACCTTTCAGGTAGCAAGATCAAAGCTTCATTCTTTTGCACATTAGCAGTGATTCTCAGCAGCTAAATGACAAAAATGTGTTAAAATAAGATCAACTTTAAATGAGAAATTCAAAGAATATACTTTTGAAAAGTCTTACACCATTAATTTCACAGTTATTACAGGTAAATGTCATATCTTACTTAGGGACATTTTCAGAAAGAAGCTGCTGACAGACCAACCACTCGGCTCTGATTTATGCAAATGAAGATGGTGCTTCTCTCCCAGAAAACTTCTCCCCTGTGTTTTCTCCTCGTGCAGCAGCCATGCAGACAGGGACATATGCTACCCAGGTCTCAAGAAAGACTGGAGGAAAGGCACATAGAAAGTTCAAGCCTTGCTACTTACAAGAACATGAACATAGCAGTTAAAACTATGCAAAAATTTCTCAGAATGTATGCACTGACAGTATGTTTTTGCATCAAGAAAACCATCTTTTATAGTAGGCTTTCCTCAAAAGTATCAATAAAAATGATAACACAACTCATCAGACAAGTAATTCAATTATTAAGTCAATGAAATTATAATTGGATTAGTCTTCTGAATAGAAATACTATTTTCTCCCAAAGTAAAAATTTAGATTAACTGTATGTCACACTTAAGATGTCACTTTATATAGCAGCTGACATGTTAGATATATGAATAAAACAGAAAGCCCATTTAAGCTAAGTATGGGACTCTTCTGTCAAAGTATATGTATGGTATGTATACATATTGTTTTTATCATTTTTCCTGGTGTCAGTTACAAGAAACTAAAAAGATACAAAGCCAGTCATTTCCACTACTATGAGCAGCCTGCCAGCTATTCAAACCCAGGAGCCCGCCATTCACTACCCTTTACCATTAGCAGTGCCCTCCATTGTGCTAGGCAGGATAGAGGCCACACTGCGATCCTTCAAACCTGGGAATGTGTGAGGTTACCTGGCTAAAGGCAACTAAAGCTGGAGAAGAAACTGAGGGTACCACCCAGCTAACCCTGCTGACTAGTAGATAAAGAAGAGCCGGAATATCTGGTAGGCTCCATGTAATCCCACAAGGGTCTTTATGAGGGGAAAAAGCAGGCAGGAGAGAGAGGCTATGAGACCAGCTTTCAGGCTTTGAAGGTGAAGTAAGGGGCTACAAGCCAGGGCACACAGATGGCTTTAAAATGTGGAAAAGACAAGAAATTGGATTTTTGTGTAGAGCCTAAAGGAAGGAAGAATTCTGACACGTTCACATTAACTGAGGAAGGTTATTTGGGACTTGTCTGTGGCACTAGGAGTTGAGCCCAGGGCCTTCACACTGAGCTATATCCCCAGGCTCCCTTTTAAAAATTTACTTTGAGAGAGTCTTATTAAGTGGTATTGAGAGAGTCTTATTAAATTGCCTACTT
Source organism: Ctenodactylus gundi (assembly GCA_004027205.1). Classification (NCBI taxonomy): domain Eukaryota; kingdom Metazoa; phylum Chordata; class Mammalia; order Rodentia; family Ctenodactylidae; genus Ctenodactylus; species Ctenodactylus gundi. The sequence continues at coordinate 151,569 of PVKB01000104.1, forward strand.
TGGGCTTGAATTTAGGATCATCTTGCCTCCCAGAATGCTGAGATTATGTAGCACCATACCTGCTGATTTTGAACTTCTGACCTCCAGATTTTTTAAAATAATAAATGTGTTTTGCTTTAAGCTGCTAAACTGTTGTAATCTGTTACAGCAGCAGTAAGTAAAAAACACATCTAAGTTCTTCTTATCACCAACATCTTTAAAATTTTTAGTCTCAAATTTAAAAACTCTAGATACACCTGACCTCATCAGTGTCCTTTTAGGGGAAGATTTCTTCAGGTACCCCAGACTCCAAGTACGCGACTTCCAGGTGGTTTCAGGCTCAGTTCTCAGGGTTGAAGAGTTCTCTGGTGATGGTAGATTGGGACAGAAGGCTGGCTAGGAGGTCCACAAAGCCTCCCAGGTCTCTAGCTTAACTGCCTGGCTGCTTTTACAGCACCACTGAGATCAGGACACAGCATGTCAATGAAACAAAGGACAAACATGAAACAAAGCGCCATGGGCAATAGCGTCTTGATCAAATCTAAGAGCGATTTGAGTTAATAAGTAACATAACCCCACCACCTTTTTCATGGCTTTAATTATTACAGTTAGAAAGAAATATTCAGGCCATCCTTGTTGAGCGATGTTTTATTTACCCCTAAAGGCTAAAGTCTTCATTAAATGCAGAAGGCTTGTGTTCAATTCAACACATATGGTGAGATCACAGCCTGGTTTATTGTCCTCTCCTTAAGCACCACCCACCCACTTCCCCAGCAAACACACCCACGGACTCTGAAAATACAATATGCAATTGTCATCTGGCAACACTAAAATTTTTACATTACTAATCGATTTTTTTAAGTCTTCTGAAAAATTTCCCTCATTCTCTTTCTCAAGCACAAACCAATCTTTCTATCAGTCCATTTCCTACGGTGTTTAGAACACAAGTCACTGCTGCTCACGGAATCTTGCTTTGCTCTCAAAGTTTCACTCCTGTATGTTAAATGTGGCTAAAGACCCAGAGGGCACAGAGCCTGTCTGTTTGAAAAGCTGAACAAAATAATGTAAGCTGAAAAGAAATGGGCAGAAGGGTGCAGTCCAAAAGATTAATATCCATTATTTTTTTCTCTTGGTGCAGTAACTTTGTCAAGAAACTGACTGAAGATGTTTTCCCAAGCTCATGCTGTTATGCTTTCCAAATGGAAACAATTATTAGTATCCACCTATTTCCAGGTAAACATTTCCACAAAGAACAAGCTGCAATTTTTTTTACTGTCTTTTATCAGAAAAGTATTATTTTTATCTCATTTTGCCTTTAGACCAGTCTTTTCTCTCTATCATTCAGCATTAATGTCTGTGGAGCTGAACAGACAAGAGAGGAGACTGAAAAACTGAAAATTCAGCACCTGTATCACTGCAAGAGGGAGGGTAAGCTGGGTATTTGTTAAGTATAGCCTCACCTCCAGGTACTCCTGACTAGGAGTGGGCAGCAGGGAGCCAGGAGTCAGGAAGGCCTCTACACATCGAACCTGTGGGCATCCTTGGTGTGCTTTGTGAGAAAGACACATGGAGATAGGCCTGCCCTGCTCCTCTTTAATAGCGGGAATGAAACAAGTTCTGAGGAAGAGTCAGAAACCAGGAAAGCTTGGGAAAAGGCAACCTCCTAGGAGGAAATGCACTTGGCTTAGACCTTGGTATCATTCCTTCAGAAAAAGGTGACTTGTTCTGTGGCTTTCCTGTGGTGTTAAGATGGAAGCTAAGCGCGGCTGTGTTTGATCAAATGCCTCACTAGCAAGACTGCACAACGTGACAGCCCTCCTTCCTTGCTAGTTCTCAAAAAACTGCTCCTGGTAGCAACATGATTATAAAAAGAGATAAAATATGGGGAAAAAGTGGCTAGGTGATAACTTTACACACGACAAGAAAATGATGGCTATTTGAATTTGCATGTGTATTCTTCCTCATGAGTCAGGCTATGGAAAGGAGCGTGGAATAGCAGAGCTCCCTGGGGCAACTGTGGCCTCAGGGTCCCCTGAGCACAGGCCTCCTTCCTTCCTCTGCAGCTGAGAAGAGACTTAACTATATAATCTCTTGCTATCTGGGATAAGGCAGGGCAGAAAGCCTGTGTGCTTTCTTTTTAGCTATACTTACATAGCCCAGGATCATTCTTACTCATGTTTCCAAAACTCAGATAAAATCCAAATAGCATCTTTAACATACTTTATTTCTGTGAAAAAGTATATATATCAATCACACAATAACTATAAAAATTTAATCTCCAGACAATTGTTTTTACAAACTCCAAAGAATAAAAAGTCAGTAAACTGATTCAAACTGTCATCAAGAGTCACTGTTCTCAACAGTAAATAACATCAGTGGTTATTTTAAACATTTCTTAAAATTAATAATATGAAAAGTAGATAAGGGACTGAGTAAACCACCATGGTGCCCACAGCAGGGATAACAGTTATTATGTGTTTAAGTGGAGAATGGGACTTACTTGAAATTTTGACCCTATTTTTTACTGAAGCCCAAAAAAATGAGCATTGAAGATATCCACATAAAAACATATGAAATGTATTAATTATCTCTATCAGTGACACAGTATATGTACAGTACTACCCCCTTATCCATGGGGAATACACTCCTAGAAGATACCTGAAGCTGAGGTTGGAATCTACAAAGCACTAAGATATGGCGGTTTGATAACCAAGAGAGCTACCAAGTGCTTGGGTGGGTAGCATCCAGTATGGATAAACTGGGCAAAGAGAGGACTCACTTCCAGAGCAGGATGTCATGTGATTTCATTACCATACATGAAGCAATATAATTTAAAATTTATGAATTGTTTACTTCTGACATTTTCCATTTAGTCTTTTCAGACCACAGCTGACTATCGGGAACTGAAAAAGAAAAGTGAAACCTGAGGGCACAGAGGCAACTAGTATCCTGATGTATTATTTACAAAAATACCATTCTTAAGCTTGCTAATATATATGAAGTTTCTAAAATTTTAATGCCACAAAAATAACTGATGAGTATCTTGTCTGAATGTAAAGATGGCAGGTCTCTGGCTTCTTCACTGTAGAAGGATTTATAAGGTAAGTGGCCTGGGATACCTTGTTTAGGATACAAGACAGTAAGCCATTGCTAGCTCCCCTTGATGGGCAGTGGTAGCAGCGGTGGCACTGGAGACTGAACCCAGAATACTACAAACCAGCTTTTAAAATTGTGATACAGGGTCCTGCTAAGTTGCCCAGGTTATCCTTAAATTTTTGATTCTCTTGCCCTAACCTGCTAAGTAGCTGAGACTACAGGCATGTACCACCACGCCCAGCCTACAGTATTGACACATTTACAGGCACTGAATCCATTAGCTGCATATGAATTTCTTTTTGACTTCTAAGAAGTCCATGACAATTCCCCTTTCAGACTTTATAGATGTTCAGTTCCCCACATGAATCTTCACAGTGCCTGATCTAACAATACTGCTTAGATTGTCAAATTTACTGGCAATGCTATTAAGCACTACTTCATTGAAAAGCTCAGCAATGACATTTTCGAATCTCCAATAGAGAAATTAAACCACACTAGCAACTGCACCTATCCTTCCTCGGAGTGGTGGAGGCACTGATGAGCACCGTTTGGATGAGGCCTGCTCACCAGAAGTAAACTGGACTTGATGGGACATAATGGGTCCTTGAGAGCTTCTATGAATATAAAAGACCAATAAAACAAGCATTCCAGCAAGTACCTAGTACCCCTCACAGACAACCTGCTGCTGGCATTTCCAAGAGATAAATTTTAAAGGCTCCTTATTAATGTAGAACTAATTAAAAGAACAGAAAAGAAACCTCCCTTAACACTAAAACTTGTTCCCTAGAGGGGATCTCTTCTCAGAGGTACAGCACACACACAATGTCCTTGCACTGTAGAAATATTAATCATTTAGCAACAGTAGGAGTATGTGCTGCTGTTCTGACTTCATTTACTAGGTTTAACCGCCAGAATCTCCACGTAGCCAGGTGGCTACAGATTTGTTTGCTGCAGTAACTAAGGGTTGTGGCAAATGGGTTATACCATTAGTCTTTTTATCACTTTATTCAGTTTTGGGTGTGTGTGTATATTCAGATATAAAATTTGTACAAGTTGCCTAGGCACCAAAGTGCTGAATTAACAGCCCGATGCATGCTAAACTGCTACTGCTACAAGACAGCATTGTTCCCCATAACTGTGTGGGCTGGGTTCATTCCTACTGTTATTCCAGTTTGACGGTATCTAGTTTTCCAGGGAGTCTGAGTTAGTTATACTTTCACTTCTGGTATAACTGGAAAGAAATAATTTTTTTTCCCTTTCTTCTTGAATGCAAACTTCTCAGAAACTTACGTTCCATCAGGACACTACATATAACTTTTGCCGTGAGAGACATGAGCCTCAATAGAAGAGAACATGTCTGTACCCAACATGGATGAACAGATGGCAGGATGGAAGGTTTCTTACACTAAAGCACGTCCCACACTGAGCGACTTTCACCTAAAGAGCCCTGCACATCGTGTACACTTCTGAGGTGCTAGCACTCTCCATCACATCATCACCCTCATAGTCATTTTGTCAGTGGGGAACCAAGGGAGAAAGCTGGACAGGACCCATATAAACCAGGACACGAAGCTCGGTAAGCTCCTAGGAAAGGGAGAGTTTGCTCTACTGGGAAATGGGTCCATTACTGAAAAATCCTTTCCACAGCCTCTAGTCTGTCAGGACCAGGCTCTGCCTCCCAGGCTGCCGGAGCCCTGCGGGGATGTGAAAGGAAGACTAGTGCGCCAGGGCTTCTCATCTTCTCCTCGCCTGTTCCTAAAATACTCTCCTCCACGTTCCTCACGCAATCTCCTAGAAGACAGCTTTCCCAGAGCAAAGGTTAGTTTTATATTTTTTATTTGCTCCAGAATATTAGAAATAGAAAAGAAATACAGATATCCCAAAAGGTGAAGGCAAGTTAAATTTCCTGGAAAACACCTGGATTTAATGAGTTCTGGGGCCTAAGATACTGTGTTTAACCTCAAATGATAGCCTCCAATGACATAATCCTACATACCTTCTATAATTTAATGTAACAATACTTTAAGCACAAAAGCATTTCTCATGATTATTAACATAGCCTATCATTTTCTATCAAGGAACTCCAACTTTCTCATTAAAATGAAAGAATTCTTGATACACAATGATTAGGTGTTTAGGAAAAAAAAATGACAGAATTCTTTAGGGGTTTTCTACAATTTCCTTATCTCTTTCATAGACTGGAGGACCTTCTTAAATTGCTCTGTTCAATCTCAACAGCAACTTACCTGCTTTAAGTGAAAGGTTTAAAGACATGGTGCTACTTTCTGCCAGCAGCACATTCAGAACATATGCCCTGCCAAGGAGTAGCGAGTCTTCATCCCATGACAACCCATGACAGGTGACACAGGCACTGGTGAGGAAGGAGAACTTGCAGCCAGGCTGAAAGTCCAATGGGACCTAAGGCTCTAACACCTCACAAACCCTAAGGTGATGTCGGGACAAGCTACAGCTTTCTCCCCATTGCAAGAAGGAAAAAATACTGTGCTGACATTCACTCAATTTACTCAAAGGAATGAAATGCCTCACTTCTGTTTTCCTTTGCTTTTTAAGAGCAAGCAAATACATATTTTACTTTACGGCAAATATTTAAGATGGTTAAATTAGGTAACTCTTTTTAACAAGGTTATAAACACCTCTGCATGAATGAAATGCCTTCTCCCACGTCTCACTATGACTCTGGTCTTTTAAGGATGCCATGCTTAGGAATTTTTTTCCTCCATTTTATGTATAAGTGCAAAATTTAAGGTTTCCAATGAAGTTCAGCATTTTTTCAACATAAGTATCTTGTCAAGGTGACATGTACTTTCCCACTCTCCTTTTGTCCCTCCTCCTACCCACCCCTCCATCTCTCCCCACCCTACCCCCGTTTCACTCTGTTTTTCATTTTAAGTTCCATGATATAGTGGTGATCTGGGACTCTCATATCAGAGAGACCATTCGATGTTTCACCTTCTGCTTCTGACTCACTTCACTAAGCATGATGTTCTCAAGTTTCTTCCATTTGCTTGCAAAAGCCTCCACGCTGTTGGACTTTATTGATGCATAGTATTTCATTGTGTATAAATACCACAGTTTGTGTATCCACTGGTCTGTTGATGAGTATTTCGGTGACTTCCATATTTTAGCTATTGTTAGTTGTGCTGCTATGAACATGGGTATACATGTACCTCTATTATGTGTTCTTTTGGCCTCTTTTGGATATATTCCCAGGAGGGGTGTCACTGCATGCTTAGGAATTTATTTAAAATCTAGAATTTTTTCTTCTACCAGAAAGTAGGACCTACCAGATAAATTCTGTCATCGTGAACCATAACTTCAAAAAATGAAATCATGATTTTATTTTCATATTTTCCAGTAACTACATTTTAAAACTGTCCTGACAATTAGTGATAAAAATCTATTAAAAGAAAGGTCAATGGAAAATTCCAACTATCCTCAGAGTTAGAGAAAATGGGATCACACACCAGGATCATATGTACATCCTTTATCAAACAGTATCTAATTTCTTTCAGTGTGACTCATGTCAAAACTAAGACTGTCAGTTGAAGAGAACTGAAAACATAACTGTTCCAACTGTCCCTATTAAAAATTTGTGGAAATTTACCACTTGCAACCAAGTACCTTTAGCTCACATAAAAACTGATAAGCCAAAATAAACCTTGAAGAACACAGTGTATGAAAAATAACTAATACCCAAGTAGAGTTTCAACACTTGCCCTATCAGGGGAGTGCAGCTATTCACACTCCCTTGACCTCAGAATGGTCCTCTTCTTGTGGGGAAGGTCTTCTTCTGTGCAGCATGGAGTTTCAGAGGGACACCCATGAAGCAGTGGGGGAGGAAGAGGACACCCACTCAGTCAACCAGATCGGCCAAATCGACCTAGCGACCAATGGTGGCACTGATGCAGTGACTGATCACTCGTACAACCTCCAGGCTTCACCCACAGCTTGTGCTACTTCTGCCCCATTTAAAAATCTCAAATTATAAGGAATGTGGCCTCAAATTATCTATCTGACCTGGAACAAAATTTTATTTGCATTTGCCATTTTGGGGTATATACCCTTCAGTACTCTGTTATTCTACCACACTTACCTTTCAACAAGCAAGAAAAAAAAAAAATAAAAATGGAAAGGAAGGGGTTAATGATGTCTATCTAGATTCTCTCTTGCCAAGAATCCCCACTGTAAAGATAACCTATTAAGCTACTACCTTAAAGTATAATAAAATTAAACTGAAGCAATCACTACTCCATCTTGGCTTTAAGCAAGAAGCTATGAATACGATCGTTTCCAATGTTAAGTGAAACTCCTTTACATTTAAATCTGTGCCCTGAGAACAAAGCAGCAGCAATGTCAGGATTCAGAACCAAACTTCTAACAGAAAGACAAAGCAGGAACATGTCCTCAACATGCCATTCAGAAAGCAAGCCTCTCAGCTTTGAAGGCATCACCAAGAACTGACAGCAAAGCACACACAGAGAACAACATACAAAAATCTTAAATCCCCACTGGGTAGGCAAATAATGTAATTTGATATTGTGGATGTCTAGTTACCATATCCCCCAACTTAAGTATTCTCGCATGGAATTTGGGGGCACTTAACTTCTGAATATGCAATATGACTTCTTCTATTTCCCATATGTAGAATTACTATGCATTTATACTCTATTCCCATGTCTGTGATGTCATAGAATAAAATAAACTAAAAAAACTGCACTGTGATTCAATGAATCTTGCAGAAGACTCATTTTAAACCTCATATTTCTGATGTCAAGAAATTCCTATGTGACATTTTGGTGAAAGGCATGTTAAGTAGGATAAACTTATTATTAACTATGTCATATAAGTAACTTAATGTTTCATCTATAAGAAGGGGGAAACTTTAGCTCTAGGATTGTACCTTCAGTGAACCCTAAGAATTAGTGACTGATAAGAAAGGAATACAGGAACACAAGCCTTTAAAATTCTACTGGTTTTCTGTATCATCTTTCAAAAGAAGGCTGAGAAACATGGCGAGAGAGGGAGATGGAAATTGGGTGAGTTGGTTTGGTTGTAAAGGCACAGTCATTACATGGATATAGCAGGGATAAGAGAGGATAACAGAGAAATACTCTTGGTACTGGAAGCGCACGAGACACTGGAACAGAGAAGTGGTGACAGTAACAGAAAAAACAAAGGTATTAAAAGGAGAGGCAATCCAGCCCGCTGAGCAGCTGAGGTAGAACAATTCAAGTTCAAGTTCAGCTTGGGCAACTTAGCAAGACCTTGTCTCAAAAAGTAGGACAGGTTTCACTGCCACAGGCGTATAATCCCAGCACTCTGGGAGGCTGAGGCAGAAGGATCCCAAGTTAAAGCCCAGCCTAAGGAATTTAGCAACTTAGTGAGACCCTGCCTCAAAATCAAAAATAAAAAAATGGGCAGGGGACACAGCTCAGTGTGATGGTTCTGATAAAATTAACTAGCTAACTAACTAACTAAATGGGCTAGGATATAGTTCAGTGGCTAGTTTCAATCCCCAGTACCATGAGAAAAGGTGGGGGGGTGGGGTGGGTGGTGTAAAACAAGAATACACCCGCCTCACACCTCAATTTTGCTGGCCTCCATGACCTAGTGGGAAAGAACTGCCTCCAAGATTAACAGCACACAGTGGTGGAGCTATTCTTAGCTCTCTGTGTTAAATCAAGTTGCAGGTACCTTCTTTACTATGTCAGGTGTGCCCCAATGGCACTGTTTCCAGGTAAAATCTCTTTAGGAGGTACATAAGCATCCTAAAAAGAGTCATTCTAAAATGAGCCCTCATGCTGTAGCACTTGGCACAGTATAAGGAAAATACCTCTACTGTATGCATCCACACACACACACCCCTAGTCCTGAAGACCTCTGGGGTTCCTTCAGGGCAGCACACCCTACAAACAGCAGTGACAAGACTTTTATCATGAAATAAAAGGATGGAAGTAGAAATAACTACTAACCATCCTGGCTCCACTTTATTCAGCTACATATGTACAGCTTGTTTCAGAGCTGCCTAATCATTCCTAAATAACAACCTACTATTTGATAGGTACAAGCCTGTTTCACCCCACAGGCCAAAACAAGGCCTAATGCCTACAAGCAAAATCCAGAGCACAATGTAAGTGGCAAGAGCATCTGCTGTGCAGGAGACAAGATCTCTGGCAAGACTCCCTGGGTACCCTAGGAGAGAGACCCTGTGGTAGCAAACAATGCAGTCATTCAAATCTGTGGCCTATGTTTCATAATACCTCTGATGGCATGTCCTTTTTTTTTTTTTTTTTTTTTTTTGAGACAGGGTCTCACTCTGCAGCCCAGGCTGGTCCTGAGCTCACTGTGGAGCCCAGTCTAACCTTGGACTCATGGCAATCCTCCTGTCTCAGCTTCCCGAGTACTGGGATTACAGGCATGAGCCACCACATCCAGGTTATGAGGGGTTGGGGAATCGAACTTGGGTCCTTATTGCATGACTTCGCTTTCACCTCCGAGCCATTCCTCCAGCCACTCCTTTTTTTTTTTTTAAATGGTCTTACTCTTTAAGTCCTGAGCTCATTATGTAGCCTCGGCTGGCGTCAAACTCAAGGCAATCCTGCTTCAGTCTCCCAAGTGCTGGGATTAGTCATGAACCACCATGCCTAGCTAGTCTTTATGTGGTACTGGCGAGCTGAACCCACGGCCTAGCACATGCTAGACAAGCACTCTGATCACTGAAACTTAACAGACTCATTTTAATATCAAGGTTTGCGGTACCTGCATCCTTCCCCTAAAATGGAAACCCTCTGCTGTGGTTCTGGAAAGGATAGGCTTTTGACAGGCCATGAGAGGTCTGTCTGCCCCACCCAGAAGAGCACCCTACACCTGCACCACAGCTCTGGTGGGCACTGAGAGGGAAAGGCACACTGCCAGAAGCAGAAGCAGCCAGGTTCAGGCAGCTGGAAAAGGGCAGTGAGATTTTCTTGGCCACACAGGACAAAGTGTGTTTCCAGGTCACTGTGAGTCACACTGGAGGGTTGTTGGGTCCTGAATCAGTTGGATTTCCTGGGACATGTGCCTTCTGATTATGCCCCTTTCCATGTCATGGCTAATGTAACAGGATGAGAGAAACCACAAAATACAAAAAGCTAGGGGAACTGAACAACTTATTCATGCCCCCTGTAAGCACTAGGGAAAAAAAGACATCTTCAGCAGAAACACATGCAATCAAAAGAAAGGGGAGGGGGCTCTGGAACATCAAAGGCCCTCAGTTGTGGGACATGGTCCACAAACAGGATAATCCTCCAGATAGCCGGGACAAGCAAACAACTGGGGAGCAAAGCACGCTGACTTGTTTGAACTAGGATACATTTCTTTCAAAAGGGAACATAAAATGACATGATTTGGTAACAGCTTTAAAAGCTTACAGTTTAATTCTCCCTTTCTGGGTAGGGGCATGGGCTTAGCAGAGCCTCAGGTGCACAGATGAGCGTTAGCAATCTGTCAGTTCCTCGTGGAGTGAAACCCCACAGCATCCTTTCATCCTTCCAGGAGAGCAATATGGCCTTGCGCTCCACCAGCCGGTCACCACTGGCCTCTGTTCCTTCTCAGGCCATCCACACAGGGCCACACTCTCACACTCTGATGGAAGGCAATGCTGCAGTCAGTATCAGCTGCTGTAAAACACTGCTGAGGGCTTAGTTTCCTCTTATGTTAAGAAAACGTAGCTGATGTCATGTTCTGGCATTCTGGACACATACGAGGCCTGCCCAACCAGAACATGTCCTGCTATTGGGTGTCTGGGGAAAATGAGAGCCTGCTTAAGTTTCATGACATTTTTTAAACCAAAATAAGTAGCTGCCTAAAGAGCAAAGGCAGACAGACACACTGGCTTCACTTTACTGAATAGCACGCATGTGAAGTGCCAGAATAATTAATGTTTGTCTCCTACATACACTTGTGTTCATATGCACTTTGTGTTAGCACCAATGAAGCCTTCATGGGCATGTGTGCTAATGAATCCAAGGATTTCACTGTGTACTGCAAACACTAGACTTTCCACTTGTACCAGATCAGACCTAGCTGACAGGATTTTCACCAACTTACAGAGCAAGATGCTAGAAGAACCCAACCAGGCTAGATGATAAAACAGAAACACCAGAGGAGAGGCAAAGTATCAGTAATACTTCTTTCAGGATTCAATTATACTTCTTTGAAGTTCAGGCTATTTGCATTTTAATAAAAGCCAGAAAGCAGGAGATGAGTAGGCAACTGTATATTTCTTAGAAAGACGTTGGGAGTATCCATTTCAATATAACCCTCAAAGTGGAACAGAAATAGCCCCACAATTAATTGCTGGACATGGGCTCCTCTTCTATAACACACAATAACAAAATATATGCACCCACCATAAGGGCGAGCTGGACGTCCCCTCAGATCTTGCAACAGATGTCATTTTGATTCTCAGTCAAAGAGAAAGAAGAAACACAGGACAACTGTTGCCTTTCCCATTCACGGTCACACACACAAGGCCAAAGGTAAAGAAGATACTCACAAGCTCCCTCGTGAAACTCTTTTTAATCTGGTCATGAGCTCAGACTGCCCTGCATGTACGAAAGTTTATTCTAGTACACAAAAGATGGTTTTTCAAGTGAATTTCATACAGGTTTACATGTTCCCAGGACTATAGGACTACAGCTGCAGCTGAATGCTAAATTCCAATATACTTGGTCAATCAAATTACTTTTTATGAAAGGTACAAAATAAATCTTTACCCAAAGAGCAGAATTTCAAAATAATTAAATTCAATTAACTTAAAGATAAAAAGACTAAGAGAGCTACCTTTGAGGTCACAAAACAGAAGTCACGAACACAAAACATATTCTCATTCTTTTTCAGTAATAATCTTCCTAAGCCGAGCATGGTGGCACATGCCTGTAATCCCAACACCAGGGAGACTGAAGCAAGAGGACTGCTGTGAGTTTGAGGTTAGCCTGAACTACACAGTAAGCTCAGGACCAGCCTGGATTGCTACTTTTTCCCTAAAAAGACTTGAAGGAGAAATAACAAAATTTGAGTAAACAGTTCTTTGACTAACTAGATTATTAATAATTTAAAAATTTCTTTCTTAAACTATCTGTATTTTTTTATTCCTCCTTAACAGATAATACCCTTTGAAAATAAAAAAGAAAAGGACTTCTTATCTCAAGTCAGTTTTTTTCCAACTAGAAGTTAGGTAAGGTGAACTGAATGAAAAAACAGGAAGGCATCCTACAAGAAAACAAAACTTAGTTACTTAATGCAGATATCAAGAACATACCATGGCTTCAATAGTCAACTTGGCATCTGTATCCAGATTTTGACATCGTGAATAAGGACTAGAATCCTAGACAGACTTCTGAGCAGGAACGCTGACCATGGACAGACGCCACCGCTGTCTCCCAGGGTACTCACTACGAAGGAGAGGGCAGCTTGTAGCGTCATTCAGGCTTACCAGATGGCTTTTTCAAAGGCATGTATAAAGGCTTAGTGGTAACTCAAGTTTTGCTTATTATAAATTCAGTAAATTTAAATGAATTTCTACCTTCACCCCAAATAAAGCTTTCTCAGGAGCCTTCATGAAACAGCTGGACCTTTTTTTTTTTTTTTTTTTTTTTTTTTTACTGTGTCACAGGAGAAGCTGCTACGTACTCCTAAAACATCAAAATGCCCAAACTATTAATAACAAAGGGAAGGACAGCACTTAGGACCAAATCATCAAGATCTGGTAGGCATGATGGTAATGAAATTCCAGCAGCGAAGCAGTGACTGGCATGGCATCAAATGGCCAGGAATGCTGAACGGTTGGCAGGTATGTGAGAGCGCAGGAGGGTGACATGCAACCCAAAGAAAGAAAGGGCACTTGCACTTCAGAGTTCCAGGTAACTCTACCTTGCTGAGAAAGCAAAGGCTTTGAAGAGGTTACCGCAGTGTGATGTGGGTGCAGTTCTTCAACAGGAACACGTGTAGATAAAAAGGGCAAAGGCCGGGAAGACTGAGATGGGTTAACTGATTTAACATATGCGCTCGTACCACACCCACAAGGAGCCTGGTTATGTCCTCACAAGGTCTACAGCTTTTTCACACACATTTCTGCCGTATGCCTTTTAAGCATGATTCAGCAATGTATGGCTGGCCTTTCTGACATCTCTGGTTTCCAAATGAGAGATGGCCTGGTGACACAGTGGTTTTTAAGTTGGTACCAGCAGCAAATACAGAGGCCCAAGACCTAAGAGATAGTAGGAAACCCATTAAAGCATCAACTTACAGCAGTGAGAATAATTCAATGACTTTCAGCTACCTGAAACGGTGCTGCCTCTGTTCTCCAAGGACTGCTGCCACCTCCCATTAGCTCCCCTACCTCCTACATAAAAATTAACTTAGCATTTTAGTAACACAGACCAAAAACTTGTGGCTACCTAGAGCAATGGCTCTCAAGGTACCAAAAACAATGCTTCACCTTTAAAACTACCTCGAATTCTTAGAAAACCTAATACACCATAACTGGCTGAGAATTTTTTATGCAAAGTTCCACCTATAATAATGAAGGAGATTTTAAAAGAAAGGGGGGGTAATAATGCCTTCATATAGAATTCCTTACTGATAAGCTAAAGCCCAAGGATCTGCTAAGATGTGGCAATGAGGCAGGAAGAGGCCTACAGAGTCGCCACATGCAGTAGTGCCAACTGCAGGGGGCATGCGCTGTGCTACTTAGGACACAACAAAAAATAACCAGTTATATTTCCAGAAGCCTCAATAAGGTCTAGAAGTATGCTGATTATTAAAAATGGTTACATTCTAAGCTTAGATATTATACATGAACTTTCGCGTGTACAGCTCTCCAGCAGGAACAGTGCTCATGACAGCCGTGGAGTACCCTCAGTGGCTGCGACACCTATACACCAGTGAAGATGACTGGGCATCACGAGAACCACTCCTTTACACCAAACTGACTCTGCGTGACAAAAGGGCCTCCAGAGGCCAGCATCCTTGTGGAAGCTGAGCTTAGCTCAAACAGTTTATTCAGATATCAGAGCCTAAAAGAATCATCTCTGTTACTGTATCTCTCCTTTCAAATGCCGGCATCAGAGTGCTGTGTGTGCATTTGAGTGCCTTTCTTCTTAATGGGTGACACGCTTTCCTTTAGAATATTCTCTTTACTTGGGTCATTGCCAAACCTGACTCTGGACACACACACAAGTTAAATCAATGGTTCACAACCAGTACACTGAGGCTCATGCTTCTGCTCAGAGTGGCTATGAACCTCATCTGCAAAAAGAGGGATCCTTTACCAACTGCTTTATCATGACTTATTTGGAAAAAATAGGTTTTTCGATTAGCTCACTGCTAAAGTAAAACATACATCCCACAAAAATAATGGTGTTGAAGCAACTTAATGAGACCCTGTCTCAAAATGAAATGAGGACTGGGGATCACTCAGTCTGAAAGCCCTAAACTAGACTCTCAGCCTTGAGGAAAAAGAAAAAAGAAAAAAGAAAGAAAAGACTAAGTTTGGTTTTTGATCCATTCAAATGATGTGATAAAATCTTTCTGCACCACTTTTGTGAGACCTCTGAAAATGGCCCAGACTCATGCACCTATTACTAGTTACTTTACAAACAAATAATACTCAAAAGTTCCCCAATTCTATCTATTAGAAACAATTTAAAACACATGAAAGATGGCTAGGGCACACTGTCAGGAAAACAGATGGCACCTGAGACCGTAATGTTAAGTAAGACATAGAAAGTTAAATATTGCACGGTTTCTCTTACATGAGAAACTTAAAACACATGGAAGTAAACTTAAGGAGCTACCGTAGGAAACAAGAAGGCCGACCTGCTGGAGATAGGAAAGGGGGCGGGGAGGGGGATGGAAGAGAGGCAAGGGGACTGGACACGACCAAGGCATGCTATACACACATACCAGTCTCTCAAAACAAACACAACTCCATTGTGCTGCACATGTATACTAGTAAAAAAAAAGAAAAGGGCTGTATAGCTACATGTGTGTCTACTGTATATTAAAGAAATGTCTGTAATCAGAAATACAACTTATAAACTAATTTAATACTTAGACAATAGTATCAGATACATACAAATTCCCCATATATCTCAAACCCATAAGAAAACAATTAAATAAAACATTGCTGGGTGACTGCAAGGGGTGAGACCTGGAGATCAGATGACAGGGCAACAGAGACCAGGATTTCAGTTCAGATGCACTCACAATGCTTGAGAAAGTATTTAAAAAATAGCTTCCATCTTTCTTTTGTGCCTAAGAATACCAGAAAAAGTTAAGGTTATTTCTTAAATACAGCCTATGGCCAAGACATAAAGAAATGGGATGCTTCATATATCGTTTGTGGGATGTAGAATTTTCTACTTTGGAAAAGTGTGGCAATTTTTTGCATTATTAAATTTACTGTATGACTCCTAGGTATATACCGAAAAGAACTGAAAATATGTTCATGCAAAAATTTGTATGAGTCTCACTGGAGCATTACAGCCTGAGCAGGAAACAACCCAAATGTCCACCAAACGACAAATAGCTGGACACAATGTGGTCTATCCATACAACAGATTACTACTCAGGAATAAAAAGGAACAAATTACACACTGGCCTGAGCACACGGGCCCCCATTCCAATGAAGTCTCTTGGACATGTGGTCTGCTACCCCAGGGAGGCCTGTGGTCCCTGGGTTGGGGGACAACACTAAAAGGCAAAATAGTTACGCTTTGTTCTTAAGGACGAGCCTTAAAAACATGGTAAGTGAAAGAAGGCAAAGCTACAAGACAATATACTGTGTAATTCCATTCACATCGATGTACAAGCCCAGAAAATGTAAATCTATGAAAACAAAGTGTTGCTAGTTTCCTATGACCAGGAAAGGAGAAAAATGGAGAGATAACTACTAATGGGCACGACGGATGGGGGTGGGGGGATGGAATATTCTAAAACTGGATTGTAGTGATAGCTGCGCAACTTTAATTTACTAAAAATCAGTGAACTGTTCTCAAAGTTTCCAAAAACACATACACAGTGTACAGCTAAAGCTTGGTCAGCTATAAAGTGTTAAATGTGCATTTTCGTTGTGCCTCTTACTTTCCTCACTTCAGAGTAGAAAAGATGCCACCAGTCCATTAGCATTATTACACTGCAGAATTCTGTCCAGCTTCCTCACAGACAGTACAGGAGCACAGGAACAGGGAGGCATGCACGGGAGCAAACAAACCTGCTCTTTGCCCACCGCAAAGTTCAAACTAGGTCACGGCTCCATTAGACAATAACCCCCTGGACCTTGGTTATTACTTTATTACCGTGCATGTTGTTGAGGGCCACACAAGGTAGACACCACTGAGGATTAGGACCACTACACTAGGAACACAGAATGTTTTATAATGGGAAAACCAAAGCAAGACATGTTGGCCAAAGACAATAAATACTCTGAAATTAGGAAATGAGAGACTAGTAAAATTTGTATGTTTAGCTCAGGTAACCTAAAATGTAACACAAGCCACTTATCTCACAAGCCTCAATTAGTTTTTACTTGTTCAAATAAATATCAACTTAGTAATTGCATATAATAAAAGTATCAATCCAGCACATGAGCAGAGCATGCACAGTGACCCAAGCTGACCCAACTTCCCTTCCCCTCCCTTTCCCTCACAAATTAACTTTGCCAAGCACCTACTAAGCTCACAGTCGTATTGAGCTGCGCAGCCCTAACAGTCAGGGTACCGGCTCTGCTTTGCAGACTAATGAGCACTCTGTCGCCACAAGAAGGGATGCAACGGCACCCGGCACTGCTGCTGTGGACAAGAAACAGCTTTAGCCATGTCTGTGGAGGCTACGGGCTGACAGTATTTAGTGACAGGAAGCTGCAAAGGGGCAAGGGTGACCAGCACAGGGGAGAATAGGTCACGGAAGAAACAGTGTGAGACAGCTCCGAGGGTCTGGAACTTTCTGACCATCCACAGTCAGGATCCCTAGACTGCTCTGGCCATCTACTCACTGGAGGAAGTCCCAGGAACAAAACCATGATTCAGAAGGCAAGTATCTTAGGACCATCTTTTAACTCCTAGCACAAAAGGTTAAGAATAGGAAAATAATATAATAAAAAGTACACAAACGCTAAGGAGGCCAATCTGCTAGAAATGATACGAAGTTATTTTTAGTTGAAATTGACGGGACAAGTTCCGTCTTTTAAAAAAATGACGTGTTGTAGAAAAGAGTTGAACAGGCAGGAAATAGGAAATCCTATATTTGTCATCCCCTTTCTTCCCCCCCATAGGATTTCCACTATTTTGAGAAAAAAACCTAATTATTTTGCCTTTTAATGTTGTCCCCCAACCCAGGGACCACAGGCGTCCCTGGGGTAGCAGACTACATGTCCAAGACAACTCATTGGAGTGTGTGTGCGGGGGCGGAATGCGCTTAGGCCAAAAGCACACAAATGCTGCTATTGCTTAGGTAGTCAGCATTCAGCAAGGCCATACAAACACCAGACCAGGAACTGCTGTGGCCACTGGCCTGATGGCACTGTCTCTGGCCTAGGAAATCCTTAGTTGCTCACACTGACCAGGAGTAAACAGTGAGAACCTTCCAGAGCCCTACCCGCTGCCTCTCATGGAGCATGGGTTGCAGCCCAACTGCTGCTCTTTGTCAACAAAGTAAGAATATTCCAAGAATGCCAAGAATTGACAAAAATGACTCGTGGCATTTTTCTCATGATTCATCCCCCACGTTCTCATCCCACGTTCTCGCTCATTCCTTACTCTGTATTTAAAATAACTTCTTCAGGAGGCGAAAAGTAGGCATCAGGTGAGGAAAAGTGGTAGCCTGCCTAAGCTGATAGAGCTGGCTGGCTGATACAACATTTCACATGAAAATTATCCTACATAAAAAAATAATTTCTTTCTCCATAAAAAATTCAAGCATGCTCATAATTTAAAGGTCATGTGGAATTTCAAGCCTTAGCAATTAGGAAGCCTGCATCAGTCCACTGGGCTTTCTCCAAAGACCCTCTTAACTATGTGAAGATGATGTCTGATTATCAAGCCATGTTATGGCTTATCTATAAAAACTTCTTTCTAAAAAAATATTGATCCCTGACTACGTAAGCAAGGCCATTCTGAGAAGCCTTTTTAAATCATGCATAACCCATTACTCATAGTTGAAACAAACACTGGACCATTTCTTCAGTGTCTAAGTGGGTCTCTGTTAGTAAGTCAGTGCTTAGGAAAACTTATTAACTATTCCAAGCCAACTCTACAGAAGAATAATAGTTATTGTAAACTCAGCCCTCAACAGTTGTGGGGGTGGGAGCACTTGTTTTTGAAAGCTTCCTGGAATTCTCCAGGATCAGGACACCGTCAAGCACTGCTTTGTAGATAATTAGAACGTTCGCAAAGTGAGTTCACTAAGACCTCTACCAAAATCAATAACAGCTCTAACAACTTCAACTAAAACTCCCTGTGGAGGAATTTAGTGAAACCTTCCAATGCAGCCAAGGCAATAAATCCTGCAGCCATCGGTCACACCTCCCACTCCTCTTCCCCAACTTCCTGAGTCAGTCTAGGAGAAAGATGTGCCTCTTACACTCTGTACCCAGTGACTGAGACTTGCCAGAGAGTAAGGACCCTGAGGCCGGGGTCTTAACTCTAGGGATATTTCACCTGGCCCACAGACACTGAACATGCACCTTTGTGGCTACTCTTCCTGCAACTACATTTCCCAGTCTATGCTTTTAGTTCTCAGGTCTCCTACTGGTCTCAGAAAACAGCATAGACATACTATGACATACTATGACTTTAAAGTCTGGAAATTATATTAGAAAAGCTCATCACTAGTAATATTAATAACCATGAGCAATTATTCAGTGGCAGCTCTTTGCTAAGTAAGAAAACAGGCTAGTATGTCTAAGGTAAAAATACTAAGAATGGGTGAAAATGGAATTTCAATCTGTTTGACTATAAATTCAGTTTCATTAGAACTACAAAAGGGAGAGAAATACATTAGATTCAATTTAATTCTAACAGCACAGATGATCTATAGTATCACAAGCAACAACCTCCAAAGTTCTGTGCAGCAAGAATTTAATGGAAACCACATATTCTGGGAGGAAGAGAAAGAAGTACCCAACCACACAAATTAACATTACACTTGCTAGGGGCTGGAAAACTGGGACGTGAATGTTCTCCACAAATGTACACTTTTTTACTGAGTTACTATGGGTAAAATAACTATTTCAATTGATTTCTACATTATTTATAATATATGGAGATACAATGAATTACCTTTAAAAAATAAGCATTTCCAAATATACTGGTAACCATTTTTTAGAGAAAAAAAGTCCACTAGGAATGCCACAATACTTGTATTTATAGTATGTTCCCCATCTTCTCTGTTACAAGTTTGATACAAAAAATAAAGAACTGAGAAATTAGCATTATACATTCAAAATCTAAAACAGTCATTTATTATTACTTTTTTTTTCCTGTTTAAGAATTAGAACAGTCTGTAGTAAGTCTGAGTTTTTATATTATCGTGAACTCTATAAGGAGTTAAAAAAAAGTGACTATAAATTTTAAGCAAAAGTAAGAAAAAAACTACCCTTTTTCACGCCCCTCTGTTCTGGAGCCTAGTTTGCTATATACCTTCACTTTTTCCACTGAGTTTTTCCCTACGATGGCTTGTGATGACAATGACTTTGCACTATACACAGAGCAATTCTCCACGAGTTAGGGCGTTGGTCCGCCTGTGAGTCAGAGTCAGAAATGGAAAGCACCAGCTCTGGAAATAGCGCCTGTAGCTTCAACCCAAAATGGGAAATTATGGTCAAGCAGCAGGCCTGAGCTCAAACCTCTCAAGCTCTGAGGCTAAAGGCCAGTTACATGACATATGGTACACCTACCACACTTGCAAGCTCACACACTCAATATACACGCACAATGTTACATCACTAATCCTCTACTGGCAGAGATTTAAACATCATTTAGATTTGTCTTACAAAAATCTGGTGCTCTCTGACTAGGTAACACTACTACTGACCAATGCATTGACTTGATCTCTAATGAAGACGCAAAGGGTGGCAGGATCCTCAACAAAGGATTATCAACTGGCACCTTCTGGGAGCATCTGATCTGCTGGGACTGGAAGGGAAGGAGGCAGCCTCCAATGCACCTGAATTAGCTTAGGAGGCAGCCTCCAATGCACCTGAATTAGCTTAGTGCCCGTCTGTTCTTTCTCTTGCTCATTTAGGAAACATCTTTCTCTATCTGCTAGTTGTGCTACACAGAAAACTCAGCAGCTATCCCATACCAAAGGACTCCACCTCACTCTGCTTTCCAGTAGCCTGGCAAGCTCTGGATATTGAACTTTCAGGATCCAAGCTCAGCATTAGTTTTGTCTGGTCCTGCTGTGGCAGTGGGGTTTGACCGGGCAAGTACCCAAACCAAAGAGACCATTGAAAAAGATTTCACTCAATTCTAAATTTACAATATATCAAGGCATGAATATGCATCAACATAGAAAACAGCCTTGCATTACAGAAAAAGGCAACATACACGCAAAAATTCCTGCACAGTCTGATGAAAAAGCATTAGGAGAGTGTCTTTGCTGCATTCCAAAATAAAATGCCTAAATACTTAACAACACTTACATTTGACTTAATACACAACATCTTTATGTCATAGTTCCTGGGTTTGTGACAAGTATCAGAAAAAATTCTAATACTCCATGTCTAGCACAGCAGGCAACATGGTGGACCAGCAATAGAACTTCTGCCGGCTTTTGGAATGACTGAGCACTCAAAATCTGACCCCGTATACCCCTGAGAGAGCATCCAAGATGGAAAGCTCCTTAATTAACTGGAAAAAGGCCTTCTCTTTTCACCCTCCTCTGTTCTTATCAGGGACGTGATCTTGACTGAGAACCCCAGACTTCTTCCTTTCCTGCCTCCCTCAGTGTTTGTGATCACAACACAAGTGCAGCTTGATGTCTCTCATCACCTGGAACCAAAGCTGCTCTGTCTCCAGACCCTCCTTGGGGAACTTCCCAAGCAGACACAGGTAGAAAGACAATTAAGGTAACTGGAGACCCAAGCCAGGTCCTAGGCAAGTACAGGGGCTGTGAACTAAAACCTCAGGGCCTCACACGAAATGAGGGTTTGAAATGGAAAAACTGTAAATCCCCCCTCCACACACAACCCCAGTCCCCTACCGCTTCTCAAATGAGATGATCAACTGAACTTTTAGTCACTGGCCTTTCCCCCATGACAATCCCCTTCTCTACTTCTCTCTCAGTGTCCAGTACCAACAGTACTTAGGACCTCACAAACACACTCCTTCAAATGCTTGATTTACAATTTTTCCAATGACTTTTGATAGCTTCTTGCTGGTGACTGTATTTTCTGAAACTGTCTCAACTTTTTAGTTCTTCCTGATGCTCAGCTGCATAGTAGCAGGTGCTAAGATGTGATTCCCAGAAGTCCAAAACACTGTTCTTTTTTAACACTTCAAAACTCAGTGTGACCAAAAATAATGAAACAAGAATTTTCTCCGTGAGACAATCAGACATCATTTTTTGTTGTAAAATAAAACATGGCAACCCTAAGTAACAAGTAAATGCCCTCTACCCTACCACAAGAAACTGCAAAATGATGGCACAGGAAGAGGCAGGGTCAAGATGAAATGCCTTTCATTACTAGCTATGTGCGGGAGCTCCAAGAGCCTACAAAAGAAACTCCAAAATAATTTGGGAAAAAGAAACAAAAGCAATGATTTATTTAGGACAAAAAAATGAGTCTAGATCAATCTAAAATGGAGTTTGCTACAATACAAATCTTATTAATAGCCTGAAAAATACTTTGAGAGCTTCTAATCTGGAAGAGAAACAATGACAATTCATCCCTTCAAGATGAACAAAGTGAAGAGAGATGCCAAGGAAATGATACAGTAGCTCTGAGAAATAATTTATTTTCTTGAATAAAGCCAAAACACACAAACTTGAAAAAGTACTATTACTATATTTGCAAATGGCCAAAAAACAGTTACAGGAAGAAACCAAGACTGATTTTTTAAAACTCTATAAATAAATTTGAGAATGTTTTCCTGTCTGTCATGGGGGGGAGGAGAGAGAGGAGGGGGACAAACGAAGGGTGTTATTACGCACATACCATCAAGTAATCAAGACTTTCACAACCTGCTTCAGAGCTCTAAAATGTATTAAATTTAGTGAATGCCAGCTGTTCTGGATAGGTCACCTGTTTAATTCCCACCAGGATCTCACAGGACACATATTTACCTCTTCCACAGCATGACACGTGGTCACCAAGGCCCTCTGGGGCTGTTCTGGGATGCCAGCAACCCAAGGCCTGCACAATGCAGCTGAGCACACTCACTCACGCCGATGGGGAACGCATCTCATCAGACCCAGTTCCAGGGAGGACTAGAATGATCACTTTTAATGGACAAAAAGAAAGCCACACCTAACAATGCTACCAGGACACAGAGGACTCTGAGTCACAAGAGTTGCAAGTCAGAATAAGAATGTTGTTATAATTCAAACTGACACTGGAGGATTTTAGGTGCAGTGACTCACTTGAGGGCCATGGGGGGTGGGGGTGCAACACTGAGATTTGCCAATTATTTCTTATTTGTAAAATGGAGGCTAAAGGCATAATTAGGGTAACTACACAGTTTTAGATTCTCACAGGAAATAGAAGTATTAAATATTTTAAAATGTGATTAAATACTCATAATGGCAAAGGTAAATAACTCCAAGCACCAACAAAGAGGTGAAGAAGCAGGAAACCATGAACAATGCCGGTGGGAATGTAAAGTAGGGCAGCTACTGGGAAGACAGTTTAGCAGTTCTTAAACATACAACTGCCATATGGTCACACCATCCCAGTCCTAGGTACACTCTCAAGAGAAATGAAAACAAATGTCTACCCAAGGGCAGTTATACCAATGTTCACAGAAGCATCATTCAAAGTAATGAAAAATCATGCAAAAACTCCAAGTATCTAACAATCAGTAAATGAATAATGCAGCATATCCTTACAACACAGTATTACTCCATTACAAAAAGGATAAACTACTGCTGAACACAAACTGCTGACACTCAAAACTCTCCAATAAGTGAAGAAAAGAACAAACAGATCCAAAAGAAGGGTGTACAATCTCATTTATACCAAATTTCTAGAAAAGACAAACTATAAGATCAAAAAGCAAATTAGTAGCTTCCTAGAACTGGTAATAAGAATGAGAACTGACTGCAAATGTACACAAGTGAATTTCCCAAGTGACAGAAACATTCTAAAAATGGATCACGGGTCTAAGAGATGCAGTTCAGGGGTGGGTCACTTGCCCTGCATGCACAAGACCCTGCCCTGGTCCCCAGTATGACTGGGAAAAGAAATTGTGATAACAACTGCACATGTGAGTTAAGTTCCTTATAACTCAACAAGTTATACTTGGGGGACTTTATGGCACATAAAATATCTGTAGCTCAGTAAGGTCATTAAGAGAAATTAGATCCATTACCTTTGTTGGCTCTGGGAGCACTCAGCTTTCTCTACCTGTATTATCACAAGTAAATACTTAAGGCGCATCTCCGACGCAGAAAGCCGAAGCTCGTTATGTGTGCTAGTTACGGAAGAGAATACAGGGACCAAGTTGTATATGAACAGAATCCAGGTGAAGGTCTGTTTCTTTTCCAGATTCTTTCTGTGGTTACTGTTTAATATCTCAGACCTCTCATTCCATTTTCTTTCCTTGGACACCAAAAAAGAGTAGAAAATTGTCACAGGAAATGATTCACATGAGCTTCATGATTTGTAGCTATATTAGGCTGCACAAAATGACTACTGTTATCCTGTCTATGAAAGTTTAAGTTAAAACATATTCATAGCAAATTTTTCCATTTCACATGGTTTCCTTGCTACTAATTACTATGAATCAATTTGTTTCTCTTCTTTCCTATGTATAAAAATCTGACTCTTTGGAAGCTCTAAAAAGCCAACACTACTTCACATATGGGAAGACGTATAAAATAGAGATATATGTGTCCATTTGTTCTGCATTATCCCAAAGGCACAAGTGGTATGTAACTATTTTTTTTTAGTATCTTTTAAAAGATGGGCTGGAGGAATAGCTCAGTGGTTACATGTTTGCCTAGCAAGCTCAAGACCCTGGGTTTGATTCCCCAGCACCACATAAATTGGGTGTGGTGGTGCACACCTGTAATCCCAGTTCTCGGAAGGCTGAGTAGGAGGAGTGATGTGTGTTCAAGGTCAGCCTGGGTTACACAGTGAGTTCATGACCAGCCTGAACTGCAGTGAGATCCTGACTCCCACAAATGAAAATAAGATAAATTAACTAATTAAAAAAGAAAAAAAGAGATTATGCTGTGACTGTGATGCTGGAAACATCTTTGATGTTTTTTGAATGATAATATAACATCCAACAATCACTAGAGACTGAAACTGCAAAGCTCGGTCACTTTTTAAAAATCAGCATCCCTAACTTTGAAATATTTTAATTTCTTAAATTTGCCTTAAAATCAAATGCTCACAGAAAAGCCTACTGGTAAAAACAATATGGAAAAAAGTAAAATGAGAGTGAAACAGACCGAAAACTTTATGTCCCCAAGTCCAGAGATAGCCTAAGCCTACTACCACACTTACATTACTGAGTAAAAGATGAATACTCACAGAATGATTATGTGCTGTAAAGACAATCTGGTATTCCATATTTTACCAAATAACAAAGTTGGAAGAACCAAAATAAATACCTGTACTCTGCTATTAGGCCAGAAAATGCCGTGGATAACAAAAACAGGCCAGAGTGCCGTGACTCCCTTTCTCCTTACCTGAAGTATTCTGGATACTTTCTATACTTTTCCTACACCTCTAACATACATTTAATTCAATTCAATCTGATTCAATTTTCTCATATATCAGCTCTTTGATAACTTTGATTCCTTTATGTTTTCTCTATTCCTTACTCAGCGATATGTATAAACTGCAAAACTAACAAAGAATTTGATAAGGAATGTGTTATATACAGAATTGTAGATACTAGCACATTTTTGGCCTTGGGTTTCCAAATCATCCTAATCAAGTCAGTGAAACGTCTATGATGGGTTCTAGCCTCATTTGCAAAGCAAAGATACAATTGCATTTTGTAATTACATATCCAAATAAAGACACTAACACTGTTTTACATGCAGGTCAGTCATATTCCTACCTGTACTCACAGATCAGGCAAGAGCATTAAAATGAATTCAGTTAATTCAATTCTGCAATTTCCCACCATAACCTCCAGCCTTCACTTGCAAACAGTTGCTTTATCAATACTAGGCCCAGGCATGGAAACCTAGCCCAGGATAGCCTCAGGTATCTGCATCATGTACTCATGGCTTTCACTTCTGCTACACTGATTTACCACATGCTGCTTTTGAGGTAATCTTTGATATGTTGAGTCTTCTATCTTCACATGACTAAAAATGACATCTCATGGTTCCTTGGAGTTTCGGACAGCTTCTTACACTGAATCAAGTAAATGCGCTACTAGGTGACTAGATGACTCAAGTCTTCAGCAACCCTCATTTTTAAAAAAATATTTTTCTGGGTATTCTTCCTATGTATATATAATCTGCGATCATATAAATCCAGACTTTGTAAAAAATTAATGACACAGGCAAGAGTATGAGGAAATAAAAGACAAGGAATTTTCTAGATACAATACTTCAAGAAGCATTATTGCTTTTAGTGCACCACCTTCTGTGAGTGGAGACAAAGAGCCTGCTTGCCACATGAACTGTGGGTAAGTGTATTTCCTCCCAGGACACACAAGATTCCACTAAACATTCATTGTTTTTGTCTCACAGACACAGAACCAACTCATGTCTGTTTGCCTGCTTGAAATACTCTAAATTTCAAAGTCCCTAACAATGGACTTCAAAGATAACAAAATCATAAAATAATAAATTTGAAGTACTTCACATACACTATCTTATTTGTCTCAGACCTACTCTGTGAGATGTCAAAAAAGTTACTCTCATATCACACATGTGGAAAAGTTCAAATGACTCACCATAAGAACATTACAGAAAAATTAATGAAAAATTTAAAAACAAAATTTGATCATCTAGAAGAATAAATAAGGTCAACTCTGAGGAAAAAAGAATATCATTTAACTTTATACAAGACAATGGTGTAACATATTTAAGGATCTTGAATAAAGAAAACATAAGTCAAGGATTTTATATACAGTTGAAATGACCTACAAGTAGTTAAGACAAACTTATACATGAATTCTGGCCATACAGTTGCCTCAAGCTCTTCCTGAGAAATCTATACCAGAACTAGCTTCAGAGATAAACATGACTTAAGAAATGCCAACCAAAGAGTATGAGCATTTAATATAGATTCACTTGCACAATTAAAACTATGTGATTTCCTAGTGGATACAGTAAGGTATGCGTAATGTCTACAAGCTCTAATGTTACAGACAACCCTATTATAAATAAGTGGAACGAGAAGCCTATGTTAAAAATGCAATCATCTTGTTAATTGTCTTAAAGGTACTTATCAGGAAGTGAAGAGATACTAGATCACATGATAGAAGGCAGAGAGTGAAGAGGCAAGAAGTAGCTTCTCCACTGCCTACAGGAGGGAGTCGCTACACAAGAGCAAAACCAATGCTCCTATGCTAAAGTAGCTATTAAGACAAAACAGAAGCTCTCCCAAATACCAAAAGAGCTCTTATCAACGTGAAATTCTATGGAAGGCCAAGGCCAGGCACACTGATTTTCACAATGAAAGTGAGTGAGTTTAACTAGAGGAAAGAAGCCAGCAGCGCTGCATGGGACTCAATGGTGCCACGCTTTGCCCAGCACGCTTGGCGCCCTGGCTTCCATTCCCAGCAACCCCTCCCTCCAAAACCAGAAAAATAAAAAAGGAAAAAAGAAATAAAAGTGACAAATTCAAAACTGTGTTAAATAGTACAAATTTTTGAAAATGTTAGTTAGGTATGGGTTTATAAGATCACTTATAGGGCTCATTCATCTAATTCACTCAACAAATAAACACCACATACAACTAAGCCTCTTTTTTTTTTTCTTTTTTCAATATTAAGGACTGAACTTTGGGTGTCATACAGAGCTACATTCCCTGCCCTTTCAGAATTTTTTTTATCTTGAGGCAGATTCTCAGTTGTTAAATTGCCTTGGCTGGGCTTGAACTTGGAATCCGCCTGTTTCAGCTTCCCAGATCACTGGGATTACAGATGTAGGACACAATGGCAGGTTTTGCTTCCCTTTTTCCTTTTTCCTTTTTTTTTTCTTTGTGGTGGTTTGAAGGACTGAACCCAGTGTCTTCAAACTGAACTACATCACAGGCCCTTTTTAAATTTTGAGACAAGGTCTCACTAAGTTACCCAGGCTGAGCTCATACTTGCAACCCTCTTGCCTCTGCCTCCTAGAGGTCCTTTTCTAAGTGCTGGGGATTTAACCATGAGTATGACTTTTCCTATGTGCAGAGATCCAGAAACATTAAGTGAGATACATGTCAGTGGGGCTTCGGTCCATGCCAGTTTGGCCTCTCGTAACAGAAGACTAAACAATGGCGGACCCTAAAACACACCAACAATGCAGGTGCTACTAAAAATACAACATCTTACTAGTGCCATAAGGCCAGGAACAAAGCACCAGCTCATTAAAATCCCCAAGATGAGAATGCCTGCCAAATAAAGCACTCTGTCACAGGAATGAAACTAACGCTCCCTATAAAAGTAACTGGAAAGTCATGAAATTCTTCTCTGCTGGCCTCCTTTTTCCAGCGGAACTCTCATGTTTTATATGAAAATGGCTTTCATCTTTCATGGAATGGAAGAACTGAAGGCTGCTGGCATCAAACATGCTAAAATCACATGCTAAAATCAACAAGTGTATAATTATCTGCACACTTTCAACTGTTTTCAAAATATGTGCTAGTCGTGATTTTCCTAATTTAGAAATGTGTG
The DNA here is from genome assembly GCA_004027205.1 of Ctenodactylus gundi. Lineage (NCBI taxonomy): Eukaryota > Metazoa > Chordata > Mammalia > Rodentia > Ctenodactylidae > Ctenodactylus > Ctenodactylus gundi. Next base: position 179,717 of record PVKB01000104.1, read on the forward strand.
CTTAATGCTGGTGGTCTAGGACTGCCAATAACCTGACTAAACTCTTGCGCAATGGATTCTTTTTTATAGGAATTACTTGGCTAGTTCATACTTTATCCACTTTCAGAAAGTGTTTGTTGTAGTTGACCAGCATCTTAGTGTCACGCTGCTGGCTGTGACATTACTGTAATGGTACACGCACATCAGCTGCTACATGTGAAGTACTAAGAACAAGGCCTGACACACGGTAAGTGTTAGCTATTATTATATTAATAGTCCCATTTGGAGATTCTTTTTAAAATATATGAATAAGTACATAAAGATAAGTGGATGACTGTAATTTTCTCCATTATGCCAGCTGAAGATAGGAAAGAGATTTACTACACTTAGAGTTCTTAGAACATTTTTTTTTCAAACTACAGATTCCTTAAAAAAGAATCTACGGAACAGAAGAAAATTCAATGGTATAAAATTATACAGATCAGACTTCTTTCCTGTGGCTACCAAAAATACATTTTATCAGCAATTCTTCCTTGGTCCAGCTTTTAAGGAAAGAAATAGAAAAAAATGCTAATATTTGTGAAACCTGATCTCACTTGAGATCTGGGTAGAAAAATTTAATAAATTATACATTTGTTAAGAACTTACAAGAAAAAACAGAGAGAAACTCACAAGTAGGATTAAGATACAGGAGTTCTAAATATTTCAGCAATAAAGTAACAAACTGCACATTAACATAAGTAATAATTACTCCTTTTGTTTGGTTTCTTTGTAATTATACTTTTAATAAATTACTCTGCCTCCTCCCATCACTCAAGTAAGTTGTCATCCAAAGGCACAATCAGTACAACACAGCACACAAAGCCACTCACAGATAGGAAGGGAGGGAGGAAGGGCGGGCTAGCGCCCCAAGAGCTGTGACTCATTAGAATCCATAAAGCTTTTCTATGGAAATCAAGTATCAATGAAGCTATTGTATGAGATTATGGGCTATATAAATGTAGACTAGTTATGAATTCTCACAAGGCAATAGCACTCTCAAAAAGAGGCAAGGGCGCCCAGCCTGGGAAACCACTCAACAGGAACTCTGCCTCAGCTGTGTAAGAGGAGCCGTGTGAGCTACCATTTGCTGGATGCAGGGTGGCTCTCACTCAGCACAGCACCCTTGGTTCGGCACACTTGCATTCCCACACCTTGCCACTTTGCTGAGCTTCGTGTTCAGAAGGCTCCAGAGTCAAGCTGGACAGTCACCACCTGCTCTTAGGAGTTTGTGGAATAGCCAAGTAATTTTTATTGGTCTTAAATGCTGGTTTCCAGAAATCAAAACTGATTATGAAGCAGATCTGTCACAAAAGACAAACATACCAGCAAAGAATTTTGTTAAGTAGTTTGCAATTTATACCTACCTCATTTTTTTATTTAAATATTACAACTATAGTAAGAAGTCTCTCACCATGCATAAAATTTAAAAAGTAGTAATAAATGTTGCAAATACATAAATGTAGAATGCTGGCTGGATTTACATATAATTTTAAAAACTGTCTAAGAATTTTTATTCTAAGGTTATTAAGGACTGTGATTTAGAGTACAAAGAATATGTAAAAGGTGACTGAGTACTCCATAATTTACAAAGGATATCCCTCAAAGAAAGTAGTGTTAATATTTTCTTCTCACAGACTTAGCAAATAGAATTTCTAATTGACCTCAATTAAAATGGCCACTACATACCATTAAGTTCATGTTTTGCAGTCAGAATTTTAGATTTTTAAAATTTTTTCACCTTGGATATCTCAATAAAAATTTCAATAAGCTTTAAATAATTTCATGCTCCAGAGGTTCTGACAGAAAAGATTAACATAACCTCGAGGGGAGTTCATGTAATGCTGCTTATAACTATAACGAAGGCCAGACAACCTTGCCCTGGACACGCACTTGGAAACACAACAGAGCGTGCGAATAATAATTTTTGATAAGGCAACTCTTAAATTTTCTTCAATGTTTTAATAAAAGTAAACCGAGGAACACTTCTGATATCATCATTGTGTAGATTTAGTTATGACCAGAAAAGAGTATCGTAACATTTGTTCTGTTATTACTAAATATTCAAAAAAGATGAAGAATGATTAATCTCAAATTTAAAATTCAAATTTTCTTCCCTTAAGAGAATCAGTTATATCTGATTTGCTCGTTTTCCTTAACATATACTACTTCATAACTATTATTTTAATTCTTACAGCTTTGATAAAATTATTTTTAACATGTACACATTTATAAAAACACTATTCCTTAATTTGACTGTGATGCATAACTTGCATTCATCTCTCAATCACTGAAATGTGGAAACAGGAAAAAAGGTGTATTGTTTCAAAGCCTACTGCCACTTAGTAAAATCTGTTACTTAAAGCAATACATATATTGGACTTCCTGTTGTCGTCACAACTGCTCCACCTCCCCTCAAAGAGGTGGCTGGCTGTCTCCCAGCTGCTCTGTGTAGTCACTCGTGGTCTCCTTGATCGTGTGCTGCAAAAAGTATTCATGCTACATAAAAGGAGGTTGAAATAATGAAAAATGAAGAGCAACAGAATATAAAGAGAAAACATCCCAGGAACAGATGCAGAAGATGAGTTTATTATTTTAAACGGTTTAAAACAGTATAAAAGAATAGCAGCATTAAAGTATAAAAGAATTCGGTTATACTGGAGACAAAGAGGTAGAGTACAAAGCAAAAATCAAATGGAAATTCACGTCAGAGGGATTATAAGAAGATGTGTGTGAGAGGGAAGCATCTTCAGAAGACAAGACGGAACCCTGCCCAGGCGGCGGCGGAGGCAGCACGGCTACGCCGTGGTGGGAGCCACAGGGGCAGGCCTACAAAACCAGGACAGCATTCAGAATCACTTATCTGGGTATTCATCTCACTCACTCAATTTACTTTATTTCATTATTCGTTATTTTAACCTACAGCTGAGCACAGACTGAGTTTGTTTTGCTTCCCTGAGTTCACTGAAAACCTCAACTAGTATTTCAAGTTCCATCAGGCTGTGCCGACCACTTAGCACCTTGGAGAATTTCTTTAAGGGAGAAAACAAACATGACCATCTTTCTACATGCAGCTCCCTGCCCATTGTCAGCGCCTGCCCTTTCCCGCCACTGTTTTCCTTTCTCAGGCAGGTCAGAAGGTTGTGCTTTCCACAAGGCCATAAAAGTTGACCCTCCTATCGGAGGAAAAACGTTCTGACCCTGGCAGAGTTACTACAGAAGATCCAACCCCGTGCACTCAAGGGGGCTGGATCCTGAACACACAGCCAGACGCTGAGAGGTGGAAGAAGAGGGCGGCAGGAGGGAAGGGGGAGGAACGAGGGTCAGGAGAACAAAGCAGGCCGAGGCGAGATCACAAATGTGTACCTACCCCAAAGGATCGAAGCCCACCTTACCACACAGCAATATAACACGAATAAAAGCTTTAAAAAAAAACACGATTTCACTTTAATGTAGATGCAAATATAGCAGATGGGAGATAAAGAACAAATTCAATAATCTGCTTCTACTTGTGGCTGGCAGGTAGTTTAAAAAATAATTAGGATCAATAAAGTAAGTGAACACCCTAGGTTTCCACTAATAATAGGCTCGTGACCTAGCAAGGTTAACACGTGAGTTTGGAATGGACACTTCTTCAGGGAAACGGGAACACACCTTATCTAGCCGTAGGACTGCTTCCGGGACAGTCAGAACTTGTTCCAATGCTTTTCGGTTGATGATCTCACATGTCTTCTACCTGGCCCTTGGAAATTTAACAATGTTTGGCTTCAGCAAGCTCCACACCTTCTCTCAGGTGTGGAGGAGACAAAAACAGTGGGCCTCAGGCTTAGTGGTGCTGCCCAGGAAGAGACAAGACTGAGGACAGTACTGACTAGTGTGCCCAGCGATGACTCTAAAATTTCCTTTCTTCTTGCCCTTCCAGTCTCCACTCTCAGGATCAGTCAGCCCTAGCTGGGCTGTGGTGCAGGCCTGGAATACCAGCACTTTGGGAGGCTGAGGCAAGACCATCACAAATCCAAGCTCAGCCTGGGGAATGTAGCAAGACTTTTTTATTGTCTCAAACACTAAAACGAAGCTACGGACACAGCTCAGAGCAAAGACCCTGTGTTCAATCCCCAGTATTACCCAAAAGAAAAAATAAGTTTTAAGCTTCCTCCTTTAAGTTCTGCGTGCTGGCTCCCCAACTAGTTCATTTTCAGGATCTTTAAGAGCCCTGTTCACATTCTCTAGGAAGAAGAGGCAAAAGGTGCCCTTTTCCTATAAGTTCTAACACAACAGACTCTAACAGGAGAACTCGTCATATAAAAAAAAAATTCCTTCACCTGAACGTAAAAAAAAGCCTATCCGTTCTCTGATCTCCCCAGTTCTCAGAAGACACAGTGGTCAGATTATGGCTGCCCCAGATTCAGTTACTTCCAGTTCAGATTTTGGTAGTGATGATACCTAGTAATTCACAAAGATAACTAACGGCCTCTCCTTCCCTTCATGATATCTTACTTTTGGTTTAAAAGTAACAGCTGCAAACTCTTTTGAAGTACAAGGCACACCATGAGCCCTCTCATTCTTTGGACATTTTATGCTGTGCTCAACACCTCACAAACATTTTAAAAACACCTAAATCCCGAAAGGTAAACAAACCAAAGCATGCTGTGCTGAGGTATGGTGTGAAACCTCAGGCCTGTTTAAAAGGACAATTCTTCTACTACTGCTTAAATGAAGTGTCACATATGACTCACTGCTTAAAGGAGGAAGAGCTGGGACACCACTCCTCATACGCCCTGTCTACCTACAAACAGCCACACTCCCACGCCAGATCCTTCTTCGCCTCTCCCAGAAGCTGCCCTGCGGTATCCTTAAATGCACTCTGGAAGTTCGGTATCACCTTCTGCGGCGTGCTTTGTGCACATTCTCCGACACCGCCATGCCCATACTAAGGCAACACATCCCAGAAGCTGGCAGCAACGCTATCAGCAAGAATTTGGCTTCAGAATCAGGAGTGATTCATCATACATTCTAGCAACAGAAAAACAACACACCACGATTTTAATCCCTTGGTGCTACCAAGAACCAAAAAGGAAAAAAAGCAGTAAAATATAATGAAGCAAAAGCAACAAAAATCGTTCCTGCCACCATTTGTGAAAATACAGTTTCCCCGTAGGAGCCTTCTAAGTCATTTTGAAAACACCAGACTACTTACCTTGTTTCAAAATATTTATTGCAGTGACAAATCAAGTTTTACTCTGAGACAAATGCAGGAGGAAACAGGCGATCCAAACTTCTACAGAGCAACATTCTGTAACTCTTCGATTTGAGAAAATAAATTTCTCGTTTGCTTTACTGTAAAATTCATCTCAGTGTTCGAGAACCGATCCTCTCCCTCCACTTCTCAGCCGACTCAGATTTAAAGCCCACGCGAACCGTGGGCCAGAACTTCCAGCACACCACGACCTGGAAGATGTGGCCGGACAGGCATCGGAGGCGCCCGGAGGCAGCGATCGCACTCGCGTCCGGTGAGAGGGGGCGGCCCGGCCACCCCGCTCTCCCTCGCGAGCATGAAACAGGTCTCCACGACTCGCGCTCCCTTCAGAAGGGCACCGCGTGCTCCTCAGAGACGACCGGCCCGTGTTTCTAAGAAATCATCCCTGTAAATTAAAGCTACGGCTTACTGTAGGTTTAATAAAACTTTCAAAAACGCTCTCCCAAGCGCCGTGGCCAAGTCCCTTTCGGGAAGACCAGCACCGCGCCGCGCTCTCCCGGGGACCTACCTTTTCGAACACCTCCTGCTTCCCGCTCCGCCTCCGCTTGCGGGGTCTCCGGCTCACGCGCACCCATTTCGCGACCTGAAGTTCGAAATCCAGAGCGATTTACACAGGTGGCTGCGGCGCGCGGCGGCGGGCCCGCACCCGCGCCCCGGCCCGCCCGCCGCCCGCGCCCGCCCGCCCGCCGCCCCGCGGGGCCCGAGCCGAGGCCGCAGCCCCGCCGCGCGCCGGGCCGCACTCACCTCGGCGTCCACGCGCCGCGCCAGCCCGCACTCCGCCCCGGCCGCTCGCGACCCCTGCAGCGGCTGCGGAGAGACGCAGAGGCAAGTTCCCCGGAGCGGCCTCGGCCTCCCCCGCCGCCGGCCCCGGCGCCAGCGCCGCCCCGCCCCGCGCCCGCCGCGGAGGTGAGCGCCGCCGCGCCCGCCCGGGCCCGCAACACCTCGGCGCGGCGCGGCGCGGCGCGGGGCGGGGCGGCCGGCGGGGCGGGGCCTGCCTTAAAGGTACAGGCCGCCGCCCGCCGCCCCGGCAGGTCGCGCCGCCGCGCCCCGCCCGAGCTCCGGCTGTCATTGTTCTTGCGAACACCTTTCCTGCTCGCCCTGGGCCGCCCGCGCCGCTCCGTCCACCCGGCCCGGCGCCCGCGCGGTGCTGCCGGCCGGCGGGGCGGGACCAGCGGGGCGCCTGCACCGCCCACCCCGGCGCTCCCGGCCGAGGCTGGAGACCCAGGCGTGCGGAGGCTGCCGGGGGAAAGGAACTTTCCAAACGGAGCGTTCTCCGAAACAGATCGGGCGCCATTAAAGTAGACGACTCCCAGCGCCGCCGGACTGTTGGCGGTGGCAGGTGCCCTCCGGAGCGCGCAAACCCAGCCCGCCGTCCCCGGCCGCTCTCGGGCCCGGGGCCGCCGGCGCTGCGCAGTCCTCCGGCTAGCGTGGACTTCCAAAGCGACGAAGTAGATGCGTTTTCACAATTAGAGGAAAGTTTCCACTTCGTGTATGAAAGCGTGAACGACCCCCGTTTTCCGCCGGCCCCCTAAAGCTTGGTCCGCGTCACAAGGTGGCTGAGCCAGACTGCTCGCGCGGGCCTGGAGGAGGATCCCGTCTCACTTGTATTTACTGGTTGGGACCATTCCTTTAACTTTATCGAGTTTCTTTAAAGAAAATCTGCCTTGCCCTCTCTTTATTGCTACTCCATCCTTCTTTCAAGATCAAAAGGTTCAGATCAAAGCCAAGATCAAACTCACTACTTTAAATAGAAACAACTTTGCCACAAAGTGTTTTACACAAAGAAGAGCTTCGTAATGGAGACATAAGAATGGAAAACTTTATTTCATCCCTTCGTTCCATATTCATAACTGGACTGCTTAGCCCTACATTAGCAATGCATGCCTGTTTCCTGAAATAAACACCAGATCTGCTCTAACGGGGGATTCTTATTTAGTGTTTCTTTTCCAGGAATGCACAAAAAATTAACTCTAAAGAGCAATAATTAACCTAATCTTAAATAATTTTTTACCATAACAAATCTTGCATATATGCGCATCCATTATATCCAATTTTCTACTCTAAAGGAAGTGCAATAAAATAATGCTTTATAAATCTTGGGTGTGTGTACACAAAAGCAGATAAACGAATTACGAAGGTATAGTGCATTATGCAGAACTACTGAATTTTAAATGGAAGGAGGTCTTTGAACCGTCCAAGCTTCCATGCTACTAACAACAGCTTCAGAATCAATAGAAATCTATCCTGGCAGATGCTTCCTTTTACCCAGCAGAATTTTTTTTCCTTGGATGTTCACTGCCCCTAAGAATTCTTATATAAGCCGTTCAATATCGATGTCCTAAAACAGTTCCTTGCTTTAAATGGACCATTCTGAAGGATACTACTCTGTTGACTGGTAATAATCTTTCTATAGATAGTCTAGAAAGAAACAAAAACCAAAATACATTCCAAAATTCTAGTAACAGGAATAAATATAACTGTTGCAAATTAAATGTAACTACTGCAAAAGATGTCTATGAAAATCTGTTGTTATGGTTGGGAAGTTAGTACCTGAAGGCTTTTTTCCCCTTTCTAATTTTCATCTGATTATAGACTTACACGCAAGATTGTTTTTAATTCTGCAAATCGCATTATGCCTCTGGAAAATTTTTGGAAGCTGAGAGCAAGAAGCCCTTCCCTTTGCTCCTTCATTCCAGGGTCTCAGGCCTAAGCGGAACACCGGGAACAGTTCGCTATTGCTCTCCTCGCAAGTACTTCATTAAACGTGGAGCAAAAGTTGTGGCCCGTCCTAACTGCCTCCCAGCTTGTCTCCTGGATTGTCCTCCTCCAGCCTGTCCAACAATGTGCCACAGGCACCAAGAAGCCAGAATAGTTCCAAAGGTAATTCCAGCTGGGCCACTTCTGCCTCACCAAGAATGCTTTGACTGGCTACTTCTTACTTATCCTATTTAGTCCTTAAACACCACTTCTGAAAGGTCTTTCTTCATTCTCCAGTCCAGAGCATGTCATGGCAAGATTCCTTCTGATGGTATCCTGCTTTTAATTTTTGGGGGGGATTCTTTTATACCTATTTAACTTTTTAAATAGACACTTTCGTTTTAGAATAAGTTTATTAAAAAAATTAAGCAGAAAGCACAGGACTCTGGTATCCCTCCCTCTCACAGCCCACTCTATTACTAACATCTTGAATCTTGGCACAACTCTGAGGGACCCCCGGAAGAACAATATGATACATTTGTTACAACTCAGGAACTGCTTTGACCCATTATTATGAAAAAAAATGCCTAGCTTACAGTTGTGCTCACTCAGGTTGTAAAATTATCATTGTTAATTTTAATTAATTTACTGAACGTCTAGCTTCTCAGTGGATTTTATGCATTATTAGGAAAGAGATCCTGTCTCTTGTGTTCTTGATTTTTGTCTAGTCACCAAGAACACTGCCTGGGGCTGGAGGAATGGCTCAGAGGGTAAAGTGCTTGCACTAAGTCAAACACTAAGTACCTGAGTTTGATTCCCCAGCACCACATGGTGGCACATGCCTGTAATCCCAGCACTCAGGAGGCTGAGACAGGAGGAACTGCGGTGAGTCTGGACTCCATAGTGAGTTAAGGACCAGCCTGGGTTGCAGAGTGAGACCCTGCCTCTAAATAAATAAATAAAATTTAAAAAATAAAAACACTGCCTAGTACATAGTAGATGCTCAATGATATGTTAAACAAGTGAATGGAAGTATAAATGAGCAAATGAATGAGCGACACATAAAATTTTAAGGAGGAACAGTCTTGAGATAATCAGTTTTCTAATCCACTCCTGTGTTTCGTTGGTAAGATATTAGATATGATCAGAAAATACAGTGACTGCTTATATATTTTGAAAGTGTGTTATAGTAAAAGACAATTACCCTTAATCTCCCTCAAAGTACTTCCCTTCACTGGAGACACACTTCCCACAGTTCTTGCCATCTTCCGAAGCAGTCTGGAAGTCCTCTCTCATGAATGTCTTAAGCTGTGCTGTCATAGCTGCCTCAGTGTACTGAATAAGGTCAAAACATTTACTTCCATGGTCATTTTGACTCTGGGAAAGAGCCAAAAGTTGCACGGCGGTGTCGTGTGCAACAAATAAGGTGGATTAGATGTGCTGTGCTGTTCGTATAAGCCCAGCTTTCTGTAAGACGGCACTGGGTGCAACATGCATTGTATTTTTTTTTTTTAATCTCATTGTAAAGACTCAAGAAAGAAGACTTTCAGAACTGCTTCAGAAAACGGCAAAGGAGCCCAAGCAAGGGGAATTATTTTGAGAGGGATTAGTGGCAATGTGCTTTCTATCGTAATAAATGTTTTCTAGAAGTATTCACTATATACTCTGATCATCCCTTTTACTTTAATTTACAAAGCACGAAATCATGCATTTTAAAAAGGGAAGACAGACATCAGTTACATTGCCAAATAGTTCCGAAATGACTTTTAAAAATAAAGAAATGAGAAGAGTTCCTATGGATAAATCACTAAAATTGTGTTTCAAAGTGGTAGTAGGAGCTGAATTTAATCTAGGATTAAAGAATAACATACTGCTTGACACTGGAAAAATGTTATGATTGTACTAGGTACAATCAGAATGTGTTTCTCCTGTTATCTACTTAAATATCCCTTTCTTCAAGGGTTAACTCCAATAACAGATGACTTTGGAGAAAAGGAAAGATGACTTTTTTAAAATTGGAATTCTTCAGTTAAGAATCAGTATTTTAATAATTATCTTTCAGAATGTGGTGAAAGCACTTTAAAGCTATCTTTTAAAACCCAATGTTTTCTCTATGAATTGTATATTTTTAAATGTTTTGGCTAGTAGAGAAGCCACGATAGAATAGAATATGTCTTGAGAAACTGTCTTGTCAAGACAATTTATAAAAGCTGGAGACAATCTCAGAGGCTGAGGAAAATGCCATTGTTTTAAAATAAAAATATAACCTAGTGGCTGTAAATTACTTTAGGAGGAAAAAAGATCTCTTTCAGTTTTCAGTTCTTGGATCAATATTGTTAGTGAAAGAGGAAGTTAGTCCTTTCACTGGAGAAGGAAAGTGCTAGTGATTTCATATTGTTAACACGAGTGTATGCTTTCTCTCTGTTCCTACTTCTTTATTGAGGCACAAGTCAGAGGAATGAAAAGTGTGCCTTCTTAGTCAACCGGAAGCCTACAGAGCAAACAAGAGGACCCCTTTAATTATCCCAGCTAGCCTCACATAGCAAATTGCACTCCTTTAGGCAAAGCAAAGGGGAAAACCATCCACTGTGAGACATCAAGGGAACTTTGAATTCCATACCAGGTAGAGGGTGCCAGAAGCTTTTACTTATTTCAGAAGGGCACTACTGCCAATGTATATTCAGGATGAATTAAAAAGTAGGAGTATACACAGATCTGGAAATAAAATCAAGGTAAGATGAAGCTGTAGAAATAAAAGTAAAGGTTAGAAACAAAGTTATCTAATGTTTATGCCTTCACAAATTTTTTCTATCACTTTAAAATGTAACGTTGCTCTACAGTGGCTTTTTGGCTGAGTTTAGAAAAATTATCGATAAGTTGTATTATTGTCCATTTTGTCTCTGTTAGAATGAAGGCCTAATTTCTTTCTAAAGAGGATTTGATCCTGCCAAATGGACCTCTTAGTAGAAGTTCCTATAAAGCCTAAAAAAAAAATCAATGCCATGCTTGGCTGAACTGATGGTTGGAGCTTAGGGCTTTGCAGTGAACTAACAGAACTTCTTCCCTCTGTAGCCACAACCTTCATCCCCTATTGCTCAAAAACTTCTACAGACCTTGACTCAGGGAACTACATTCAAAGAGCTCAGTCCTCCATCCCATTGGGGTAGAGGTTGAACCCTGAGTCCTGCATATGCTAGGCAAGCACTTTACTGCTGTAACTGTACCCCCCAACACCAAGTTCTTCCATTTCTTGACCATCTCTAAAAATATGATGAAGGCTAATGGTGCTTTGAGTTCCCTAGGAAAAAAAGTGGGCCTATAGCCCACGTGCACACACACACAAACACACGTGTCACTTTTCAGGAGTATCACAGATTGATCTCATGACCAAACTTCTTTCCTGGACACTATAAAATCCATTCTTGGATTAAGCCAGATGACCACAAAGCTGGTCCTGGACTTCATCTTCAGGTACCCTGTGAAAGTTCTCTTATCACATTAAGTTCTGGTAAGAAGCCATCAACCTTTATTGAGGCACATTATAAGAAACAGCCCCATAAAATCCACTGCAGTGTTTACCGGAAGGATGGATTTAGGGTTGTTTATTACATTAGATAGTAATTTTCTGTGGGACCCACAGGAAAACTTTCTCCCTGGAATCAACATCAGGGATGGCTGGATTAATGCAACTGGCTTGTTTCTGCCTCTCCAACACTGTGAGACATCCACTTTCCTCCTACAAAGCTTTGAGCACTGGGACCCAATTTAGCCAGGACAGAAACGTCCAAATTGTGTGCTATTATATGCTAATCGAATTCCTAGCTCCAGTGTATTTTCCTACCATTATATTCTCTTTGCCCCACTTTTGTTATTTTATTTCTATCATACTTATCTGCTTTTTGACAAGGCAGGATCTGAGTAAAGTATTCTGGGTTGGTTATTTTTTTTCTTTCTTTAATTCCTTTTCTCTTCAGAGAGAAAGAAAGGGAGACTGGAAAAATTTTATGGTTCTAATAGTTCTCTCATTAACAACATTTGGAAGTCCAGAAGTTAAGTCATATGATTATACTTTATAAAATTCAAAGGAAAGAATTATTAAAAAAGAAAACTAAACAAAAAAATATAGCTATTACACAGGACTATCTTAACAATTTTAATGAATCAGGTATTTTATCTTTTCTGATATCAAAACCTGAGAAAAGGGGCTTAGATTGCAGGAAGCACAATTAACTGGACATACAGACAATTCACTTAACAAACATCCTGGGTACCTACCGTGAAACAGAGCACTGGACTGTGTGAGTATAACGAGGAGGGAAACATCATCCCCAACTATAGGGAGCTAAAGGACAAGGCTGTCGTATGGCAGACTATGAGGAACATATGAATGGCTTGTCTAGGGTTGGGTCCACGTTATTATATTATTTGGCCTGCAGATCTCCTGGTTAGAAATACAATGATTTTTCCAGTCCAGCGCAAGTGCTTAGGTAACAGCTAGTATGATAGTGTGGCTTTTAAATACTTGTTTATTATGTGGATTAGAGCCATCTCAGATCAAAATGTAACCCACTAAACATAATCCTATCCCATAAAAGTCCACTGAAAGATACGTTCTAGAAAACGTACGTCCCATTTACCAACTATATTATGACTGTTACTCTTACAGGACTTTGATATTTAGAGGAAATACAACATTACATGGGGGTGGATTTAGATCTAAGGTTCCCATTCTGACAGTGTATTTGAATCCCTATGTGTTGGGGAGAGCAGGGCAATGCCTAGGTGACCACTGAGATTCACTGAGAGGCACCCAGGCATCAGTCATTATTGAGCCCCCTCCCTTATTCCAATGTGTGGCCACCACTTGAGAACTACTGGCTTAGCCTGCTTTAATGATGCCCAAGTCTAATAGGTTATTATAAAGAAAGTCTAGATATTTGGGAGATATCTGAGTTTCAAGGTCAGTGACACAAAGGATGACCACATACTATGCTTGATGAAAGTCAGGAACTTTGAGGAAAATAGCAGACACATGCTGAGCAGTATAAACGACTGGGTTGGTCCATTTTCCAGAATGTTCACTAACCATTTAGCTCCATACAAGGAGAGATGTTCCAGGAAAACAATGGGAGGGACCGGAATTAATCAGCAGCTAATCTCTTTACTTTTCATAGGATATTTTCTCCAGCAGTGGATCAAATCAACGTTTAACCCTGCCCAGGCCCAGCTGTGTCCATATTAGGAAAGCCCAAGCTCACATCTCTCTCTGGGAGGAAAAAAAAAAAAAAAAGACCTGTTCTCCCTCCCTTTGCCCCGCTTCCACCCTCTGCAAGTGTAGGTGGGAGAGTGGGAGGTGGGGAATGTGAACTTGATCCAGCGTTGATCGGCCAAGCAGCAAACTCTCATTGTTCTTTAGATACCAAACATAACTTCTTTCTACTGGGGCTAAACCCAGACATTCTGCAGAGAACACAGTTTTTGTGCTCACTAGTATGACAGATGGGAAGGAACTGCAAAGAATATTAGAGCTTTATTAGACTTTTATCTTAAATGCCTCCTAATAGCAAGATTTAAGAATCCTTCCATTAATTTATGCTAAGTATGTTAGACTCTATTTTTTAATGTCAGATTCTATTAAACTTAACTATCATCTAATCACTTCCGGCTCTTTTTTTTCTCCAGTGCTTGGGACCGAACCCGGGGCCTTGGGCATACTACAAGGAGGTAGAGCCATATCTTTGTTTTTATAATAACGGATTTCAATTTATGGTAACAAATATTACCTCGTAGCTTTGCATTCCTTGTTAGTGCTTATCTTCACTGCCAGCTCTCTGAGGTTCAAGGTCATGGGAAATCAGGATAAATCTGACCAAATAAGGTGCTGCTGTTTTAAGTGCTGTCCTACGAATGTGGCTTCCCTCTGCCAGTACAAAGCCCTGGTGTAACAGGAAATGACACTTTGAGAGTCTGGACCTAGGCACCGCGGCCCTGGCCACAGAGGAGCTACGCAGTCTTCGGCGCACAGGTCACACAGCCTTTCTGTGCTGACACAACGACCGACCCTAATGCTGCGGGGAGGGAGAAATGAGCCAGTGCTCAGGGCAAGAGGCACGAAGCAGGACAGTAAGCGCTAATTCCTTTCCTCTTTTCCCTCGAGACAAAAGCCTGCCTGGTATTTGGAACCTAAGTGAACTTTCTTTTTTTTTTTTCTCCCCATTTTATTGAGTAAAGTGCAAAATTTAAGGTTTACACTGATTTTGGGCATTTTGTGCACATACATATCTAGTCAAGGTAACAAGACCTTTCCTGCTTTCCTTCTGACTAAGTGAACTTTCAAAAGTCTCAAAATTACTGAGCTGTGACATCATAATAAAAAAGCCTGACCAAAACCCCAGAGACTTGATGCCCTCAGATGAAGCCTGCAGAGATATGGCCCATCTGAGCCACCACACACAAGCATCTGTCCCTTCCAAAGACAACAGGGAGGCGGGTAGGGGCAAGTGAGTACTCTTTGTAATAATAATGCCCTACAATACAGGAGAATTAATAAGTTCATTTCTGGTTCTGTCCCACTCAAAACAATAAGCCAAGTACTGTTACAAGAATATCATGCAATGAAATTTACTTCAGTATTGTTCTTTTAATATCCCAGAATGACCAGGTGTTGGATACAAAAATACATGAAATCCTAATAGTAGCTACATGTATTTAAAGCCAAGGAAACAATTAGCATGGACTTCTAAATCAGACAAATTTGTTTTTCAGTTTCCTCATGTATAAGATGGGTGTAATAATGTTTATCTTGTAGATGGTAGGAGAATTAGGCAACTATCATGCATATGGCACTTAACAGAGAACCTATGTAGTAAATTGACACTTTTAAAAACTCTAGATGTTCCAATATGTAATATGAGACATTCAAGAGTACTGGAAAGGAAGGAGGGAAAGATTAAGTTAACAAATACAGTTTTTATAGAGTCTACGTATATAAAATGCAGGTGGATGTCTCTCAATTACAAAATTAGCAACGGTAACTAAGAGATACAATTTCAGGAGGCCACTGAGGATTCTTGGCGAGTGGCCCTCAAGATAAACACAATCAAGAGAAGTTTCGAAAGAGAAGTCTGTGAAAAGTGACAGCACCTGCCATGAAGGACAAAGGAAGAAAGAAAAAAGAGGAAAAAACCCCGAGATGAAGCACTTGGGGAAAAAAAAGGGGGAGGGGGCAGGAGAAGCTGCCTGACATGGAGGCGGAATGGGGCAGGTGGGGTGGGCAGCTTCCCACTTCCAGGAAATGGACCGCAGGGGTGGAGGAGTCATCTCCAGCCGAATCCCATTATCACTCGTTGCCCTGAAGTCCTACTTCTAAATCCTGATGTACTGACTCTGGCCTCCCTTCCATGCGTTTTCATGCCAATAAAGTTGCTGAAATTAAAGAAGAATTGAATTGTGAAGCTTTCTGGCATAAATGATGTCGTATTGTGAAGTTGGGGCTAATAACAACCAGGATGCCCATAACGCAGTTAAGAAGAACCATCTGATATATGTATCCCTCAATGTGGTTTGAAATTTCCCTTGGCCTACAAAGGAAAATATTTTTAGCACATAGCACACTTTGTAACAGACATATAAATGCAGTGAAAATATAATTTTAGGAAAGCATCTGGGTTTGATCATCCCAACCTCAAATAGGTTCTACTTTCTCAGTTGAGGGAACACTGCAACATTTTGCTATAAAATATGCAGCAATCACTGTGGCAATTTCTCATAAACATTTCATTACTGGTTCTGTTTGTTTTTTTTTTTTAAGCAGTAAATGCTCTAATGATTTACATATAAAGCAGCATAAAAGATGAGGCTCCTTCTGGAACATTTGGACCCCATGTCTCCTTATCCTTCAAAGAATAACCTGGAGCTCACTGGACCTTCTCCCTAAGGATATTGAGAAAACAGGCATAAATGAATATTTTATTTTCGTATCTCAAAATGTATCTTAGAAATAACAGTTGCCAGTTTCCAAGGAAAAACTGACCTGCAGTTATCATTGATCTACAGGAATTTCAACCCTAACAAACCCAGCAAAAGTTTTCTCATCTGGTGATCAAACAGGTTAATTTTTGTGAATAACTGATCTGAATTAAAGGAAATTCCTATTCTTTGGTGATCAGCTAGTATAAAGGTTCCACAAGAGTGACTGTCCCTTATTTATTTCTCCCAATGATCTCTTGATAGCAATTTTCCAGTGGGAGAGAAAAGAAATACAAACAGGGCTTCTTGAGAGCACAATTTAGTAAATTCAGCACCACACAGGATGAAACTCTCCCAGACACCAAACTAAAGGTGAGTTTTAAATCTCAGGATAACTCAAGATTCCAAGGATGGATAGGAAGACACTTGAAGTTCAACTTGTCTTCCTCTCAGAAGAGACGTACATTTGCAGCACAAGACTCAGTGCGGCACCGAGCATACCATGCTCACAGAAGCTATGCCCTTGACCCAGTCACCTGCCCTCACTCTCCAAGAAGCAATGAGAACTCAAAGAAGGTAAGTGACCCACTCGTAGCCACATAGCTTAGTGGCAGTAAAATTGCTTCCAAAGCTATATGTAATGCACTACCCTTCTTCATCCAGCAGAGACCTAACCTTGCTGAATGAAACTTTATGATAATATGCTGTGTAAACATTAACTTGAATATAACACAACTGACTCTCATGCTCCACCCAGCCTCCACTTTTGCTCATTAACTTCAAAATGTTGTCTTGCAATTTTATGTGTCAAATTGCTCAGGGCCACTTACAGTGTGGTGGGAGGAGTTACTACTGGATAGGACCAGAAGTAGAAAATTCTGGGTTTGTAAATGCCCAAGCCAAGCAACTGGTCTGGAAGAACAGGGCCTTCTGGGACACGAATACACTTGACAGCAGGCCACTGGAAGCAGAGGCATGTGCCAAGAACACTGCCCTCTGGAAATACACACTTGGATTCAGGCGGTCTGACAAGCACTGACCTCTACTCTGGCCAGTGACACACTTGCTAGCTGACCAGGATCTGGCTATAATCCCTGGTGCTTTCCTGGTCCGGATCAGCACAGGGGTCAAAGGCCAGGGACTTGAGTTGGGAATCTGCTTTTAAAAGCAAATAAGATATGGAAAACAACCTTTAAATGCCTTAGTAGACACATAAGATATTTTTGGGCCACTTATTTGTTTTGGTGGTCCGGTATTTATTATCTACTTTAAGTTTTCTTTTTAATATTGTGGATTGAGCTCGGGGATACTCTACCACTGAGCCATATCACCAGCCATTTTTATTTTTAATTTTGAAACAAGGTCTCTCACTGAGTTGTCCTGATGGGGCTCAAACTTGCGGTTGTCTCATATCTGTCTCCCTCAGTGGTGGGATTACAGGTATGTGAAATATCCAGTTCAGATATACAGGGCCATCCTTTAGAAATATCTCAGGGAAGAGGAGGGTGTATACCCATGGCACATTTGTGAACAGCAAGGCAATGTGAAACCCACATTCCAGACTCAAGAAAGAAGAGAAAAGAATGAAAAAGAGAAGAACAGTTTTGGTGGGGGTGGGGGGGCGGTGGGGTGGGGGGGTGGGGTCTTGTCGGGTTGGGGAAAGCCCTCATTCATTAAATACAGTCATCTCTGCTCAGGGCTATCTGCTATATTCCTTCATTATCTATTCACAGGTCTTAAGAAAAAAAAATAAGGCAAAATGAGGCCAAGATGACCTGGATTAAGGGCACCACTGCTAAAATATACAAGAGGACTTAACCTGATGGACCAAGGACAGTCTTGCATTCACACCTGGCCTGTGCCACTCACCAGAATTGTGAGCTTGGGTGGATGACCACACCTCTCATGGAGGCTCATCTTCCACAATGAGAAAATGTACTGCTCTCAATTTTTTTTTTTTTTAAAGAGAAAAGGTCCCCAAGAGATGAGGAATGGCACAGTGGTTAAAGCAATTGCAAGAATAAGGCCCTGGGTTCGATTTCCCAGAACCACATAAGCTGTGTGTGGTGGTGCACGCCTGTAATCCCAGAATTTAGGAGGCTGAGGCAAGAGGTTTGCCATACGTCCCAGGCCAGCCTGGGCTACATATTGAGTTCAGAACCAGCATGACCTACAGAATGAGACCCTGCCTCAAAAAAAAAAAAAGAAAAAAAGAAAAAAAAGAAAGAAAGAAAGAAAAAAGAAAGAAAGAAAGAAAAAAGAAACGTTTCCCAAATGTTCTTCATTTCTACCAAGAAAGCCATCTTCATATGCCTTCCTCTGAGCTCATTCTGAAAATCTACATCAGGGCTGAGGGTGATTCAGCAACAATGTGTGTGCCTAACACGCATAAGGCCACATCTCCTCGTCTCTGTAAATGTCTGTTTTTGTCTCTCTCTTTCCTTACCTCTGCCACAAGCATGCATTCACATGTACATGAGCACCTGAGCACCCAAGGATGCTGGCCTCGGTCCTACTCCATCCTCACATCAGTCTCTCTATTGCTGGCATATGGAACATGGAATTATTCCATTGCTCCTACTACCCTCTGTGGGCACTGGCATTGATACAGATGATGCTCAGCCCTTCGCATGTGCTTTCGGGATAAACACATTAATTATCCAGGTATTTAATCCTCTTTTATTTAAAAAGTATCCATATAAATAAGTAGCTCTGCACTTAAAGTTTGAAGGTGAAAACCAAACTAAGAAGCAGAAGTCAGTCTGACCATTCTTGTAATCCCACTGGTTACCTTCAGCTTTTGAGGAGGGGGAAAATCACGGTCTTTTACTCAGCGTGCTCTTTCCAGGCAAAGCTGCTCGGCCTGATGGCCCTGTTATAAAATTGCTACTTAAGGCGTCACTCTTTCTAGTGCCTCTAGTTGCTCAGGAATCTTGCAGAATCTCTAGCATCACTTTGGAGTCCTGTGTCATCAGGCTGGGTCTACCTTACTAATCAATTCCCTTTTCACCTTGCTCCCATGCAAAACAAGCAACCACAAATTGGTCCATAATAGGGGGAACAGACAAGGAAAAGATCACTACTCCAAATCGTGATCAAAACACCTTCATCTGGTGGAACCCTGCTCATCCTTGTATCATGAGGGGCAGAAGAGCCTTGGTTAGAGTAGGTAGGGGCAGGGGCTGGGGCTTGGGAGAGGACTGAATGAGGCTGACCGGGAAGTGTTCTGTCCTCAGCCCTCTAGCCAGGAAAGCTACTTCCCATGTGCTCCATTCCAACTAGAATACGACATACTAAGCCTTAATCAGGGTCCTGACGTGCTTGTTAAGCAGCAGCTGATCACTGAGATTTGATGCCCTGATGCTGTTCACATGCGCACATTCGTTTTGTTTTTTGTTTTCCATCACCAAAACTACCCTGCCCATAACGGCCTTCACCCCAGTTTCCACCTGTCCTTCCAGTCTGGCTTCAAATGGCACCTCAGTTCTCTCTGCTTCCACAAGCGGTAACAATCCCCTTGATATGAACTCTAAAAGTTGGCTTCTCTCACCTTATTGCTTTCTGACTTTAGTTAGTTATGTGTGTATACATTTTTCCTACTAAATTATAGAGCATCTTAAGGGCCACACCTACATTCCTCTCACCTTTGAGTTATCCATAGTCTCTCATGAAGGATAGACAGACTAGTTATCTTCACAGAGAGAAGAAAGGGAAGGCACTGGACTTGGAAAATGGATTTCAGATCCAGAAACATGTTTCCTCAAGCAAACCTCAACCCTCTGGGCTGGAGACCTGACAGTTCCATGTTGGAGCCTAAAGTCTTGACAGTCACAAAGGAAATCTTTGAAGGAGCAAAAACACTTGTAATTCTCATTATTCACTTGGGATCTAGTCTTAGACTACTGTGAATGAGATTAGAATTATTTTTGGAGATCAGGTTTTGAAAGGGAGAGTCAAGAAGGAATAACTCAGAGCATTTATTTTGGGTACTTAAAGGCAAATGCTTTTTAATTCATTATTATTGTGCCCTGTGCTGTCAAGATGTCAATGTATTTGGCCAGTGGCAAATAAGATGTCCCAATAATTCACAACACCCAATACAAGACTGCCATTACCAACCAATCTCTGGGAAAATAACTACTTCCCACATTTATTTCTCTCTCATACTCCAAGATGTGGCTTTGAATTTTGGGGAATAGGTAACTAACATCATTTGAATCCAAAAAGTGTGACCAAAGCATTCTCTTCCTTAGGAAAATAAAATATAGTGAGGTTAACTTGTGTGATTTTCACTGGCCACTTTAAAGATTTCATTAGAAATATGGAGCTGTTAAAAAAAAGACAGAAATTAGGAAAAAGTTTCAGTATAGGCTGAATCGTGTCCCTCCACGTGTTGAACTTCTAACTCTCAGAACATCAGATTGTGATATATTACACTAGAGGTAGAACTCATTAAGGTACAGTGAGTTCATACACATAGGTCCTACTCCAGAATAGCTGATGTCCTTATAAAATAAGGATATAAGGTCACAGACAGGCACATACACAAAGACCACGTGAGCACCCAGTAGGAGAGTGGCCATCCACAAGCTGAGGAGAACAGCCTCAGGAAATATCAAACTTGTCAATATCTTGATTTTGGACTACCAGCTTTCAAAACTGTGGGCAACTAAATCTTATTTGAACCACTTTTGCGGTATTTAATTATGACAGCCCTAGAAAATTAATTCAAAAAGGTTAGGAACATAGCTCAGTGGCAAAGTACTTGCCTAACAACTTGAATTCAATCCTCAGTACTGGAGATTTTGAAAAAAGAAAGACAAAAAGAAAGACAGAAAGAAAAAAAAAAGGACTAATACAAACACGAAGCCATGGGTCCAAAATAAAGAATATAAAGCCTAAAATTAAAAGATTTTAATAAATCCTCTCCTCGATGCCTGTGACTCAGCTGAGTAGTGCAGCACTGTGAGGAGCCTGCGGGAAGGGCCAGGCCACTTGAGGACTGTGACTGCGACAACTCACAGACATTTCAAGTGCTGCCCCAAGTGAGGCCGCCGAACCTATTCCAAAGAACCTATTCAGAAGGGTTCTTGATAAGATGTTTAGTCACTTAGTAAATGGGAATGGAACTACTGGACAAAATGAGAGTGAAACTATTAGGAGTCTCAAACATGTACCACTTAGGGCAACTGTTATTATTGATATAAAAGAACCAAAGATCTCAGAACCTATAATGTGAAAAATCTATTTTCTCTGAAATTTGCAAAATAATTAGGTTCAGTTTTCTTTTCTGATCATCAAATGTGGAATTCTTATAAAACAGCACTGAGATTAAGCACTTGAT
Organism: Ctenodactylus gundi; assembly: GCA_004027205.1. Lineage (NCBI taxonomy): Eukaryota > Metazoa > Chordata > Mammalia > Rodentia > Ctenodactylidae > Ctenodactylus > Ctenodactylus gundi. The sequence goes on from PVKB01000104.1 coordinate 201,001, forward strand.
TGGGCCCTAAATATATGTTAATAATATCACATGATATATGCTAAAAAGAAGCCTGTAAGTTATTCTTCTAATGAACCAACTGATTTTATGTATGCCAGAGGCACATTATGGCTGTGATGACATAAAGCCTCCTGGATAAGAAGATCCTATCAAGTTTTCTCAATTTTGAGATTTGCAGCATTTGCCCTATAAGATATACATTTTCTATCATTTACTCGTGTGGCCTCTGGCCAAATTGCAGGTATTTGCTTGGAAATAAGTGGAATTTTCTCAAGATAACAAAATAGTGTGCTGCTCTAAGTTCTGGGATTCTAGAGCAGCAAGTCTGGCAACTCGAGTTAATTCCCACTTATTTCTGAGACAACTTGTGAGGCAGCCTGTCAACAATCTTAGCTGGGCATAGTAGTGCAGGCCTGTAATCCCAGCAGTTTAGGAGGCTGAGGCAGGAGGATTGCAAGTTTGAACCCAGCTGGGACAACTCTGCAAGACACTGCCTCAAAAAAAAAAAAAATTATGAAAAGGTTTTAGAGATGTAGTTAATTGCAAAGGCACAGTGTTCGATCCTTAGTATGTAGGGGAATTAAAGGAAAAAGAAAAAAGAGCTTCTTTCTCTTCCTCATTACCACTGCCTCCGATGATTTTGTCATTTAAGAGCTGCCATCCAAAGAGACAGAGCTCAGGCGAGGGTAGGGATTTGTTCGTGCCCTTTGTATGCCCATGTGATCCCAACACACCAACTCTCTCCCTACGAATTATCATCATCCATGCTGTCACAGAAAACTAAAGGGTCTATGGATCAGTCAGCTCTATCTTTATGCACGTCTCAGTCATATGTATTCTGTGGGTGATGTTAAGATGCTAAACATTTAGGTTTTGGTCCAACCAATAGCTTACAGTAGCTCTGTCCCACTGGAATACACACAGGCCACACACATATCTTTTAGATTTTTATAGTTGCCACATTTAAAAAGTAATAAAGTGGAAATGAGGATGTAGTTCAGTGCTTGCCTCGTATACGCAAGGCCCTCAGTTCAATCACCAGCACTGCCACAAAAAAGTAGGAAGTAACAGGTAAAATGAATAGTACATTTTACTGATATATAGTAATCTCTTACTCCATGTGGGAAATTAGTTCCAGTACCACCTCCATTACAAAACCTTAAGATGCTCGTCACTTACATAAAATGATACAGAATTTGCTTATAACCTATGCACCTATGCACATCTTCCTGAATACTATAATCTCTAGATTACTTAGAATACCAAGTAAAACAAAATTTTGAATTTTAAAAAATTTAAGTAATAGTAAATTAAAATTTCAGCTCTTCATGTGTGCCTGATATACTTCAGGTGCTTAACAACTATGTATAACCACAGGCCACTGTACTGGATAGCCTCCCAGCACCTCTATGAGCAAGGACGGAGATAATCCCCACAAGCACTGCAGGGTGTATCAGATGTAACACCTGTCCCTGGGGGTGGGGGTGAAGGGCAGTATGAGACACACCCACAGGAAGCAGCACTCTGAGACAGGTTACGAGGCACACTAGACAAAAAGAAAAAGGCAGGCTGACAGAGAAGCTCACAAATAGTAGTCACTATGGTCGGCATAGGCCTGCAAGAGTAGAAAACAAGTTCGAGAGAGCTTGAGGCACTACTGCTGATAGCAGCAACCAGCAGACCAAAGAGTACCTACAGCACACTTAGAAACCTAAAGTTTATGATGAGAAAGATTTTGAACCGTATTCAGGGAAAATTCACTTGCCATTGATGTGACTGGCAAACGGAAAGTGGGGAGAGTTTGGTGAATAACAAATGCTTAGCCTCTACCTAGCCCAAGCGAAATATAATGGAGAAAAATGGTACAGATGATAGGAAAGGAAATCAGGAATTTATTTAAAGTGTGTACATAAGGACCTTAGCATCTGGCAATGTGGGGAGGAAGTCAGAAAGCAAGGAGGAGTCAGAGCTCTGTAGCCGTAAACATAGGGAGTACTAGACAAACGCTGGCTGGAGAAGAGTTACCCATTTGTATGTAAATGTTGTAAAAAAAAAAAAAGAAAGAATGAAATAACATATGCATATGGGGTAGGGAGGAATCTTTGGGCAGACATGAAAAAAATAAAAATAAATTTATAGAGCTGAAAAATTAGCAGAATGTGCATCTTCCTTTAAAAATAATGTATAACCAACTCTGCTTCCACATATCCAACCAATTGTGGATCAATATATTAAAATAAGAAAAAATCTATATTGAGCACATACAGGCTTTGTTCCTTGTCATTGTCTTCTACATAGTGCATTTAACAACTATTTACATAGCATTTATGTCATATTAGGTTTTGTAGGAATATAGAGATTTAAAACATACAGGAGGATATGCATGCATTATATGCAGATACTCCATCTTATATAAGGAACTTCAACATCCAAGAGTTTTGATATCCACAGAGAACCCGGGAGCCAGACCCATGCCAAGAGGCGACTGAACACTACTGCAACAGTAGGAGGGGAGGTTGCGAAAATTCAATTATTGTATGATTCATTAGTAGGAAGCAACACAATTGTTAAAAATTGTTGCTCTTGAGTTCATCTGAGGAATGTGGAAAACTGCTCAAAATACATTCTTTCTTTCTTCCTTTTTTTTTTTTTTTTTTTTTGAGACAGGGTCTTGTTCTATAGTCCAGGCTACTCCTGAACTCACTTCGGACCCCAGGCTGGCCTTGGATTCACGGCAATCCTCCTGCCTCAGCCTCCTGAGTGCTGGGATTACAGGCATGCGCCACCATGCCGGACTGATGTGGTGCTGGGGAATCGAACTCAGGTACTAGGGTACTTAGCACTTGCTATGCAAGTGCTTGAACTGCTGAGCCATTCCCTCAGCCCTCAAAATACATTCGTAAATCAAATATTTAAGTTTGGATGATATCATTTCAACTTTATTTGAAGAGAGTATTTACCTACATGCTGTATGGGCCCAGAACAAGTATAGAACTCATCCCAAGCTCTTATCAGGTACCAGTTACCTCTGGGGGATGACACTTAAGAGGGCCAGGGCTTTTTATGTTTTATATCTTGCTTCTGTCTGAACATCCTACAGGGAGCATATTACTTTTACTTTTAAAAAGGCAAAGAAAGAACGGGGTACAATATGCATTTAGATATTTAGAATAATGACTGAAAGGAAATATGCCAAAAAACTCTCTGGACTATTCTCACTTTTTAAAAATTGATTTACAAGCCTTTCTATATTTTAAAGTAAATGTGTACTATTTCTATAATCAAAAAAGTCATAAAAGGAAATTATCTGTAATACCAAGGGTACAATCCATTTTAAGTCTCTTTGTAAGGCTGAAAGTTACAGGGGGAGGCGTTCTTTTAAAAGGTTGGGTCTAATTTCTTTTGCTTCTTGGGGGTCGTGCTCACTTCTGTTGTGAAGCTACCCCCACTTTTTCATGATTTCCATTCAATGTGGCCAAAAAGGAAAATCGAGGCCAACCACAAGGCAAGCCTTCCTGAGGGAAGACAAGAAGCCTCTGTAACCTGTGGAATGAAAACTTCGCCACTAGAACGCGAGTCTTTTGTCTTGAATGACTTCAATTGCTGGTGGACAGAAATTGTTAAGGAGAACAAAGAACATGAGAGCAATTTCAGCGCTCAGGTTGTCATTCTAGGGCAGTCAGCTAGTAACTTTATATTATAATGATGGGGACAGAGAACAAGGTGTCCCATTCACCGTGAGGCTCCTGCAACCAGAGGGTCTCAGGTCCTTGCCAAGCCTTTCACTGGGGTGGAAACGAAAAGAAACTTACAAGGAGCGTGAAAGGGGCTGAGAGCAGGTAAATCACCAGCAGCCGCATGAATAATGGCACAGAATGGGCAGAAGACATGAAGAGATGCCGTGTGACCATTCACCAATAGGACACTGTGCACTAAATCAGGGCCTTTTCTGTTGTTTTTGCTGAACGGTTAAGCACCCAAGGAAATACCAGTTGGGTCTTAAACACAATTTATAGCTGGTTAGCCTCATTGCACCTGGCTGTTTTGACAGCAGGTTTTGTAAGTTTATAGTACAGATTCTTGTCTACCCATATAAGCTGTCACTAATGCAACTAGACTTTTGAAAAAAATGTACACCTCAGAGGCAAATCTCTCCCTTCCATATACCCTTCTCTCTTTCGATGAAAAGCAAAAGCTCCAGCTGGTGGCAAACCCCACTCTTCAGGGGACATGACAGAGCCTGCTAGTAATGAGAGGGTACGTCTCAGCCCCGCAACCTCAGTGGGGTGTGCCTCCTTCTGGGCACATGATTAAGGATGCTCTCTCTTCCTTCCCCTCGGGGCTAACTGCTGTAAAGCATGGCTTTATTGTCTCAAGCCAGGACACCTGGGAGTTGGTTCTCTGAGCTTCCAGCTCTTTTCCAGCTTTCAGGCCACACCAAGATTTCTGGAAGCCTTGTCACAGCCTGGCTTGGGAACACAACCCAAAGAGCTTCAGAGAAGGCTCACTCCTGTCCCATCTAAATTATAAAGGGCAGGCCTTGGCTATTTAAGACCAGACAAACCTTAACCTGTTCTCCCTGGATTTTGGTACTTGGCGACTGGTCTAGGCTGAAAGTCAACTTTTACGAAACTACAGGACTCGTAATATGCAGGCTGAGAGCGCTTCCTCCCAGGTTGAGGTGCTACCTTGCCCCACCACTGGCTCATTTTAATTCTTTTTTTGATCCTAGAAGAATTAGGCCAGACAACATTTAGCAAGTGACACACATTCCTGAATTGTAGGCAAAGTGTCCTTTTTTAAGAAATGAGCTCATGGTAACAAGTGGCAGGCATTTTTGCCTGTGTGGTGGGAAAGGACAAAGATGTATGTAGAAGGACGAAAAGGTAATGGAGAACAGCCCCCCTGTTCCCTCATTTCATGGGTCACAGACACTCACTGACACCCAGACACTCCCAGGGGGAAGCTCAGATAACCAGCCATGAAACCAGAAACGAGCAGGCTACAGGGCTTGCTTGCTGGAGCCTGGAGCAGAGCTTCTCACTGCCTTGGGAGTCCTCCCCCAACCGCCAAGGCTCACTACAATGCTCAGGCCTGGCCTGTAGCTCCACTAGGGCCAGCCTTAACTGGAAAAGCTTCAGGCTTGAAGAGTCTTTTGACCACTCCATCTGGAATACCACCCTCAGACTTCCAAGTATAAGCGGAGCTTTTGGGTGGGTAAGGGGCCCAGGCTCTGGGGAGAGCAAAAGGGTAGAGAAGGCTCTCGGGAGGGTGATTCTCATGGGACCCAGCCTGGCCAGGAAACAGCTTCTAGCTCACAGCCACCAAGGGCAGAAAGGAAGAAGAGAAAAAAAAAGCTATGGAGGAAGCAGTGAGGGCAAGAAGGCAAAAGAAATGACTAAAAACACAGGCCATCTGTGTAAGGAGGGCAGGCTGAAGCAGGCGTCTCACGAACAATCAGGGGGCTGACGCAGGACTCTCTTGTGTATCAGGGAAGGAAGTTAAGTGGTGGCTTGAGAACTGACAGAAGCCATGGAAACCACAGGAGAGACAACAGCTCAGGAAATCAGCTCACCTGTTTGGCTACATTCAAAGAGCATAGCTGGAGGCCAGCTGCTGCACCCACCACAACACTGAACTGTTGCCTGGTGACTCCAGTCAAAATATACACATCAGTTTGCGTGACCTCACTTGGTACACAGTGTGGAGGCGGCTGTTCGGTCTACTCACTGTGCACAGTCCCCTGAAAGAGGGACCCGAGGTTCACCCCGTAATAAACAGGGTGAACTGGGTGGGAAGCACAGCATTGTCCTGACTTACAGACATGCCAACTCAGCAAGACCACCACATTTATACACAGACATACGCTGAACGATCATTGTCATGAGTGACTGACAGGCTAAGTAGCAAGCTCTACTCTTCACCACACAGACTCTTCTTTAAACAGACATCCTGAGGGTACCTTTGGTAATCCGGAGCTCTCAAGCCAGTCTTGGAAGATGTTTTCAACAGATAACTCAAGCCTTTAGAAATAAAACAACAAAAAGCAAAGGATTAAAAAGTTACCATGTACTTACTACACAGACTATGTCTCTAGCTATGTAGCCCATCTCAGCATCGATCTCCCAGAGAAGGAGCAGGGCTGTGGAGAAAGAGCAGTGCTCCTCAAGGTTAAAGCGGCGGAGGGACTCGGTCACACCACTAGAGCTCCTCCGCAGTGAGGTGCTATCTGCACGCTGGGACAGAAGAATTACAGCCACACTGTAATTGGTGCTTTGAAAGGTCTGGAGGAAACTTTCTGGTTGGGAAAGCCACTTGAGGGAGAGCAAGATGCACTCATGGGACGCATCAGGCATGACTGCTTCCTGGAGAGTGGTGAAATAAAGCGGCATCAGAACCTTATGACATTCAGCGCAGCAACATGAAATGTGCACTTCCTAGTAATGATGGATGCAATGAGAGAAATAATACACATCACTGTCAGATCCCAGAGAGGGTCCAATGCCGGGAATGAGTGTGGCTTCCACTGTTTACGTGGAAGCAGGCCCATACCAATCCACCTGGCCTGAAGTACATGACTGCTTGTCACGTCAGCTGAAACTATTTTGCTTTCATGCACTAATGAACTTTTCATACTTTGATGAACTTTTCTACTCTTTAAAATGGCTAAGGATTCAAAATACTTAAAAGTAAACAGACTTCCGGTTGTATCTTCCTGTTTTCCTTGGCTAATGCAGTTTCAAGCAAAACCATCCATCCCCTTCTAGACAATCCTTGTTCTTGTCTACTATCTCTACTTACAGAGAGGCCCTCCTGGAGCCCCTACGAGGCTGAGAAAAGGCCTCTTCTGGGCACCTAGTGCCCGCTATACTTGCTAGGTCTGTGTCACAGCATCTACCAGTTCGGACCCGTGAGCTGATTACTTTGAGGAGACTGAACGTCAGTACTTTTAACAGTTCCTGGATGCAAGAGCACAGAGATTTTTTTATGTGAATAAATGAAAATACATTTCACTGATGTTTCTATGAATATTATTCTTTTTAAAGATAATATTCATCTTTCCCGGTAAGGTATTTCCAAAGTTGTTAAGCACTGCGTGCACGTATACTGTGTGTGTGTGTGTGTGTGTGTGTGTGTGTGTGTGTGTATCTTCCTTCCCTTTTGGAATAGTGGAAGAAGCTGTGGAAAGAGACAATGTTATCTGCAATGTGAAGATGCTGGAAAGCCAAGTGCACTGTCCCCGTGGGTACTGCAGGCAGTGGGAGGAAGGGAGGGAAACGTTGGAAAAGGGACTGACTGACTTTCCTTCTTTAGGCCACTGGTCACTGGTATGTTATTTTCTTCCTTGGCCAGGACCAAAGCAAAATTGTGCAAGGAGGCAACTATTGCTATTTTTAAGCAGAATAAATACATGGAAAGAAGTAGTTATTGTGGAAAAAGGGTCTGTGTTCATATAAACTATGATGCCTCTTTGTGAGATTATCAGGCTGAAGGAGGGAAGAAATGAGAAGACAGAGGGATGATGATAACCTTTGAGGTCCTCCCAGTTCCAGAATCAATGAAATTCCTTGATGTGCCACATCACTGGGTCTTCCTACTACTTATCTGCCATTTAATAGTGTTGGTCAGTACAGATAGCCAAGTCTCCCTGAAAGCTGTGAGTATATGGAAGTGTGTACGCCCGCTCATGTGGGTGGGAGGGGGAGGCAGGAAGACGCGAACGCAGCTCTCACAGCATCTGTGGGAAGGTCACTGTTTCCTCCTGAACTTGATTTACTTGGGAGAAAGCCTGAAAATGCCTTGGGCTGGCATAACTAATCTGACAGGAGGAAGAGAGTAGGGCTGACTGATACTAAGGGGAAGTACCATCGAAGGTCAGCCTTTGCCTCAAATCAGGACACGCCAGCTGGAGTACACACAGAGTCCTCCACAACGGCTCAAAGACCAGAGCTGTGCAGGGGTAGAGGTGGGAACTTGTGTCCTCCACGTAATAAACTCTGCACTCCAGTGGCACATGCATGGCAGACAGAGTGGGGACCAGGGCATTCATATTACACAAAAATAGGCCTCCAATGGAACAGTTTTTCTTTCCATTTAAGTTTTAAAACACTGTCTCATCTGTGCTCTCACATATTTCAGTGTGAGATAAAACAACTTCAAGTTTCTAGATAAGAAAGTATCATTCACTGGCTTCCTTTCTAGCCAAAGAAGGACACTCTTGTGCCTGGAACTCTGAAGAGGTCACTCATCCTTCTTGGGATCACAGGAAAGCCAAAGCAAGAGTCCCACTCCCGAGCTGAGCTCTGTTACACGTGACATTCTAGAACATGGGTGTCTTTAACACCTTCTCAACTTAAAAGGAAGATGCAGAATTCAGTGACTTAGAAAGTACCCTAGAGATGATCAAAGGGACAGGCACAATAGATCCATGGGGGAGATCAAGGGACCCAAGGTTAAATGTCCTGAAGAAAAGACGTCTGAGAAGTGACTTAATTGCCACTTTTGAATGATTTTACAAAAGATGGCTAACAGCTGTTGTGCATCACCATGGAGGAGTGAACATAAGGACATGGACATAATTTTTTTAGGGAATTTTTGCTTAAAGACACTTTCCTAAGTGGCATGGAGGAGGGGCTGGGGAGTGGAGTCCTGGAATGCTGCTAAGTGAGGTCCAAGGTCTTCGCCGCTGAGAAGGCTGAAGAACAGGCATAGCTCTATGTGGAGAACATCCATGGGAGGGGTGAGCCTGTGGGGCCGGATCCTACTGAGAGGTGAGACGGGAAAACCCAGCAGCTGACTGCTTGAGAGTGACATACAGCAGACACAATGCTAGCAGTGCTCACCAAGAGGAGGACGCCGTGGGTGTAGGACCAGTGGAAGAGGACAGTGGGAGCACTGGGGTGGACTTCTGAGAGGCAGCAGCACTTGAAGCACGGCTGTGGGGTGTGGGTGTGCCCCCTAAACACTGGGACAGGACTAGTCAAAAAGAAAAGGGGGGGGGGGCTGGAGGAATGGCTCAGTGGTTAAAACGCTTGCCCAGCAAGCGCTACGTCAAGCACTAAGTACCTGAGTTTGATTCCCCAGCACCACATCAGCTGGGCATGGAGGCGCACGCCTGTAATCCCAGCACTTGGGAGACTGAGACAGGAAAATTGCCATGAATCCAAGGCCAACCTGGACTCCACAGTGAGTTCAGGACCAGCCGAGGCTACAGAGCGAGACCCTGTCTCAAAAAAGGAAAAGGAAAGAGGGCACAAAGAGGACAGAGAGCAAAAGCAGAACACTCCAGAGCCCTGGCGCAGAGACCACTCAGCCCAGCCAGGCTGGCACACAGGACGAGGTGAAAATGAAGCTGGGTGTCCAGTGAGGTCCCCAGGGGCCCTGCCAGGGTGGCTGTGAAACACGGCTACAAAGTGCCATGACAGGCCAGAGATGCGGACGGGAACAGGGAAAGAGGCTGGAGGCAGGGGTGTCAACAGGAAGCAGCGAGAAGAGGCTATCAGACGTGGAGTGCTGGGAGATAGTGTGTGCACCATGGGCCTACCAATCTCGGCAGGGTGACTTTCTATGGGAAGAATGTGGCAGCACCCAACTGCCTGGGCCCCAGTCCCTGGCAAACTCTGAGGGGTTCTTCACTGTGAGGTACTAAGATAAATTCTCCCGTGCCATATTTAGTATTTGTACACATACAGGTGTTATATACAGTGCACTAAAAACAAAACAAAACCTCCTCCAGCCACTGCCAAGCAAAGTCACCGAAGTAGCAGGCAATGTCAGCTGAACGCCTATGATGTACCAGATGCTCTAGACCGACTCTCAGTTAAACTTCACAATAACCAAACAAGATATCCTCTTACTGCAGTGGAATCAACTTTCTCAGGGGGTAGGAGCACACCCAAGGCCACACCGACAGGATGGGATTCGAACCTGTGCTGCCTAGGGAGGCGCAGCTTTTCTTTCTGAGCCAGACTTAGGCTTCAGAATGAACCAGTTTTTGTTGGGCTGCAGATAAACCTGTGAAGTGAAGCGCCTGTGTCTGCTCTACGCAGTGCAGACGTCCCTCTCTCACTCACATCTCCTCTGCTGCAGCTGTGCTGATTTTCAGCCCTTAAATTATGCTTTTGGAGTGATGGGATGACTCCTGCGAGGGGCAGAGTGTGAGGGCAGGAGAGCTCCTCCTTCAGCTGCAGCCAGGAGCAAGCACCATTCTCCCTCAGATGGAGAGAACATGTGTTTTCAGATCACTTTCCTTTGGAAAGGTTCAAAGCGTCGTATAATCATTATCACCTCATTCCTTCTAACATCCTTGTGAAGCGGGTGTCAATTGTCGTGTGGCAGTTTAGCAGATGGAACAACTGCAGCACCGGGGGATTCTGGCCAAAGTCAGCACAGACAGAGGACTGAAAAAAATCCAGTTTCTAAACTCCCACTGTTGGTGAAGAATTCACACTGCACTAAGCCTGTCTGAGGATTGCTAATGCAGATGAGATGTTGAACTATCAGAGAACAGTTGTAAGCATTAACCCCAGCGGCTCAAAGAACCAACCAACCATCAAGATACAATAAGTAGCCTTACTTCCCAAAGAAATGATCAGAAGCCTTATGAAAATGTTTAGTTTTCAAGGAGGTAATGGACTGAATGTTTTAGGAAAAGAAGAAAGAGTACGTAGTCTTGCTGTTTTGGTCTTAGTTATTGAGATGGCAGCTTCGTCTTCAATAGAGACGGTCCCATTGCAGCAGTCAAGCTAGAAGTTGACTTTTTCACATCAGGACACTCAGAGTCTAAGCCAATGGTGCATTTTTCCCCCCTGAGATCATGTGGCTTAAATAATCACAAGAGACAAACAGAAGCATTTTCACTTAGCCAAAACCCACGGCTTACAGGAAATTACTCTTCTGCATGTCTGATCACTATGGAAAATGGTTTTATACAGATAGCTAAAAAGTACACAGGATCAAGAGCACAGGTCCTCCATATCTGTACTAGTGAGTATGGACTTGCTGCCCCTCGGAGGCTGGGCCGCCCCTCAGGCTCTGGGTGCCTGGGGCAGCAGGTGGCTTTGCCCTCTGCGTGCTGCTCCCTTGCTGTGCTCCCACAGCGTCCAGGGCTGCTCTGAGTTCCAGGGGTCTGTCTTCAATCTCTGTGGGCTACACATGCAGTTTCCCTGATTAACACCACAGGGAAGAGAATGTGCTGGCTGCTCTGATATGATAACTGGTTAAGAAAGTAAGCTGTGCTTAAAGTTAAGACAATGACCAATTGTTCTCTTCCTACTGTTAAAGCAAATGGAAGAAAAGCACAAGCTTGCGGAGAATGGCAACACACATGCCCATCTGAGCCTGCTCACTGATTCCTGAGGCGGGCAACAGTGCTAGGGCACTGACTAGTAGCCTATCTGCCACTTGGGTCAATCAGCTGGCACTGTTAGGTGGGTGCCTACCTCTTGGCCCCGTCTTCGGCCTCTGGAGCTCTGTCAGAGCCTCTAAGGAAAGCGCACAACCTCAGCAACTTTCATGTGAACTAAATGACAGACCTGAGAAGTTCCGGAAGGGCGGGCACTAGGTAGAGGAGAGGCATTGGGAAATTCAGAGCGTGGGGTTTGAAATGAGAAACGCCCTTGTTCTAGTGTGCAGTTTAGCTCTGTGGATTTTTAACTTCAGTAATTTCCATTGTTAAATTCCTACCCTACATGCGCAAGCGGACAGTGCACTTCCCAGAGCTCTGCACTGGTCACCTATTGTCCCAATCAGAACGAGGCGCTTGTGCTGGAGCAGATACAACAGACTGCATCATACTCCCTGGCTCTGCAGGGTGGAAAGTTCTGCGTTACAATCAACACATGAATGTGCACACACAAACATAGTACCTGTTGGGCAAGGAAAGAACTGGTAGCTGCAGCGGACGTGCGGCCACCGTGGGCAAGGTACACAGGATCGGTTACCCTCCCGGGTGCTGTTTTTCCTGGACGCTCACACCCAGGACTTGTCTACATTTTCTTCTGACAACTTTTGTTTTTGTTTCGCTTTTTTCTTTCCCCTTTTCCACCTTCAAATATTCTCTCTTTCCATAGATGCTATGGACAGCCAGCTGTCCCTGCTGCATTTCCAATGCCATTTGAGAGAACAACTTAGTGGTAAAAAGAAAGGTCTGGCACGTGCTTGACTCTTGTGTTCCACTGCCACAGCTAATCAACCAGGTCGCCTCCGCGGCACCTCGCAGATGCCCCCAGAGCTGTTTGCTATGTTCGGCCCCCACTCCCACGGTCACCATCTCCACCCTCATTCCAGCTCCCCAGCTTCCTCCACTAAACCGCTCTAGGGGTCTCACTCCTTCCTTCCCCTCCACTTCCCGCCCCAGGCCTCTCCCCCCCTCAGAGCCTGCAGTGGGACATCTTGGCCTGAAGGCTCAAGGCTGGGACTTTTTCACCCCCCAGGGCTCTGAACCTTATCGAGCATTCCCTACACCACCCATTCTAAAGCTCTGTGTTGTCTCTGTGGTCTAAACTTTCTGAGGGCTAGGCATGACATTGAGTTCTTTCTGTTCCCCAGCATCCAGCCTCAAGTCTGCCACAGGAGATGCCCAACAGAGAATGTTAAATAAATTGAAGCAACAGAACAGTGCCAAGGCACAGAAACCGTGGCTGACTGATCCTATCTGAGAAGGCTTGTCTTGTTTGGAACAGCTCACGTGCCTAACAGATGTGCCCAAGGATCAGTCTGCAACCAGGGCCAAAGATTAGCAGCTCCAGGGGGTAGGGGTGGGGCCTTTAGAGACCCAGATGAAATTGGTTCAATATGTTGCATAGGTAATAGGGTAAACAGTCTGTTTGAATAGCCAAGTTAGATTCTGAGATTAGTTAGTAGGAGAGAAGAAGTTTTAAGTTTTTAAATATGTCCTGGTTTACTTGGTAAAGTAGACTCATTGTAAGATGAAAGCACCTTAACTTTTCAGGAAACTTTTACAAAGGGGGCTTAAATCTATTAGACAAAACACCATCCTAGCTGGGAGAGGTACCTTATTCAAGGGCATGTGATTGGTGGTTGGAGGCCACCATTAAGACAGAGACACGGCTCTTAACTTCCACAATTATAACAGAAGTCTCTTTGTGGGGCTAGTGTGTTGGGTCAGTAAATATTCACAATAAAAAAATCCAGGTCCCCCAGAGCCAGAGGGCTCGGGGCCATTCAAACGAACTCCATAACATTATGAAGATTTAAAAAGACATTCCAAAGTAAAGACATACATTGGTGCCTCAGTGAAAACTGCTAAGAAGTTCTGAAGGAATGCATAGTCACTGTTCAGAACAGACTGTGATAACAGCATAAGGCGGTAAGAAACCATGTCTATGAATTCTCTTCTCGTCTCTCTCTGCATTTGCTCCTAAGAGAACTTTCCCCATCTATCAAAGGACCCGAAAAGTTACTCAGGGGAGGTACAACAGAAAAAGAAAAAAATATATATCTTAAGGTTGTTCTTGATCTGAGTAACAGTGGCCACAAGTGATGTGGTTTTTACATTAAAAAAGTATGTCTGCTTAAAAAAAAAAAAAAGGACAGTGAACCTGAAACATTTAAGACCTTCCAAAACAAGGCTCTTCCAAGCAGCCTCCTGGAAAGCTAATTATGTTGGCCAATTACTAAGGCCCCATGCAATCTCTGTGAATAAGACTTCTGTAAGCAGCAAAAGTCATGAACAGGGAGAGATGGAAGTAAATTAACTTATCATGTATGCTAATAATGTATGATCCATTGGCTTACTTTATGTGTATGTTTCTAGTCTATTAAAAAGATAAAAGAATAATGATAACACTTTCACCTATAAAGGTAGAATTTGAAACCCTTTTGAATAGAAGATAGACTATAGGGGAATTAAATGACCCACTCCAGGTAAAACTCCAATGCTTAGAAAAAAAATCTCCACATCCTCACAGCCTTTGATTTTGCACATCAGCTCCTGCTAAGTGGCAGAAGCCCCAGAGACACCCGATTTAGACTACTTATAAGACAGGCTCATGAACACATAAGTGACTGACCTTGCATGAATCTAAGACTACGTCTGTGTTGAAGAATTCATTTTCGTATTTAGAAATCTGATATGTGCATAAAAACATTACTAAAACTCAAGTCAGAAAGGAAGAACCTGTCTTCAGAAATGTTAAATGTCTTAAGATGTCCTCCCTTTTAATGTCTGAACACCAAGTTGGCTAATTAGAGATGATGACTTAGGGTATTTACTTCTGGGGTCCAAGTCAGGACCAGGAATTGAAAGTTAAGAACTAGAGTGAACCTAGATCATCTATAACCTGGGGCCTCACCCTTTTCTATGAACCTACAGGTGTACAGGCCTTGAAAAGTGGATACTTCCAAGGATAGGAATCTCCTTCCTTTCCAGGGTAGTTAGCTCATACTGAGGGATGTACGGAAAGAGCCTTAAATATAGCCGCACAGACATAACTCCAGTGTGAGCTTTCTCACTTGCTAAGCAATCAGAAAGCTACTTAACTTCTGGGAGCCTCAGTTTCCCCAGAGGTAACAATGAATAAGAAGATAAACTGTTCAGGCTTAAATCACAGTCCCACCACGTCCAGCCATGAGACTTGGTATAGTTATTCAGTTTCTGGTTGACTCAGCCCTCTTCTTGGTAAGTAGAGATAAAAATATAATATGACAAGGAGTGTTATTTTCACGATTAACTGAGTGTCTTCATAAAGTAAACTCTTATTAAATGCTGCTTTATAATAATCCCTGTAGCCGTTAAGATGACTAATGTTGCAATGAGGGTTGAATAATGATATAGATCTTATATATAGTGCCTAGTGCACAGACTATGATTATATTCCAGTAAGTGTAGGAACTGTTAACTGAATGCCTACTATTCAATAGATGTTAGCTTCTTTAGTCTTGAGCCCTTCCAGTGAGGGTAGAAAACTGGGATGTAGCAGTATTAAGTGACATGCTCTAAATTTCATAGTTAGAAAGTAGCTGAGCTGGGTTTAGAATTTATGAGAATCTGACTTTACACCTCAAATTCTTATTTTTGCTTTCTATTAAACAGTCTTTCCTTATCTTACGCCACAATACATAGAGTCATCTTAATTATTTGACTTTTTTTTCCTCTTCCACTCCTTTCCACAGCAGCTGAGGCCATGGGTTGCTCTTGGCTTGCTTCCTGCAGCCGATTCAGGGGTTCCAAGCTGGGGAGGTCCTTGACTGTACTCGACCCCATTATCTACCTGGGCCTGTTTCAAAGTCCAGTTGATTAACCTGTGACTCCATTAGGATTCTGCAGCTATTAAGAGAGGATAACTAAAATTTCTAGGTTGTAAAAAGCCAAGCACTGGTAGGGTCATTTTTAACATTACAAGTAAAACTGGGCTCTTAATTCTTAAATTAATCCTTACTTTTTTTCTTCTGGGATATTCTCCAACAGCATTTGAAGAAAATCCTAAAATAAGAAAAAAGCAAACTGTTAAATATGTCCATAGTAAATAACTTCCTAGAACCATGCCAGAGATGGAATATTCCCAGCTGCCAACAACTCACCTGCTGGGGAGCTAAACCTATGTTGACTTATTAGATTGTTTACTCACTTTATTAATTTTCTAGGTCTTCAATCCAGGCATATAAAGATTTGTTTTGGAAAAACCACGCACAAACTGAAAAATGTAATGTTTGTTATTCTGGCCTAACCCAACAGTTTACTTCATTGCTTTTTCAGCTGTTTCCAAAAGGTGGGCCACACCGGGAAGCACTATCTTTCTTACCTGCCTATGCTCCGCTCCTCATGAGCTGCCCAGACATACTAGTGAGAAGACCTGAGCTCCTGGAGCTGAGCCACTTACCTGCAACTCACTTACATGGTTCTATGGAAAGATCAGGACAAAAACCACAATGACAAGTATGCCAGCCAAGGAACAAATTCCAAATCTATCCCAGGATCCTGCCTGTGTGTATAGCCTCTTCTTACATTGCCGCACATGTCCTCAGGTGCTATACATCTCAGATGCCCACATGAAATTCTCACACTTCATGGCATGAATGATGCACACACACACTCTCCTCACACATACACATATAGAGAGCTTCCTTTATTATGGAAAACTTCGCAAGTTGACCGAAGAAGATAATTAACCTTAATATACCCATCAACCAAAGCTAATTTCCCCTATCTTCTTCCCTGCTTCTTGTATTATTTAGGAGAAAAACCTCAATCACTACATAACTTCATCAATAAATGTTTTAGGAAATATATCTAAAAAATAAGAGCTTTTGGGGGCTGGAGGAATGGCTCAGCAGTTAAAGCACTCGCCTAGCAAACGCTATGTCAAATGTTAAGTACCCGAGTTTGATTCCCCAGCACCACATAAGCTGGGCATGGTGGCACACGCCTGTAATCCCAGCACTCAGGAGGCTGAGGCAGGAGGATTGCCGTGAGTCCATAGCCAGCCTGGGCTCCATAGTGAATTCAGGACCAGCCTGGGCTACAGAGCAAGACCCTGTCTCAAAAAAATAAAATAAATAAATAAATAAAATAAAATAAAATAAAAAATAAGAGCTTTAAAAACACATAACTACAATATGATAGGACTTACTAATTCAAATATGCAGGTTCATTTATATTTAATTTGCACCTGGAGTATTGTGACCCGACTTTCCAGTCCATCTAATCCTGGAATTTGATGTGGTCCTAAGTGGTGTTGTCAGAGAAAATATAGGACGCCTAGCTAAACTGGGTGTATAAAGACACTGAAAACATATGCGTTGCTTAGCTGAAATTCAAATTTAACTGTAATTTTCTGTTCTGTTTTTATTTGCTAAATGGGTGACTCTAACAATAATCTTTCATCATCTAAATTCTACATAAGGTACTTTTTAGATAACTATAAAATATGAAACAAACAAGAATAATATTTAATTTTCTTGGAACTTGGCGCTGAACAACACAGAAGAGTTGTGCTTGAAGTTTAAAAAAGAATTGAAAATAATCTTTTAAGATAGGTCCTTGTTAAAGTAGGTCCAGATGACTAAATATTAATATGCCAAATAAGAGACACTCCAGACCAAAGTCTTCCCAACAGAAACAGGTTTGCAAAGAGTCTGCTTAGAGGTCTGTTGAGATCCATTTAACTGAGTGTTAGATAGAATTAGCAGTATAGATCTTCATATTACAAAACAGATGAAATTACAGAGAAATAGATATCTGCAAACAATTTGTATGAAAAGGTGTTTTTTTTCTATCATGACACTGAACTACAGTCATCACTACACTAATGAAGCCAGCATCCCATTTCTTCATGTGTATGGGTGTTACGGTCTATTTCTTCCAGAGGCAAAGTCTCCCTATTAAAAGCACTAATGAAAGATTCATTTCTTGCAATCTCTGTTCTCTAAGACTTTACTAACATATTGCTTCTTCACTTACAGTAAACAACACAGAATAGCAAAACTAATATTTAAAGAACGGATCATGTGGAGGGGATGGGACAACCCCAAACTGATTAATGTCCTACAAATATACCTACAGTAGATACAGATGAAGAAAAATACCAAGGCAAACAAGAATAGCATTTAGAATGCAAAGAATTATTTTTGCTTGAAGTTCTTAATGTCCTTATTTCTATTATTTTAAAAATTATTTTGCAAATTTTTGAATCAGAAATTCATTTATCACAATATCATATATTAATAAACTTCTCTATAAATCTAATTTATTAACAGATAATTCTTATAGATTACTTTGTTCTTCTCCTTCTTCTCCTCCTCCTCCTTCTCTCCTTCTCTTTCTCCCTCTCCCTCTCCCTCTCCCTCTCCCTCTCCCTCTCCCACTCCTTCTTCCTGTAGCTCAGGCTAGTCTTGACATCACTATATAGCACATACTGGCCTTGAACTCAGGGCAATCGCCCTGCCTCATCCTCCTGAGTGCAGGGATTACAGGCATGTGTCACAATACCCAGTTACAGTATTTTTTTCAATGGCTTATTAACAGAATTTTTGCTTTTTAAAAATCCAATTATTCTAACTGTAAATTGTTATAATTTTCATTTCATTTTCTCCTCATATCCCATACCAGTTTATTCCATATTTGTCTGGAAACTTATGCTCAAAAATGTGAGGCAAAATTACATTAACCTAATAGCAAGAGGGAGAATTCAATTACATGAGAAGCAAAAAATTCAGAATCAACCTTAATTCCTTTGCATTTTTAATATTATAACTGGATCCTCTTTTTTTTTTAAACAAGATTACAACACACAATGATCCTTACTTCTTGTAAATACAGGAAGTTCCCCAGATTCCCTGCTTCATTTTTAAAAGAAAGACGGTTGTCCTGATTCCTGTCAGGTTCCTACAATTTGGAGCACCTGCCTCTTCCTACCTCAGAGCTGACACCTGCAGGCTAGCTAGAGGCTGTCGACCAATGAGGGGTATCACAAGAACCTAAGACCTTTGGCATCTCCTAGATGTTCCCACCGGCTGTGGGAATGTTCCTTCTATGGTGTTGGACAGTCATCGCACTTGGCTCTACCCAGTTCAAGAAGACACTAGTTCCTCATCCATGCAGTCTTTCTTTTGATCTATCAGTGTACTTGACCCAACTGGCCCTTCTCATTTCTTTTAGACACTCAACTTTTAATCACAGAAGCACTAGTTTTCTTGGTTTCTTTTGTAAACTGGCATAGTGTGTACTTGTGATAGCAGCTCTAGCCCACTCGTGGCAACACAATAAATTAAAAAGAAATATGTTCCTTCCCTCACTCCCTCTTCCCAGTTCTGTCCTCTGCCTTCACTCTTTCTTTCAGTGTGCTGGTTGTTTTGTGAAAGCATCTTACAAATCTTAATTAAATAAGGGATAGCTTTCCCTTATGGCCGACTCCAGGATCATTAACAAAGTGAGCTAGCAACAAATAGTAGGATCTTAGTTTGTCTCCTTTTTAACATGCTAAAAACAAAACACAAAAGCAAAATTAAAAAAACAGGTTGCTTTGATAGGGATGCATAATAACATTTCATCTGGGTTTTTGGCAATGGTTATGCCCTTGTTCCACCCAGTCAGAAAATACCTTCCCTGAATATTTTTAATTTCTTTCTCTTCTAATAATCTATATGGTAATAAGATCTATCCTAGACAGCTTGTTTTGATTAACATATAACAGCACTAAATTAAATATTACATTAAAAAATTAGCACTGATTTTGGCACATGGCTAATTTGGTGATTATTTCTCATTCCTGGTGAAAGTATTCAATAAAAAGCAGGTGCATATAGATCTTATTGGATAAAATGATGCCGGCTTGGTAATTACCTAGGACTAACACTTTCTGTCACATGTTCTCTGAATAATTACTATAGTCAGGAGAAGAGGAGGCAGCACAGGCAAGCGACCAGAATGCTGAGGCAAGGGCAGGGCTGCCAGGGTAAAAACTAAGAAGAAATGAGACAGTCAGAAAGATGTCACATGCATGCTCAGGGCAGGGGCTTGCATGGCAGCTGCAGAGATGATAACGCTGAAATACTGGCCAGATGAGGACTCAGGAGAAAGGAAAGGAGCGCGTTATGAAAGAGAGTAACTTCTGAGCAAAGCAACTGAATCATAGCCTTTTCTCATCTATCACTAATTAGTGATCCAAACAAAAGCACAATCTACTAAAAATACATACACAAATAAAGCTGAGCATGGTGGCACATGCCTGGATTTCCAGCACTCAAAAGGCTGAGGAGAGAGGGTCACTTACACTCAAGAGATCAGGCCAGCCTGGAACAGCACAGCAAGACTTTGCATCAAAATTATCTAAATCATTAATTAAAATAAACAAACTGAAAAAATAGTAAAAGCTTGACCAGCAGTATTCAAACAAGGGAAGAGGCCCAATCTCCTACCACAAACTTCACAAAGAGGCAACCAAGAAAAGACACCTGAGATTCCAACAGCTTTTAACTTGACCCTGCTCCTCGCCACAACCTCACGCTCGGCAGCAGCAGGGCTGGTGAACTGCCCAAACCACGCAAGTTCTCGCCACAGCCACACACTTGGAAAGCAACGTGACACCTTTATCCTTCTTCTCTTTTGCCTATGTAGGAACTGGAAATGTTTGCTGGAGACACTCAAGCAAAACCTGGGCAGTAAACCACTGCGGACGACTCACTTTGGTAACTGTAGAATCCTACGACTTCAGATTGTATTGGAGGAGTGATAGGAGTTAAGAGGGTAGCTGCGATGGGAAAAAGCTACACTTATATTGGCAAGTGCCACTGAACAGACTTCCAGGAATAGCCAAGTTTAATTCTCTCAACAAAGGCAGTGTACAACTGTATCAGAGCTATCTCCTCCCAAACCCATGCACAATATTTAATCTGAAACTGCAGCCCAGCAGGGGGAAAAGCAAGCCTAAAGTGAGTGGGGAAAGGTACCACGGAAAATGTGTGTGTGTGTGTGTGTGTGTGTGTGTGTGTGTGTGTGTGTGTGTGCACATGTGTGTATATATGAATCAATAAAGATCAGGATGCTGTGTTACCTATGAAAACAAGCAAAAGGTATGGCCACTATGGAAACTGATACAACAACCCCTATAAAGAAGAGAAAAATAGGAAAAAAGAAGCATAAAATCTGAAAGATAGAGTCCAGTTTGAGAAAAACATAAGCCAATTCTCCATGAATAACTTACATTTTAAAATAACAAAAATACATACACTAAGAACATGAATTCAGTATAATGAAAACTTAAAGATCACAACAAAATGAGATGAAAGATTCTGACGTGAAAGAAATAAAGACCCCAACCATATCATTGTAGGAACATTAATTTAACGAGACAGAAATGACAGGACATTAAAGGAAACAACATTAATAAGAAAAGGGTTGCTTGAGATCAACACAGACCATGAATAAAGGAAAGGAGCAAACAGGATGAAGACCAAAGAAGACAAAACACAGGGACAAGCGGTGGCTTGGACGTTCGGAGTCCTGCAGAGGAAAAACATGTTCCAAGACACAACTGAGACAACTTCACACTCTTTTTCTAAGGGCTGAGGGGGTGACACAGAGTCAGGAACACCAATCCATTTTTAACCAAACCACTAAGCTGTAAAGATAAAGAATCCTTCTGTTATCTCAGCAATGTAAAGTGGGGAGAGCAGGCTGGTTTCAAAAGCTAGTAGAGCAATATGTGATACCAGAAGGCTGATGAACAATGTCTATGAAGTTCTGAGGAATGAAAATGTGACCCAAGATATTAAGCCCAGCCAGTCTGTAATTCAAATGCAGACAACAGACAAGCGTTCTCAAGCATTAGGAACTCAGAAGTCGCACAGCCTGTGTGAGACTGCAACCTGAACATCAATTTGATAATGAAATTCAGCCAACAAAGTGTTGAATCAAGATAAAATATTCATGAAGATGGAATTATGGTAAAATGATTGGTGGTGAATACTGAAATCCTTTAAACACAGAGCTAAGACTACACAACCGAAAATTACATTACAGCACATACTGTAAGTGAAATGGATCTTGAATATACAAAAATAACAAGAAAAATTTAGAATGTGGGAAGCAGAAGAAGTATATAAGTCCTGGTTTACTCATCTTTTATAGCAGTGAATAAACTGATGCTTTCTAACATACTTATGCAATGAGGAAAATATAGTAAGTTGAAACTCTTAGCATTGTTCTGCTAAACCGTGAAGAAAACAACGCCCCTACACTGCTCTAGATGCAGAAAGCTATTTATCTTCACTTTACTTTCTCATTTATGAAATTATTTAAAATAGAATTTAAAACATTTCATTAAAAAGTATATATAGGGACTAGGGATATAGCTCAGTAGTAGAACACTTGCCTAGCATGCATTCAATCCCTACCACTGCTGAAAAAAAAAAAAAAGGACATACAACATGTGACTACTGCCAGGTCTTGTGGTATGAACCTAGTGAGATTCTATCTCAAAATCAAAAATTTTTTAAATGGGCTGGGGATGCAGCTCAGTGTGAAGGCCCTGGGTTGGTTATCCAGCATCTCCCTACACATACAAAAAAATGACCTTATGTCTAATGACTTCTCTGTGTAGGAATACATGTACACATGACACACACATATATATACAAGCTTAGGTGTACACAGCATATGTAACATACAGAAAGAGAAAATAGTGTGGTTTCTAGAATGATATTCATCTGGTATTAATTAAAGGTAGCTCTGGCTGCTGGGACTTTAAATGATGCTTTAAATCCTTCTTTGAACTTCTCTGTATTGCTTGATTTTTTTTTTTTTTTTCATAGTTCTGAAGATTGAACCCAGAGCCTCACACAGTTAGGCAAGCACTCTACCACAGGGCTGTAACCTCAATCCTTTTTAAAATTCTTTGAGACAGAGTTTCTCTAAGTTGTTCAGGCTAGCCTCCGGAGTAGCTGAGATTATAGGCAGCCACCAGCGTGCCAGGCCTGCTTAAATTTTTGTAGAATACATAGCACCTGAAAAAGCAATAATTTCCAAATCTAATATAAGCTACCATAATCAAGGCAGTCTGGAGCTAGCATAAGGACAGAAAGAGTGAGCAAACACTATAAAATGAGAGTACAAAATAATTTTTTACATTAATAATAAATTGGTTTTGGCAAAGGTACTAAAATAATTCACTGGAGGAAAAGAGTAATCTTTTCATGAAATGGTTATGAAACAACCAGATATTCACAAGCAAAAGAATGAGGCTGGACTATTGTCCTCATACCATATATAAAAATTTACACAAAGCAGATGAGAGACTTAAATAAATGTCTGAGCTAAACTTATAAAACTCTCTCTTTGAAGAAAACAGGAGTAAATCTTCAGAAACTTTAATTAAACAGTGGATTCTTAACCATAGCACACCTACATACAAGTAACCAAAGAGAGAATATATTGAACTTGGCACAAGTAAAAACTACCAGGTAAACTATCAAGAAAGAGAAAAAGGAGAAAATATGTCACATCATGTATCTAAAAAGGGACTATATCCTGAGCATAGGAAGTATTCTTACAACTCAATAATGAAAGTCCAAATAGGAATGGGCACGTTAGACATTCTTCAGAGTAGATATCCAAATGGCCACATAAAGAAATGCTTAACATCGCTGGGCCTGGTGGCACACACTTGTAATCTCGGCACTCCACGAGGATGAGGCTGAAGAATCCCAAGTCTGAGGCCAGCTTGGTCTTTCTCTGGGCTGACACTTTTGGGGTCAGACTATCTAAATATTTCCATCTATCTTATTATTAATCTGTTTATCAAATATTTGTGGCATGCCTACTGTGTGTCAGCCATGTATGAAACACTGGTAAAATAAAAAGCATTTCTGGCCTTACTGAGCTTATACAAAGAATAGAGGAGATTTAAAAAGAGACAAATTGCTCACAGGTGAAAATATAATCATAGATAATGACAATGGCACTGAACACAAAGGAAAGGCAACAAAAAGAGGCCTGTGTGCATCTCAACAAAGACAATTTCAGGGAGAAGGAACAGTAGCATTGTTTTGGTTTTGTTAAGGCCACTTGGGTAAAGCTATATGCACCACCTTCTACAAGACAGCTGTGATACAGTTAGTTCCCATGCTACAGGAAGCTCATTATTTCTTTAAAACATTTTCCATTTTACTTTACTTTCTATTTTACCCATTTCGTGAAATAGAATTTTTTCCTGTTTTTTTTTAATACTGAAATAATCTAGTATCCAAATGCAATATCCCCATCAATTTTACACCATAAAATAAAGAGGACCCATAAATTACCTGGGAAAGAATCAACTGCCCATGAAATGTGTGCACAAATTTTCTTAAAAATGCAAAATAGGCTTCATGTCCAAGCAATCCTGTAAAGAATCGAAGGAGGAAGTAGCCCTGGAAGAAAGAAAGAAAAAGAGGCTGAAGATGCTCATCACGGGTTCATCATGAAAGGGTGCAAAAATGTTTGCATAGTTCCAACTTACCTGCCATGTGCAACATTTATGTAGCATGTGGCACACACGAGGTATGCATTTTCTGTGTCATCAATGCTACGATGGGCTTTTTGGTGACTCAACTGCCTTTGAGTAATCCATGCTTCTGTAAGCAACCCCTCACCCTCATCCCTACTCCTGAAACTAAGCCCACACCATGTGTTGCATGAAACTTCTCCTAGGGGAACATGAGCGAACATCAATTTACACCTGATAAAGCACAGCAGACAGGCCAAAGTAATGATTACACCAAAGTCCAATCTGGTGAATCAATGAGGTTAGTGGGGTTCTTTATGGGAGTATGGGTAAGGAACTACTCACAAGGGCATGGGTGACTCAAAGCAGCCACGTCACTGAAATGCCCACCCCAACACACAGGTGATGACTCACGGAACTGCACACTGCCTTCTGGGACACCAAGTGTCATGTGAAACTTTTCCTGGGGAGATGTGAATGAATGTCTATTTATTCCCGTTACCAAAGTAACAATTACAATGAAGTTCAGCATGGTGAACCAATGAGTTTACTGGGATTACTTATAGGAGGATGGGTGACATTCTGACCAGGAAGCCTTGACTTGGAAATTAGGATAAATTACTGAGTTCCAACTCCTTTGTTCACGTTGTCACCAATTCCATTTTGACATGGTACTCCTGAATGGCCATCATAGACTAAAAGAAAAGAGATTCCAGCTCTTTTCTACTTTAGCTCCCAGGAATAGCCATGTAAGATGTTTATTACTCCTTCTTCTAGTTAGAATCCAACAGCAATTTGAAAGTTCTGTTCTTCAAGACTGACCTGTGAAAGAGAGTACAGGGAAGGGACTTTTTCAGCTTCCTTTTATTCAGACCTGCCTAATGTGGTCCTACATGGGGATATAAAGTGCTGTAGCTCGCACACTCTCAGATGCTGCCCAGTCAGATACCACGACAATGGTGACGACCTTTCTGCTTTGCCTCAGCCCTGTTACTAATCTTCTTTGTTTAATGTACAACCTAAGAAATGTTGCACTGCCACAACTGGCTTCTGCCAGAGATGTTCTCACCTTTAAATAATGAACCTGCATGAAAGTCTTCTCTGGATTGAGTCCATGTTTAACAACAGATGCTCCTGAGTCGCTCACGTGGCCAGTTTTCTCTTTATTGGGTCTGAAATAGTGCAGCAATAATTTCCTTAAGTACAGCACATTCGTAACAAGTTAGACCATAATATCAGCTTATTTATTTTCAGAGTTGCTCAATAGCATCTTAATTCAATTCCACGGTACCAGGTACAATTTAAAACAGTTTACATTATAAATTCATATTATGAACAAGGAAGGATTTATATTTAGATTGGCAACCTGAGGTGGCTATCATCACATCCAAGATGAAAGCCTGCCAGACCCTTAAGGAACCTGAGCTCCAATATGAATTATTTAAGAACCTACATGCTTTTTTGGGTGGAAATCATGGACTGGAAAATGCAATGGAAAATGTAGCTTTACTAAGAAAGATGAAGAGTTTATGTATTTTTAAATTTTTTGAAAGCCCTACTGTTATTCACATCTCTGAAATTACATTTAACAATTAAGCCTCCTTTAAGAAATTTGTATTTTGAGCCCAATTTAGAGTAACTAAAACAAGAAAGACCATAGAAAAGATCATTAAAAGGTCATAGCTTTTAAAACAGGTGAGGACATTAGTAATTGCATATTTCAACTTTCTCATTTTGCAGATGAGGGAAACTGAGGCACGCAGCAGTGAGGTATATTCTCCAGGTCTCCCAGTTTCTTTGGATTTGTAGTGACACTAGGCACAAAAACCAGTATCTCTAGGCTCTTGGTTCAAGACAGTTTTAAAGATCCACTTTAATAAAACACAACACCCCCCTTGAGCTGTCTGGTAAAGATGTGTGCACTGTGTTACAGTGAAACTTCAACAACTAGCTGATACCAAATTGTGGCAAGGTACCTGCAGCTTTCCCGTTCTAACCCCAGCTGTGACTGGACAGCATTGCAACATGGGTGTTCAGGCGGGGGAAGAGAAGTACCAAGAAGGTGGGCACACCAGAAAGGTGGAGAGTTAGCCTGGGCATGGTAGCTCAGGCCCATAATCCCAGTGTTTGAGAGGTTGAGGCAGGAGGATTGCAGATATTAGGCCAGTCTGGGCAACTTAGCAAGATCTTGTCTAAAAAAATAAATAAATAGAAATGCAGCAATTTGTTTATAAAAGGTCAGATATTATGGTACAAGTCCCAAGCCTTTGTAATCTGAGAGACTATTCTGAGTGTCAGTCTTCTTGCTACCTGTTCCTGACTAATCCTTATTTTACTCACTAGTACAGTGGGAACAACATCAGCATACACTTCCAGGTGCTGTGGAGAAAAACAGAAGTAATATATTGCATGGCCCCTAGCAAAGGAAAGGGACGAAACAACTACTCAACGAGCCTAACAAAATATTCTAATTGCTTTAGCAGAAAGAATCCTTGGTTACATCTTAGCCAAACATTCTAGTATTTTATTCTGGCAGACACAAGGCTCAGAACCAGCAGATACCCACAAAGAAACATGGTGATGATCAACCACTGAGGCTGACTGAACAGTTCCAATTTTTCTACTCGATCTCTCATGTACATACATGAGCACACTTGTAGGAATAATGAGACCTTTCATCTTCATCTAAGACTCCTCTAAAATGCACCAGCTCCTCCCCTGCTCTCAAATCTTCCCAGGACGGAGGGTTTCAGTCACCTCGGCTTTTATAGGGTAAACTCATCACCCAATATCCTGGGTTCACACCAAGTTACACAGGCCAACAGAGCTACAGAGAGGGTTTTCTTTTCTTTTTCTCTTCTTTCTTTCTTTCCTTTAGTTTTGTTTTGTTCTGTTTTGTGCCCTTGGGTGAGCCAGGTATGGTGGTACACACCAGGAACCCCAACACTTTTGGAGGCTAAGGCAGGAGGACAACAAGTTTGAGCTTAGCCTGGGCAACTCAGTGACTGGGCAACTCAGTGAGATCCCGTCTAAAAGTAAAAACTAAAAAGGGCTGGGGTGCAGCTCAGTGCAAAGGCCTGATGGCCTGGATTCAATCCCCAGTCTCTCTCTCTCTCTCTCTCTCTCTCTCTCTCTCTCTCTCTCTCTCTCTCTCTCTGATTCAATCCCCAGTACACACACAGACAGAGAGACTGGCAGAGGCAGAGGCAGATGCTAGAGATGAGTGCAGGAAGGTAGGAACACAGAAGATGCTAACTCTGCTCAGAAGGCTGGCTGCCAGGCTTCAGTTGCAAATGACGTGTTTAGTGGCAGTTTTTTCCTTTAGCTAAAGATGTCCTTCCCAAACACATCCCTCTCCTACGCTCTTCCACCCTTTCTAAATGAAGAAGTCCTCAAAAAAAAAGTCCTTACTACTGACTGCATCCAAGGTGAACATACAAGTCCTCCAAAGATTCCTTTGAAAGAAAACTTAGACCTGGAGAGAAGAATATGCAGCCAAGCTTCATGAGGAATCAGAGAGGGTGATTTTTATGAGGAAAAACAGACCAGGAGTGGAAATGGGAAATTTCCACGTCTGTGCTGCACACACTCCCATAATGCCATGGGTCCCACCCAGGTCTGTGCAGAAAGACACAATGTGGGAGAAAGCAGGACACAGACAAACCACTACCCTCATACAATAGCACAGATCAATTTTAGGGTTGGGTGAAAGAAGTCAAACCCACAAAGAATACACACACATTCCATTTCGATGAAGTCCGAGCATGGGCCCAAGTGATCAGTGATGACAGAGGAGAAACAATGGCCACCTCGGAGGAGTCCCGACACAGGTGAGGAAAGAGGAGCGCCCTGGAACGGCAGGAACGGTCTATATGGTGATCCCACCGTGATTTTACAGGGGTAGATAGTGAAAATGCCTTGTGCCACCTGTTAAAGATTTCTGCATTTTAGTGTACACATATTTCAATAAAACTTCTCAAAAAGAGTCACATAAACCAGTACACAGTTTGTGTGAATAAGGAGAAAGCTATTAGTAAAGGGGCTTTGCTGCTTGGGCGCTTGAAACAGTTGACCAGAATTAGCTCTGCCCTCTGTCTGAGGTCCAATGAAACGTTTTTTTAAAAAAAAATGTCGTTATAAGAAGAAGAGCAGCGACAAGCGTACCTCACTCAGCCGGCTCCTCGCTCATCTACCGTCTTCTATGTCCTCTGTACAATTCATAGGAAAAGCTAACTGCTCATATTCTACATGTCTTACTTGCAGCTATGGCTATCCAGAAGATTCAATCTAGGCCAAGAACACAAGAGCAGGTATCTGCTACACCTGAGGCTGAGGCCTGAGAAAGATTCTGCTCAGCTCACAAAAGACAAATGTGACTACTTTCATACCCTTTCCCCTAAATATGATGGATGGAATGTAGCAGCTATCATGTTGGATTTTTGGTTTGTTCAGTTTTTGAGACAGCGTCTTGCTCTGTAGTCCAGGCTAGTTCTGAGCTCACTGATTAGCCCAGGCTGGCCTTGAACACATGGTAATCCTCCTGCTTCAGCCTCTCGGAGCGCTGGGATTACAAGCATCCACCACCACACCCAGTTGGTTTACGTGGTTCTGGAGAATCAAATTCAGGGCTTCGCACTTGCTAGGGTAAGTGGTCTAACCACTGTGATATTCCTCCAGCCCCCCATAGCAGGTATCTTTGACCGTGAGACAGCAAATCAATACACTGTGGACAACAGGGGGAATGAAAAAAGATAAAAAGTCTTTAATGGCATCACTCGGCTCATGTTGCGCCCAGGACCGCCTTCTGACTTCTTACTGAGAAAAGCAACATTTGCTTAAGTCATCACTGCTTTATTATTCCAATCACTGCAGCCAGATTCATTCATAATGGATGGAGAATTTGACTGGTAAGAACAGCTAACATTTCTTGGTTATCATCTGTGCCAGGTACATGGCCAGGTTCTTCTCATGCACTATGTCCTTGACCCTATACCCTGGATCTACATGCAGCAGCATGGGACTCAGCCCATTTCAAAGCTGAAGAAAGTAAGGCCCAGAAGAGATCATCCAGCTGATCAGTGGCAGAGTGTCCAGGGTAGAGCCCAGGTCTATGGAATACCAAAAGCTTTGCTCCACCCTGGGGCCTACCCAAGATCCAGACCCTGATTTTGGCCATATCAACACTAGATGGAGAACCTCAGATAAGTTATTTGCCCTGTTTCTTCAACTGTAAAGTCTGTGGTGAGGCTCAGATTAACATGAAAGCACTGTGTAAATGCCAAAGTGTTAATCACCTCTCAGACATTAGACTCCACTATTTATTTCTTGGCTGCCATACATGGAATGTGAGAGATCAAGTTACTAAGGTCGTTTGGGCTCAAATGCCCTTGGTTTCTGTTGTATCCGGCACCAAATGTACCAGATGAGATAGATGTGACCTTTCCCTTCCCTACTGCCTCCCTTTTCCACTGCACTCACAGAAGCAATAGGGATATTTAAAGAGCGGGCAGGTAGCAGTGATATTTGATACACAGTGATTTGATTTAGAATCAAGTTTCTCTAAAAAGGGGACCAGTCTTGTAGGACTATGACCAGGGTGGGATTTGTGAAAATGCTTCTGAGGCGCTGACAGAAGTGGCAGCTGAGTCTGAACATCCACTATACCGCCCCTATCCAGACAGGTCACGCGCCAGCACACTCAGCTCACGCTCCTTGAAAGTCAACGTGAGAGCCGTGAGGTTGCTGCATCTGTAAACTTGCTATTACTGTGCTTGAGCGAGAGACTTAAGCACCCCTGAAACAAGACCAAAGAGGACTAATCAACATTTCAGCATCCCTCTCTGTCTGTCTGTCTGCTCCAGCTGCCTCTTGAACAAGCACCGCCTCACTCACCCACTAAAAAGGAGCAGACAACACTACCCTTGGTCGAAGCTGGCCTAAAGGTACTCATCTGAGCCTAGGTTTCGAATCTGCCTATTGACTCTTACCAATATATGCTTTGGAAAGCCCAGTTTCTTTGTAAAAAGAGGACAAAGGATTACTTTGGTACCTCCTCAACAGTACTTTCTAGAATTCCTGCTGGTATTTGGTAAGCATGATATAAATGTTGCTATAATTATGACAACGCATTTTGAATGAATTTCAGGGAGTATAAACTAATCCTTCCTTTAACAGGAAATGACCTTGAAAAGACACAACTATGAGATGCCATCATAGGGACAAGCTTGGGGCAGGGTACACAAAAACTCCACTACCACGGTACTTCTAGTGAGTCTAAAACTATTCCAAATTCCAAAATAGGTTGTTTTTTTTCCAAGACACCGTATACAAATGTAGCCTTATACCTTCTCTTTCGAGTACACATTTTTTAAGAATTGTTCCTCAGGCTTGCTACTTCCCTCCCCACTAGAAGAAAACAAAAAAGAAACAGATTCCAAGTGCTTAAGTCCAAATATGTCAAACCTGGGCATATTCCTTACTCACTCTGACCCCTCAGTTTATACCACTTGGACGTGAGCACTAAAACTCTGGTGGAAAAAGCAAAGGCAGAATGATTGAAAGCTGAGGAATTATTTAATCTTCATTTTTTTCTTAAAAATTTCTTCATCTTTAAAATGTACATAGTGAACACAGGCCATTGACTAGCCTTTGCAGTCCTAGCAAAGGGAATTGGATAAAGGACTGTGGGTACCTGTAACTAACGGATTTGTATTGTTTCAAAGCTACTGGTGTTTGGCAAGTCTGACTGTCTGCATGCTTCTCAAAATGGATTTAACAGCAATCCGACATGCAGGCCTTTCCCAGTGGGACCATTATCCTGTAGCAGACACAGCAGGATATCAGTCTGGTGTTGAAAAAGGCAATTGCTGAGATGATTTAAGACAGAAGGAGGCATCCCCTAGAGGAGCCCCAGGAAAATGAAGAAAGTGTATCCCATCATCCTAATGGTTAAAGGAGCCAGTGATCAGCATCTGTGGGAGGTGATGAGGTGAGATGGCCATTAGCAGACCTGGGGAAATTTGAACATACTCCACAAATTTTGATAATCAGGGTAGGAAAGTAAAAGATGAACCCGCGAAAGCAATGAAACCACACCTGGTGGGTTACACCTGATATCCCAGTACTCAGAAAGGCTGCAGCAGAAAGATCACAAGTTCAAGGCCACCCTGGGCTACGTAGCAAGTTCAAGACCGGCCTGGACAACACAGGGAGAACCTGTCTCCAAACAAAACAAAGCAAAATAAAGATAAAAGAAAAGCAACGAGTATCAATTTTTTTTAAAAAAAATCAAACTGCCCTCAGGTATTTAACTGTCACAAATTAAAAATTTCTTCTCTAAGAGACAAATCTCCAAATGGGAAAAAATAAAAATTGATTAATACAATGATCTGAACAGTGAACTGCCACACTGAACACAGCAAGAGACATTCTGGATATGTTTTCAAGGGAGACAAAGAGGAACACGGAGCACAATGACACTGATTTGACTGTGTAGGGGTTTCACGTAGAGGTAGATTTTCAGATGATACGTAAGAAAGATGAAAACACAGAGGGTGTTCCTGGAGAGAAAAAGCTCAAACTAAACACAAGGGAGCTACGAAAAGAATAAAATTGCTGCCAGGAAGGCAAAGAACAAGAAGGAGCTGACACAAATAGAGAGTAAGCCGAGGACAACGAGAAGGGCCTTTGAAGTGATGCAGAGAGCGTCAGAATGACCAGGTGTCAAGAAGTGACAGAACTACTTGACTTCCACTTTATTTCAGCTTCCCTGCCAAGGAAAATGAATCTCAAGCTCTCCATGGCAGGACATGGTGAGGGTTCCTAATTTGTTAAAGGAGTGCTGCTTCAGCCCAGTTGAGAAGAGAGCCACAGCTCTAAGAGCTGGCATCTTATGATCGTGGCTCCTTGGGATCAAATCCTGGAAACAAGGGGAAAGGGGTAGATGGAGGTAAATAAATGATACTTTGATTTGCAAAGAAAGTGGGGATAAGAGGAAGGCCAGCAAATTTATGACTAGTTTGTTGAACAGTTTTTGAGTACTTGCAAGAGAAAATGATGAACTACAGGCAGGAGTTAGTGAGGGGACCCCAAGGGTCATTTCAGAAATTCACTGTGATATTTTAACTTTTACAAGGCAACCAGCAGAAGATGCAGGGATGAGCACAAGGTAGTTATTTCATGGTTATAAAAGTTAAAACAAACAAACAAACATCAAGGATTTTGAGTACTTCTGTGCTATAACCTGGAGGAAGACCTTCAGGGCTATGCCCAAGGAATGAGACCAACTGGCCTAACAAATGTGTATGAGCTAAAGCTGGAATTCTAGCTGGCTGATTCACAGACAGCATCCCACTGTTAAGAATGGCTTCAATAAATATTCAATTAATAATGAAACTAGTATTTAATAGGAGTGAAGCAGTTTTAAAAACGTTTATGTATGCAAAAGATTTAGCATATCAAAACTGTCTACAAACTTGACATGTGGCAAGAGTGATCCCAGCAGTAAACACACTGGCAGGCTAGCTCCACAGATGCTGTGAGCTTATAAGAACTACTTAGTGCTGAGCTGTGGGATTCTTGACCCCATGGAATGCTGTGGAAAGAGAGGGGCTCTAGAGGAACTGCCCCCTGCTTCATCCCAGCTCTGCCACTTACCAGCTGTGTACATGTTTACCACCACCCACCTCATATCTCTACACTTACTTCATTGGAGCATTTGGGGAATTACATAACACATGTAGAGTGCTTGGAACCATCTTTGGCATATCAGAGCACATAATGAACGATGCAAGGCGACAAAAAATATGAGGCCTGCAAGGGCACGATGTCATGACGAGACACTTCACTCTGGAATCCCAAATGAAGTGTGTTATATATGTGAAGGAATGTAGCTCGTTATTCCTTGTCCTTTTTTCTCTGGACCATACAGGCCAAGAGAGGTAATAACAACACCATTGCGTTCTTCACAGGTGAAACCTCAAAGATGACTGTGTTCTAATTAGGTGCCACATCTGGAGGCCTCTGCAGATGCAAGTGCTCAGGGGGCGGGTAGATGTGCAGGGGCAGAATCCAGCCCTGTCAAGGATGGCCATTCTAGGAATCAGGCTGTCCCTAAAAGGAAACTGTCATTTTGTCATAGTAATGTGATCTGGTTCCTGGAAATGCTCAGGTAGAAGTGGGTGGCCATCTCCAGGCAGGAGAAGATCAGGCAAAAATCACTTCTAGGATCCTTTATGACTCTAACATGTGTGAACTGAAGAAATCAAAGAGCTCATGATATATTCAGGCTACAGTATTTAGGGAAAAAGAAATATTATTTGTCCATTTTGGTGGAATCAATAGTTTGCGACATAGCGTTGGCCTTGCCTACATCAGCATTAAGGGTGGTTTTGCCTGGAGGAGTGGGGGAGGAAAACCTAAAATGAGTTATGTAAAGAAAAAAATTAAATTTTATTAAATCGTATATATTGGGGTATGGAGTGAACTTGCAGGATCCAAGCAACACAAAGCTTCTACTGTACTTTTTACAGTGTTATGCAAGAAGGTGTGCAATATACCTGAAGCCTGGTAAAAGGAGTTTCTGGCTCTCTTCAGGGTCAAGGTGAACATAATGACACTCAAGAGAGTCTGCCATCTGTGTTTAGGGCACAGGAATGTGGGAAACCTGAAAATGACAGGAGGTAAAAGTAGAAAGAATAAAAATGGTTTTTCTCTCTGAATTAAAAACAAAAAAAAACTTCATGACTTCACCCTGGAAAGAGGCAAATGAGGCAAACACTGGCTTCATTTAACAAGAGGAGGCTAGAAGCAGGTTCTGAAGCCCAACAGCATGTGCGGCACTGTGTGCTGAGCTACTGGGAAGGATCGCCTCATCCTGTGACTCACAGGGAGCAGATGGTCCGTGGGAGCTGAAGAAGGACTCTTCCCTACTGCGTGGAGGACAGCACAGCCTGAGACATGGGGGTGGCAGCAGCAGAGGGGGTAGAGCCTGCCTGGGTTCCCGCCGTACACACGTTGAGAAGCGCAACAGAAGGGTAGCTGGAAGAGCAGCTCTCTTCTCAGCCGCCTTGGCAACTGCGCTCTATGTGGGTCTTGTATTTCACATGCTATGCTTTAATAGTAAGTGTAGGTCACAGCACTGCTTGAGAAAAGAAAAAACCCTAGAAATTACCAAGTCATCCAATGTCAAATGGTTAGTAATAGAACATTCATATCCCAGAATACTTGCAACAGCTTAAAAAAAAAACTTATGTGTGTTGATAACAGAAACATCATCAGGATTACATTAAATGAAAAATGGAAAGTGTGGCACAGGATGAAACATCATGACAGAAACCTGTGTGCACACACCCACACTTGGAGGATGTTTTCTTGGAGTGAGCCATCGCTATGAGAGGTTATTATGCCAAAGACCCTACGAAGATGCCACCCCACATCCAACACTGGAAGAGGTTCCTTGGGTCTTGTTGAATCTCTAGGTCACCAGTTGCCTCCTGTCCTCATTTCTTTTCCATTTCTCCTTCAGATAATTGCTGGTCAAC
Organism: Ctenodactylus gundi; assembly: GCA_004027205.1. NCBI lineage: Eukaryota > Metazoa > Chordata > Mammalia > Rodentia > Ctenodactylidae > Ctenodactylus > Ctenodactylus gundi. The sequence continues at coordinate 235,484 of PVKB01000104.1, forward strand.
ACTTCTAGGCTATAGAGATTTTATAAGATGCTACAGAATAGCCTCTGATTTCCATTAATCTCTGTCTTTTAAAAAGTTCAGACATGAATCACATATAAATTCACCATTTAAAAAATGTGTACAACAGTGGTTTTTAGTATATTTATAATACTGTGTATCTACCTCAGTACCTAAGCCCAGACCATTTTCACCACCCCAGAAATAAGCCTCATGTCCACTTACTAGTAGTCACTTTCCAGTGACCCCTAAGTCCCCCATCCCCAGCCCTTGATACTACTGGCTTGCTTCTTGACTCTAGGCATTTGCCTATTCTAGACATCTCACATAAATAAAATCATATACGATATGGCCTTCTAGGCCTAGATTCTTTCTTTTAGTATAACATTTTCAAGACTTACCTATGTTGTGAAAAAAAAGTTCAAAATTGTCGGCCATTAGAAAATTGCAAATCAAAACAACACTGATGTCCCATCTCACTCTTAACAAGAATGGTATTCATGGAGAAGTTAAAAAAAACAAGTGTTGACCAAGATGTGGGGGAAAGGAAAGTCTCTACACTGTTGGTGGGACTGTAAGCTAGTAAAACCATGATGGAAATCTGTCTAAAGATCCCTTATAAAACACAAAAGAGAAATCCCATTTAACCAGCTATACCTCTCCTGGGCGTCTGTTGTGGACTGGATCCAGAGTGGCCCCCAAGCCTCATGTTCCTATGGATACTGTTCTGTTGGGAGGTGGGCCAGGCTAGAAGGGGAGGGGGGGCATTTGGGGGTTGACCCGGAGGGACGTGTGTTGGTTCCACCAGGCTGCCATGAGGATCTGTCTCCTAGAGCACCAGCTCCAGCTCTGGCTCTAGCTGCAGCCCCACCATGTGATTCCACCACTTTTCAACTGTCCACTCATGAATAGACTGAGACCTTCTGAAACTGTAAGCTACAATAAATCTTTCCTCCCTAAGTTGTGGATGCTGGAAATCAAGTCATGGCGATGAAAAAGTAACTAAGATGGCAACTTTCCAAAAGAGCTAAAATATCAGGGAGACACATGAATATCCATGTTTACAACAGCACACTTGATAATAGCTAAATCCCTGACATAACCTACATGTCCGTCAACAGACGAACAGATAAAGAAAGTATGGTGTATATATACACAGTGGAGTATTACACTGCCATAGAGATATATCTGAAGCATAAGAAGACGGATTCAGCATGAGTTAATAATGTTTAACAAAATAAACCAAGAACAACTGATTAAGTATTGTATGGTATCTCTTATATGAGACTGCCAAAATATAAATAACTAATAGAACTCAACGTAAGAGAGGTTAAGAAATGGAGAACGGGACTACTTGGAGTTGGGAAGGGATCTTGAGGACAGGACAAGAGGCAAAAGGGGTACAGGGGGAAAGGCAGAGAGAGAAATGTGAAAAGGGGACAAAAAAGTGGACATGTGTTGGCATCTAGTCCCCAAATTATATGTAAACAAAATGCAAATGGACCTATAGTATGTACACATCAAAAAACAGAAACAAATTTTAAGAGATTTGCCCATGTTGCAGCATGTGTCAACTCGTCACTCCTTCTCACTGCCCACAACCCTCCACAGCATGGGTCCTGACACATCTGGTCTATCATGAGTCACGGATGGATGGTGGGTTGTTTCCACTTTCTAGTTGTTCTGAATAATGTCTCTATGAACATTTGTGTGCACATTTTTGTATGGACTCAATGCTTCCATTTTTCTTAGATATCTACCTAGGAGTGTACAAAGGTTCCAATTTTTCCAAATCTTCCCCAACACACCTCATGTGTTTTTTTCATTAGAGCCATCCTAGTGAGTGTGAAGTGGTATTTCACTGTGGTATTAACATACATTTCTCTAATGGCTATTAACAATGAGCATCTTTTCATTTGCGTTTTGGCCATTTGTTTATCTTCTTTGGAGAAATGTCCTGTTTGGATCATTTGACCATTTTTGAATTGGGCTATCTCTTTATTGAGTTGTAAGTATTCTTTATATTTTCAGAATATGAATCCTTTATCAGATACATGATTTACAAATATTCTCCCATTCTCTTATTATTTTTTCTTGGCAGTGCTAGCAATTGAATCTCTATGACCCCCAAGCCTAGAATATCTTCCCTAGAATATCTTCCCACTTTCTTTCTTTTTTTTTTTTTTTTCCAGATTGGGTCTCACTCTATTGCCCAGGCTGGTCCTGAACTCACTATGTAGCCCGGGCTGGCCTCAAACTTACTGCAATCCTCCTGCCTCAGCTTCCCATGTACTGGGATTACAAGTGTGGCCACCACATCCAATTCATGTGGTGCTGGGGAATCGAACTCACACCCTTGCACTTGTTAGGCAAGTGCTTTAGAGTACTTTATGGCTGGGCTACTCTTATAGCCCCTCTTTTTGCTTTTTTCTTTTCATTTTCTTGATAAAATCTTTGAAATATAAAAGTTTTTAATTTTAATGAAGTCCAAATTATGGATTTCTTTCCCTATGGTTGCTTACACTTCAGAGGCCAGACGCCATACCTAAGAAACTCTTGCTTAATCTAAGATCACAAACTTTTACACCTGCATTTTTTCCCTATTAATTTTGCCTCTTATATTTTGGTCTCTGACCTATCTTGAGTTAATTTTTGGATATGTTGTAAAAGAGAAGGTCTGATTTTGTTCTTCTGCATAGCTGCTGCAGCACTTTGTATTGGAAAGACTATGGTCTGGCACCCTGGGCATATACTAATTGCCCATAAATGTAAAGGCCTATTTCTGGACTCTTAATTTTATCTCCCTGATCTATCTGTCTGTCAAAGGATAGTATTATGCTTTTTGGGTTGTGTAGCTTTCTAGCAAGTTTTAAAATTTGGAAACATGAATCTTTCAACTTTGTGGTCTCTTTAAATTTTTTTTTTTTTTAGTAATTAGTGAAATGCTAGTAAATAATTTATGGAAGTTAAAAAAATTCTGATTGCTTTATGTGTAATATACTTACGTGATACAGATTTAAGTTCATATAATGTAGCAATTCACTTAATCAGTCTTTGATATAAGTTTGTGCTAAGAAGAATGACTGATGTATTGAAAACCTGAATGTGTTTTGAAGGTACAAACATTTACCCTTTAGTACTCGTTGAGGAATCTAAAATTTAATTTCTTTTTTTCTTACTCACATTTTCTAGCCTGATGAATTTCATTGTTATTTTTCTTTTCTCTTGTGAAATTGTGGGTGAGGCATGGTAAATAATCTCAACAAAGATATACTAAGATGCAGAAAAAAGAACTTTCAGCAAATTATTCCAATAATAACTCAAACCCAGAGAAGAAGCATCAGGATATGGCCACTGCTGCCCATTCTAGGGGTGGGAAGCTGAGCTAGAGTGGTCATTTGAGTGGTGAAGTGAGTCAGATGCAAACGATTAAATATGTTAAATATTGCATGGTTTCTCTGATTTGGGAAATCCAGAATACAGGCATTCTGTAGAATCAAATGGATGTGATAGTGGCATTTACAGGGGGATGTGGAGGATGTGGGAGGGCCAAAAATGGAAAGGGATTGTAATGTTGATGTGATATGTAATGGTGGGGGAAAAAAAGAGAGATGATTTTAACTACTCTGAGTCCTTGGAATTTTGATATGATATGAGATATGTATATCTGTTTCTGCAAAAAGACAACTGAGATTTTAACGAAGATGACACTGGATCCACAGATCAGTTTGAGATTAATAATGATCTTAATTTTTGGGTGGGGAGCAAGAGAAAACTGGAAGAGAAGGATAGGAGGAAAAAAATAAAAATTTGATAGGTGTATGTACCAACTCTCCAAGTTATATATAATCGATATGTAAACCAACATGTATCACAAATGTATATAAATTTCAAAAGTGAAAAAAACTCCAGTTCATAAGCACAACACATTTTTCCCCTTTGTTTTGATCTTCAACTTCTTTCCACAATGTTCTGCAGTGTACAGCACATAACTGTTACATTGCTTTGATTAGATTTATTCCTAGTCTGTATCATTTTCAATATTATAAATTTTTCTTAATTTCATTTTCCGATTAATCAGAACTAGTTCATAGAAACACAATGATTTTCATATATTGATCTTGTATCCTACAACCTTACTGAACTTGTTTACTGGCACCAATACATTTTTTGAGGATTCCTTGGAATTTTCTCTATATAAGATTTTATCATTTATAAATAATATCACTTATTTCCGACCTGGAAGATGCCGTTCATTCTGCATTCTTGCCTAAGTGCCCTACCTAGGTCCTCCCACGCAATGCTGAACAGAGCACAATCCATCTTTCCTGTCCTTCATCTTCTCAACCACTGGCTTGAGAGGGACAAGAATTCCCATAAAACTGGATTTTGATAACTGGTAGGTTTATGTCTTTGCAGTAGCTTCCGTAGAATACTTACACATCTTTTCTTAGCTATACTGGGTCAGAATTACTGGCTAAAACACAAACTAAAATGTAGAAATGTGAGGCACAGAAAGTAAGCAAATACTCTGTAAAACAAAGCCAATTTAGAATTACATAAACAAGCACCCAGTGGAAAGAGCCTTCAGGCATAGAAAACTAGAACTCATCACCCAAAAACATAATGTATGTAGTGGCTCCTCTGACTGGCTGAGTGTACGAGACATCGTCACCGTTGGCAAAATATGAGCAAGCTGTTGTAAGTGTTATAAGTGTGTATAAGTTACTTCTAAGATAATACAATATTACAATGAATCAGCACTAACCAGGGCAGTAATGCACAGTATACATTATACTTACAAAAAGCATTTTCTGAAGCTTCACAAAACAATGCTAGTGGTGATTATCTTAGAGAAGAAACTACAGTGGTAGAGACAGAATTTTATAATTATCAAAGTGGTTTGAATTTTCCTCTTATGTACTTCTATTAGGGGGAAGAACTATAGCTAATCAATGATTATGAACTGTCTTGTTTCTTTATGTTTTCTTATTTTTAAAGAAATCATACTAAATGTTATTGCAAAAATAAAATATCACCTGCCGTAGGTGTGTAATTAGGAGCCTGTAGGGAGTTCTATCCCTCCCTCAGAAATACCTGAGTGGTGAGCAACCAGGGAATGGTCGAGAAAAATGAAGGAGGGTTATTTGAGTTCAGTTATGCAGGACATGTCTGTCATCTCTGCTGTTTCAAAGAGTTGTGAGTTGAGGGTGTTCCTCCAACAGGAAACAGAAACTGAGTAGGCAGCTGAAGCGGCAGAGCTGGCCTTTGAAACAGGAAAGGGCAGAGTCTGTTTCTGACTAGCCAGGAGCCCTAAAATTTTTCAGAAAATGCTGTCATGGGCAGAGCACTCGCTCATCTTGAAATGGTAGCAAGATTCTTCATAGCTAGCTTGCTAGTGTATGTGGTTCACATAAAGAAAACTGAGTAAGAGAGGGACGGAGGCCCTGAGGGGTGGAGAGCAATGGGCAGGAATTCCAAGACATAGCTTTTGGACTTTTTGGACAGGCACAGGTCTGTACTGATAACCAAGAACAGAGAATATGAAAACATTTTTCTTCTCAGGACTGTGGCGAGATTAGGAACAGAAGCTGGGAAGTTCCACAGCTCAGAGGGACATCAGAGTGGCCCTTCTGCAAGATTAGACAGAAACAGGTTCTGGGAAGGCAGGAGGCTCTCACTTGTCTTAGAAGTTTGTCTTCAGTTCAATTCTTACCACAACCTGTTAGTTTGAACATCTTTAACTTCCAGATTTTTTTCCCCTTCAGTCCCATACTTTTCATTTTTAATCAGGTATCCTTGCACTTAAAAAACAACAGTTTTCTCAAAACTTCTTAGGAAATTTTACTTTTTGAACATTCCAGCCAGTATGTTTGCCAGGAAGAGGGGCAGGTATCTCTAGGCTCGGGATGGCAGAGACAGGAGCCGGGGGTGCTCTGTGTGGTCCCGGGGAAGGTGGCAGCTGTGAAAGAAGAGACAAGACCAGCTACAGAGCCTCAGGGACAGAGGGGAATGATGCACTCTCAGAAAACCAGAATAAGACAGGAAGAGGAATGGGGCCAGCTGTGGAGGCTATGTCTTCCACCGTTGGCCACTTGTTTGACAAATATTACCCAAGTACTGGAGAATACAGATGAGAGTATCTAATACAGGCTCAAGACTTACTTTCACCATAGGAAACTGGCAATATTCATTTAGACCTGTGAAAATGCATTTTCCTATGATTCAAGCCAATACATGTGTTTTAAGTGCTTTGTGCATACTTGCTACATTTATCCTTCACATTCACATACAAGGTAGAGACTACATAGTGTTGTTACGCTCTGTCAAGCCCAGTTTAGCTCACCAGCTCTATCAAGGCCACACAGCAAGCAATAGTCAGGACTCATATCCAGTTACTCTGCCTTGTGGCTCACTCCAGTAATACCCACATTCCCATTATGGGTGCAAATCCACAGACTAACAAGGTAGGAAGCAAAGTAGGCCTCTATTGTGGTTTGGATCTGGAATGTCCCCCAAAAGTCCCATGTATTTAAATGTTACAGATTGTCTACGGAACCATGTACTGTTGGGAGACTGGGGCCAAGTCTGGAGGGGAGGATTACAGTTAAGTTAGGATTAACGGTGTGTAGTGGCCACACCTTACACACCTAGATGCAGGAGGGACTGATCACTGGGAGGAGACCTGGAAGGATGTATAAGCTGCTTCCTGCCTTCCTTGGGAACCAGTCTCCACTAGTCTCAACTTGCCTTCCTGTTTATGATGTTGTGTTAAGCTGCCTCCACCTCTGCCTCTGCCATGTACTTCCATTGCTGCCAGTAGCTCCTGAGTGGACTGTGACCTTCTGAAACTGTGAGCTAAAATAAACCTTTCCTCTCCTAAATTTGTGGATGTCGGGTGTTGAGTCACAGCGATGGAAAAGTAACTGAGACAGCCTCTATCCTCAGATGATATCTCTCTAAAGTGAGCAGGAATGATCAGACGTTGGCCAAGGACAAACAGGGGCTGCCGCCTTTCACTTTTTTCAAAGTCACAGCAAACTCCATGAAGTCCATGACTGTACCAGTTCCTTCAATGGGTCAATCCCCAAGTGTGATCAGGAACAACTTTACACTGTATTACTGAGTCTTCTTTGAAGCTGGGTTGACAATCTCTCCTGTAAAGCATGACACAAGCAAGTCACTTCCTCAGAGCCTAAGACCAACCAATCTCTTTTGAGCTCGGCCTTCACTCCTGAAACAGTTACCTCATCCTACCTGGCTTCTAGACTCTGGCTCTTTGATCATGTGTTATCCCAAAGGCTGGGTAATCTTCCCAGAACTCTATTTTCATTATGTGATTCCTGGAACTTAAAATAGCTTTCCAAAGCCACAGTGGTCATTTGCAAACTCTTTACTCTGACATTTTAAGAGCTCCATTGCTTAGGCTGTCCTCATCTGGCATCTTTGGTCTCCCAGTTGCTTAGGAACCTGTCCTCTCCAACAATCCCTACATTCATGGAATGTCTATTTCCAGATCAACTCATTTTCTGCTGCTGAGCTTTGCTCCTTAATGTCCCCTCCTTCCATCTCTTGATCAATTTCAACATGACCCTTTTCTATCATCCCAGCTCAAGTCCTACATACTTCACATGGCCCCTCCTAACTACATATTTCTATATTAAACTCTAATATCTTAGAGTTTTGGGGGACCTATCTACTGTCTGATAATCAATATTGCAACTAATATGCAAAGACCTTCAGAGACAGATACCATGTTCATGATATTCACCAAGTACCCACTCAGTGCCAAGCATTGCAGTACACAGAGATCAACAAGAAATGTCCCCTAGGTATAAAAGACCGATTATTAATAGGTTGGGCCACATAAAATTGTCGGTATTAAGGTCAGAAATGACAAAACATTATTTAATAAAGTTTGTCCTAAAAATAAAGATAACTATCAAATAATGTAATAAGGTCAGTCATGGACTTAATACAAGAGACTCTAGGAGGTGCAGAAGAGGGACACTAGTTTATCTTGGGGCAAGGACTGGAAATTTGATATCTCTGCTGAACCCTAATGATGTGGAACTACATAGCAAGGGAAAGCTGCTATAAATACAGACAACAAGGAAGAAAAAAGGTATGGAGATGGACAGGAACCACTGGATAGACAGATGGCAGGAGTTAAGAGGTGAAATGTACTCCCTCACAACTTCTCTGTTGTGGCCCTATTCCTCCAGTACATACTCCAGAATATGACTGTATTTGGAGGCGGGGCCTTTCAAGGTCAAGTCAAAATGAGGCTGTCAGGGTGAGCTCTAAACAAATCTTACTAAAGTTCTTACAAGAACAGGTCTGTACACAGAGAAACCAAGGTTGCAAACATAGAGAGAAAAAACCATGTGAGAAAGAGTAGAGAGGTAACCATCTGTAGGTCAAGGAAAGGGGCTTTGGCAGAAAACAAATCTTTTCTTTTTTTTTTTTTTTTTTTTTGAGACAGGGTCTCGCTCTGTAGTCCAGGCTGGTACTGAACTCACTATGGAGCCCAGGCTGGCCTCGCACTCACAGCAATCCTCCTGCCTCAGCCTCCTAAGTGCTGGGATTACAGGCGTGCACCACCACGCCTGGCTTATGTGGTGTTGGGAAATTGAACTTGGTACTTAGCATTTGATTTAGTGGTGGTGGGGAATTTAACTTGGGTACTTAGCGCTAGACTTAGCACTTGCTAGGCAAGCACTTTAACCACTGAGCCATTCCTCCAACTCCAGCAATCAAATCTTTTAATACCAACACTCAGATGTTAGATTTCTAGCCTGTAGGTCTGAGAAAATAAAATTTCTGCTGTGTAAACCACTAAGTCTTTGGTATTTTGTTATGGCAGTTGATTAGCGCAGAGCTATATGTGTGAAGGAATAACAGAGAATAGCAAAAGATGGTGGGAATAAGTCGAACACTGCTGGACCAAGGAGTTTGAAGCTTTTCCTAGAGGCGTGGAGAGGTTTGGTGGGATTTAAAGGAGACAGCAGAGCCATAAAGACTTTTCAGGAGAGCTCTCCAGTGGCCGAGAGGAAGGCCATGACTAGAGGCTGGAAAACACTCAGGGGCTGACGAACGGATGCAGGCAAGGACAAAGTAATTTTGAACACAGAGGTGGAGAAGGCTTAAGCTGAGGAAAAACCTAGAAGGTAAAACTAACAATTGTCAGGGACAAAGCCAGAAGAGGGACCGCCACGAAAGCCAGGTGACAACGTTTCCACAAGGAGCTAACCAACAGCAGCAGACAAAGCAGGGGATGTAGTGTGACAAGGACGAAATGTGGTTACAGAATCTGGTGATGGTAAGGGCAGAATGAATTTACCAGAAGAATAATTCCCTGGACTGGTTAAGAGCAGCAGCAAACTCACGGAACCAGGAGACGGTGGGTATGAGGATGGAGCTCCCTCGAGTTCTGGGGATGGATGAGGACCCCGCATTCAGGGGAGAGGGGACTGTGGAGAGGACAAATGGGAGCCTGTTGCCAGTTAGGGTGAAGGGGGCAGGAGAGAAGGAAGGGCGAGGGACTGACGACAGAGAGGTGACATTGCAGCCGCAGCCGGGAGCTACAGGGAAGAAGATGGGTGGGGAACATTTGGCAGAGGGCCCCTCTCCCGAAGTTTGCCTGTTCAAAGCAAATGAAATAAAGATCCTACTCCCTTTTTAATTACTAGGGTTTTTGCATTTTGTGTTTTACTTTTTTTTATAGTAAGGAATTGAACCCAACGCCTCTGCACTGAGATACATCCTAAACCCTATTTTTAAATTTAAGTTAGGATCTCACTAAGTTGCTAAATTGCCCAGGCTGGGCTCAAATTTGCAAGCCTCCTGCCTCAGCCTCTCACAGTGTGGGAATTACAGGTATATTCCACCTTGCCCAGCTAGGTTGTTCTTTAAACTGGCTTAAGCCCATAGGTTTTAATATTAAATATAAGATGATATTTATCAATAAAAATATACCTGATTCAATTCAGAAGGGACTGTTGTACTAAAATATAAGGATATGCTGGCTTCCATCAAGGTAATTAAAAAGAACTGCCTGCTCTTCTCAGAGGGCAACAAGAACCCACCTAGTTTAACCCTGGAAGAGAAGGGGTACCATGGTGGTTTTCTAACAAACTCAGGTGTTGCGATGGCAGTTCTAGACTAGGTCAATACTTTAAGCCTGCAGAAGCCTCGGAGGGAACTACTGCCCTCCCTGATAGGATAGGAAGGTCCCCAAGCTATGGTCTGAAGTGTTGAGAGGGTCATTCTGCCTTGATGTCAAGATCTTTCTTTCTTCCTCCTGATGGGCTGAGAGTTAAGTTCTCTGGTTTATAATAGGTTATAATGTAACCTCAACGTAGTTCCACCTAACTTGGAACCAGACATTGTCTTATAGCTATACGAAGGCAGACAGGGTGGCACTCAAGCATCCAGAGGTAAGGGGACAGAAGGACGCAGAGGCATTTGTAGAATAGCAGGGCGAACACGGTAAGAGGGAATGCAGAAGGCTGGAACAACCCTGGGGGCCAGGAAGAAGGTGACTGAGGAGGAGGGCAAGGACCTGCTTGGGGACTGCAGAGCTCCCAGGCTTTCAAACACGTGACATTCCCAAGGGATTCTCCAAGAACTTTTCCATGAAGCTGGCTTGTGTCACTGCAAATGACTGTGTCCCCGAATATGAGTGAGAAAAGATTGTTCCCCAGGGATTGCAAATTAAATGCTAAGGAAAAACTGGGGTAAAAAATTCTAGGACTACAGCCTTAGGCACAGGAAACTAATTGGCAAAGACTTGTGATTTTAAAGGGTGCCTTACAAATGCACAGAACGCTCAGAGTACGCACAGTTTGGCTATGGACAGAGTTACATCCTTGGGATTTCCCCCTATTATTAGGAGATATTTTTGTAACCAAAGGGAGAAGGACTCACGAGGGAAATCAAGATGCTTTCCTTTATCTAGCATTGTATCAACAGTGGAGACAGCAGCTAATAGAAAGAGCTACATCAGACTCCTGCCTGTCAGCACCTCCTTAATGTGATAGATTTTAACGTTTTTCTCAGTGTGAGCTTGACTTTAACAATGAATTCAGAAAAAGAGGGGAAGCAATAATAAATCACAAACAATAAAAACCAACAGAGATTTCTTCTGACCCTGCCACTGTAGCTCTTCCATCCTGTAGGGCCTGTCAGAAAACGCTTACCAAATGCACTGAGAAGCTGCTGGGATCCAGCTATGCCCTAGAGACAAGAGGCCTGAGGGCGTCGAATAAGCTCCCCCCCCCCCACACACCGCATTCTTTGCCAAGAGCCGTACCACTTTAGTGGCCAAGAGGGAAGTCTGTAGGCAGGGGGCAGACACCAGGAGACAACTGAGCCACGGAGGCCAGGCAGGAAGGAATGAAACAACCACGGGATCAGACTTCCCCTGGTGGGTAGGGTTGCCCAAGGCTGGTGTGGTCAGGTGAGGGGGAGACTGCAGAAAGCTACCAAGGTCCCCGATAAAGATATCTTTAATAATTAACTAATGAGAAAAGGCATGGAGCCCTGAATATGACCCCTAACATTTTGTAACTTGGAACAAATCACCACCTTCCATCTGCGACGGCTGGGAGGGCAAGGAAAACCTCCACAACTGTTGTAACCAAATGAAACTCATAAATAAACCAATCTGAGTTGCATTTGATAAGACCCACGACTCAGCACTGGATTATGGAACATATAAGTGGAAAATGGTTCTTGTAAATTACTGAAATTAATGAGTCAGAGCCAAGCATAATTTAATTTTCTCTGCTCATATTGCCCATACTCCTGTATCTATATAGAGCACAGGATTTTTCTCAATATTTTTTTGAAATAAGACACATGTTTTCATATGTTAAAAGACAGACGCTTGGTCCAAGCTGTACGCCTGTCCGGATTTCAAGATACCTGGTATACTTTTTAACGCAATGAGATGTTATATTGAGTTTTTTTTAAAGGAAAGGCAGAGGGGTAGTGTAAGGAAAGCAGAACAATTTTAATAACTGAATTTAAGTTCTTAATTTTTTCCCCCAGCACTGGGGACTGAACACAAGGCTCCTAGCATCCTAATGGGAAAACATCTCATTTGATACAGGGTCTCAATAAATTGCTCAGGCTGGGCTCAAACATGTAATCCTCCTGCCTCCACTTCCCAAGTAGCAGAGATTAGAGGTGTGCACACCACATCAGCTACTCTGTTCTCTAGGTGGTATAATGTTACTCCGTCATTCTGAGCCTGATATGAAATTGCCAGCAAGACCGGTGGGGAAGGGATGGTCAGGAAAGCAAGGAGATTGGGGCTGACAGGAGCTGAGAGGGGAGAGAACTTTCAGAAAGAAGGAGGGGTCACCACTGGCGAAAACTGCTGCAAAGATCCTAAGAGAAAGTTCCATGTCAGCCAACTAGGAGCAACCCATCAAGTCTTTCCCATTCTTCTTTGTTCATCCTTTCATGACCATGATGCATCGTGAAAGAGAGGAGGAGAGAGAGAGAGAGAGAGAGAGAGAGAGAGAGAGAGAAGAAACAAGAAAGAAAGATCTATGGTCACTGTATTGTTTCAAAGGATGTCTTTCCCAGATCTTATTTGCATATTAAAACCAAAACTCAGAACACAATTTTACAACTGGCATTCTTCCTTACACATTCAGTAATTCCTTGGTTCTCTGTACCCATTTCAGGGAGAACATTAAACCTGGACTGTATAATAGGGGGCATGTCTAGAAACATTTCCTCCCAGTTGTAGCACATCTGATAAGAATATTTTCCATACTAATATGCAGTAAGTCTTTCCTATGCAGCCCCTTCACGGCTAGCCTAACTTTAGGCAAACACAATTTTGAATATTAAGACAAAGAATAAATGTCAAAACAAGCCTTTCTAGCATAAAGGTCAAAAAACAGTTTTACTTCTCCCACTTCCACACCCAAAGAGAAAGAATTTGAGTTTCTGCAAGTGGATGGACACAGCTTCAGAAACCCAGGGATGGGGATCTCACGCTTGAACTGAGTTCCTAGTCTAATCTGCTTCCAAGTTGGAACACATTTCCTCACCTCGTATCAGTTATGAAGCCAGCTTCCCCTCCACGCCCCCCGCTCCTCCCCATACACACCAAAGGGCTACAATCATGCAGTAGGGCTCACGGAGACTTCGGAGACTTGGATACTAGAGATGAGCCCTCAGCTTGACAGGCCTGCTCTGAGGGGTAAAGGGATTTGCACACTCATGCAGCCTATACTTCTGCACGCTCCTGAGCTTCCCATCTCTAACCTTCTCTGCCCTCCGCGTCCCAAGCCAGCATGACCACCCTAAGTTCACACCATCCGGCTCCACTCTGCGATGTCCCAGTCAGGCTACTGCCTTCACACTGAGCTACCTCCCCAGGCATTTTAACTCGAGACAGGGTCTTGCTAAGTCATTAAGTTGCCCCTCGCTGGGCTCGAATCTTTCTGCCTCAGCTTCCCGAAGTGCTGGGATTATAGGCAGGCAATGCCACACTTGGCCCGTCTTATCTCTCCCTTCTACATACCTTCTCAGCAGCATCCACCAGGGGCTAGTCACAGTTTCTTCCACGAACCCAGAGCGAGGAAAGACCCCTTGTTGGCCCTTCACGTTCCATTCACTCTCTTGCCTCCCTGGAAACCTACTGGGCCGATTTTTAAGCGTTTTATAGGCAGAATGTTCCAATCTTGCCAAAGAGCTTCTACCTTTTACACTTCCCTGAGGTCTTAATATTGAACCTATCTGACATCTTAGCATAGGTAAAACTGGAATCTATATTTTTCCCTCCAAAGCCTTTTCTCCCAGCCTTTACCACCTCAATAATGCCATTACCGTCTCCCCACAGGCCCCGCTCAAAACCTAGAAGCCACTCTGTTTACTCTCATTGCTCGCATCTCCACACTGAGTTGAACAAGAAGTTATACTGCCAAAACAGATCTCCCATAGGTCTGCTCTACATCTGTCGCTGCTCCCAGGACCTCCTGCGTGAACTGCTGGGACATCCCAACCCCTCCCACCGTTCTCTGTCTGCTCTACACAGGGAGAAGCTCAGCGGTTAAAGCACTTGTCTTGCAAGCGCAAGGCCCTGAGTTTGATTACCCAGCACCACATAAACCAGGCATGGTGGTACACACATGTAATTTCAGCACTCAGGAGGCTGAGGCAGGGGGATTGCCATGTGTTCAAGGCCAGCCTGGGCTACATAGTGAGTTCATGAACAGACTGGAATACAGAGCATGACCCTGTCTTAAAAAGTGAACACATGTGCACATACATGCACACACACATACACATACATGCATAGTAGATTATCTCCTTCCTTGCAAAAATTCCACAGTGGCTTCTGCAGAACTTAGAGTAAGATTCCCGTGTCCTGGCTCCTGCTTGCTTCTTGTGGCCCTGCCCCCTTTTTTCTTTCTTTTTTTTTAATCAATGCACATTTGTTAAAAAAAAAAATACATATATAGTGATGTTCTGGGAAGCTGATTCATGCATATAACATGTCTTGATCATTTTCAATCTCTTTGTTTTCCCTTCTCCAAAGTCTACTTCCTAGTTTCCTATTTTATTAATTTACATTTTGGGGAAATACATAGATAAAAATACACATTTGACCATCTAAGCCTGGTTTATTCATTTAGTATTCATTTAGGACTCCAGCTCCTTCCATTTTCCTGCACGTGACATGATTTCATTCTTCTTAATGGCTGAAGAGTATTTCACTGTGTGTGTATATATATATATATATATATATATATATATATATATATATATATATATATCTGAGTCATCTGTTGACAAGACATCTGTAAATTGTGCCACTATAAACATAGGTATGCAAATATTGCTACAAAATACTATCTTTAATTTCTTTTCTGAAATTTACTCATGAGAGGTACAGCTGGATCAAGTTCTATTTTTAGTTTTTTCAGCTATTTAACCAGGAGACACCCCCACCAATGAGGTGAGTTTCTTCCTCATTCAGCCCACTTGCCAGCATTCATTATTTTTGTTTTTTGTATTCTTGATGACACCTATCCTGGCTGAAATGACATGGAATCTCAATGTAAGTTTGATTTGCACTTCCCTAATGGCTAACGACTCTGAACATTTTTCATACACACATCAGCTGCCTGTACTTCTTCTGACATGTGTCTATTCAGTTGTTTTGCCCATGTTTGATAAGTTTGCTTGGGGGCTTAATTTTCTGAGTTCTTTATATACAGAAGATAGTAATCCTCCATCAAAAGAACAGCTAGCAAAGATTTTTTCCTCTTCTGTAGGTTGTCTCCTTACTCTGTTGTTTCTTTTGCAGTACAGAAGCTTTATAATTTGATGTAATTCCAAGTGTTGAATCTTGATATTATTTCCTGTGCTACTGGATTCCTATTAAGGAAGACTGTGCCTAGGTCTTAAACTTTGAACTGTTGGAAACTGACATTAGGGAACACACCTGAAGCCTGCCCTCTTCTCTGTCTCAAAAGCACATGCAAGTTCTTTGCTGCCTCAGGGCCTCTGTGCTCCTTGCTCTACCAGGCTAAACACATGCCAGGTTTGGTCTAAAAGCCTTCGTTAGTTGAAAATTCACTGAGAGGTCCTTTCACAGCTCTGCTAACCTGTGACCAGCATATGTATGCAACAGTATCCTGGCTAAGTGGAAGCTCCTTGAGAGCAGGGACCATGTCCGCAATGGCTGCAGAGAAGGAGCCCTGTCTGGCTCAGTGAACACTGGGGAGGTGGAGGTGGGGGCAGATATAGGCACAGTGGTGCTGAGGTGGGGCTACAAGTCCCCTGGCTCTCAGCCCACGTCACCACTGTTCCAGCTGCCACTCCAAAACAATGGATGAGCCAACTTAGGAGGCCACAGTAGTGTGTAAGTTGGGAACTTCCCTGTGGGAAGGGCACAGCCTTGCACAAACTACCAGGCAACCTGACTCCTGGGGTCAAGCCTGTCCCGTGAGTTCCCATCAGGCTTCTGCTTCCTGGTGGGCTTCAGGCCCAGTCAGAATGGTTGACGTGTTTATTTAAAAACAAATCACAACAGCAGAACAGTCCATGGCAGGCCTCTGCCTAGGAAAGTGGACTTGGCCTTCAGGCTGGAGAAGGCTCAATTCCTGGATGGCTTGCCCTTCCCACCTGTCTGACTACAAATTCCACACACTTGACTCTAGTCAAGCAGGGCCTCCAGTGGAAGCTTTTGTTGCCATGGCAACCTCAGTGATTTGGGGGCCTAGGCACAGGGCTTCAGAAAAACAGCTAGCTATTTAGAGCAGTGAAAAGAAAGAGCAAAGCAGAGAGGGGCAAATGTAAAAATAAAATGGCAAGAGGTAATCCTCCAAGTACCACAGCTCCACTCTAAAATCCAAACTCTGGAGCAGGCAGTGGAATCCTCCTGCTGCAGTGGAAAGAGCAGCAGCGGCTTCCTGCTGGGCTACATCTGAAACAAAGGGCCCCATTGCCGGGCACATCTGTTACTACTAAACACTTAGGAATCAATATTTTCCTAAAGATTTTTTCCATTGGCTTTAAAGGGTTACTGTCGGCCAGGCTGCCAAACCTCAACCTTCTCCATGTCCACAGCCACCACATAAAGTGACTATTAGAACTTCAAACAAAGAATTTGGTCCCGGAAATGGCCTCATGCTAGCTTTTTTTCCTGAATAGAGACACCAGGAAAATGTCAGAAGGCAAATCGAAAACCACACCCTGAAAGACTTAAAAGCTAACAATCATATCCCCGGGAGGATGAGTAACCCCAGCCCGATTTGATTTAAAAAGGAAACAGCGGATTTAATCAGATGCCCTGGAAGTGTCTTGAAGAAAAGAAGAGGGAGGGAGAGAGAGAGGAGGAAAAGGTAACAGCAGCGTAATGGTGCTTTACCTTAACACCTGCATCTCCTCGGGGGCGTTCCGCAGCTCGTCCTGGAGGTGACGCCAGCGCAGGCAAGCCCTCAGCTCTTGCTGTTCATGGGCCTCTTGAGGGGACAGCTGCTTGGGCCACAGACACACAAACACATGTGCACAAGACAGAGTCATTTTGTTGGTCGGACCTGCCCTGTGGAAGGCCTGCTTTGTTTCAAGTGGGATGACAGGGCTGTGCCCCCCTGCTTTTACCTTGACTCACCAGAAAAGCAACTGAAGAGCCAACTGTGCAGTCTTGTGCTGGTAGGTGGAGCCGGGCCTGCCCGTTTGGGAGGGGTCCCGTGGTGCTGGTACCCACCCACTCACTACACACACACCTGGCCTGCAGACAGGGGCTTCCCGGGGGCCATTTCCACTTTCATCCCATCCGGCCCTCCTCTCCTGCTTTGTCTTTCCACACAGGGTGGGGAAGGCCCTTCCACTTACCTCCTCTTTTTCCCAACCTTCCATTTGGTTAAAGACTGTTTACAGTGGAGGCTGTTAATGCAACCCAGATGATTCTGTTTGCATATAACCAGAAAAAGTATCCTGCCTGGACTCAATCTGGGGGAGGGGTAGGCCATCTCCCTGTGCCCTACTGCGTCAGAGCTCGTCGCTGTCACAGGCGTGTGCTCACGAGGACACATGGCTATACTCTGTGAGGGAGGACCGCAGAGCACCCATGGGGAGGGATAATGTGCAGGATCTATAGGCAATTCTGGAATCAAAGATCTCTAGTAATTCATTCAACAGATATTTACTGAGTCTCTCTTAGACCCTGGAAATACCATGAACAAAGCTTTTATTATGGCATTTCTTGCAGAGGTGGGAAGACAAGACCCTAATAATAGAGTGTGGGTGATGCAGAGATAATAAGGAATAACAGGTGCCCACCCGCCAGGCAGGGGACAAAAGGCTTTGTCTAACTAGTGGCACCTGAGCTTTCCTCAGGGAAGGAAGAGTCAGCTGGGGAGCGTGCTGAAGGATGTGGTCAGGCTGGGAGCAGACTGCCCTGGGGTAAGGGGGGAAGCCCCGAGAACTAGCAGAAGCTGGGGTCAACCCACTTTGTTACCTGTTTTTATGGACTGAGCTGTGGACCCCAACCCCTACAATATCTTTGTTGAAGATCTAAAGCTGACATGACTGTATTTGGAGACAGATGCGTTAGGGAGGTAATTAAGGTTAAAACAGGCTTTAAGAGTGAATCCTATAAGACTGTTTATAGAGAGGAAATGACACCAGAGTTCAGTTCGTTTCTTTCAGCATGGAGGAAAGGTCATGTGAAAATAAAGTGAGAAGGTGGCATCTCCGAGCCAGGAAGAAGGGCCTCACAGATACCCATCCCAATAGCACTTAAGACTGGAGAAAATAAATGTCTGTTGTTTAAGCCACCCAGCTGGTGGTATCTGACTATGGCAGCTGAAGTAGACTAACACACCTATGAGAGTTTACACTATACACAATTCAAACTTTTGAATAAATGCTACTCAGTGATTTCACAGTCCTCTTTCCTGTGCTGTTTTCTCCCCTGAGGACTGGGAATTGAACCTAGTGATTTCACAGTGACCTGCATCCTGGTTCTTTTTTTTTTTTTTTTTTTTTTGAGGCAGAGTTTCATTAATTCACTGAATTGCCCAGCCTTGTCTCAAACTTGTGATCCCCCTGTCTCAGTCTCCCAGAGGGCTGGAATTACATGCATGTGCCACCAAGCACAGCTTTTGCTGTACTTTCTGATGCTCAGTTCTGCAGAGCATATCTCCCAGGCAGCAAAGTGGCCAAATCAGCCACTGCTACCACTGTACCCTCACGCTGTCTTCACTGGTGGAGCCACCACTGCCCAGGAACATTCCACGAGGTGGTACCCTGTCCCCAACCCACAGAGAGCTCCTCTCCTGCTGGAAGGTCTGATGCGAGCACTCGTCAGGGACTGGGCCCAGCTTGCTGTCCTTACCAAAAGGAGTGAGAGCAGCAGATGAGCCTTGCAAATTCCTCTAGGATGGCCACTTAGCCTGGGGACTCTTCTGGTTTCTGCATTTTGATGTTATTGAACCTACTCTGAAGACTGGTGCAAAGGTCCAGCTCCCGTGACACGAAAGGAGAAAGGAGAAATAGGGAAGGCTCAGCTCCTGTTTTTCCTCAGGTCCATGGCAGAGATCACCTGGTCCTCAAAGGCTTTCTGGGTCCACTCTGACCTGGCTTCTCCCATCTTTAAAACTTGCATAATAATAGGTATTTTTCTGTCTTTTCAAATTTATTTTCTATTTCCTTCCGAGAGCTTTTCTGATCCTCATCTTTTTCTGACTTACAGGTGAAACACAGAATGGATAAAGAGAGTGCACAGCTGTGAGATGAAGCTGGCCGCCCTTGGTCAGTAGGCATGGATACAGCCGGCTAGTCAGATACAGGCCTGAGCAGAGAGACTAAGGAGTATAGGCTGGAATGGGGTGGGCGGGGGGATGAAGGAAGAGGCCCTCTTTCAGGAGACAAAAGATAGATGTCATGACTGGATGCCCGAAATACACTCGCAGTTGCCCAAAACAGCATCAGTCTGTCTCAGAATGGAAGACCCCTGGAAAGAGGTCATGACAGGGGTACATGGTAAGAGACTCCTGCTGAATGACCTCCGTGTGCGAGGTGGTGGGATCTGAAGAAGGGGGAGTGCAAATGCCACACAGTCCAATGTGTACAGAGGCAGGTGGTACACAAACCAAGTGACCTAAGTATTAGCAACAGGAAACTACGGCAGCAGGTTAGCTATCACAGGCTCATTAGAACTGGTGGCTGCTTTTCTAAAGAAGAAGTTGCCAGAAGGGTGTGGAGTCAGCCTGGCCTCTGGGTAATTTTACATACGTTCTGCTCAGTACTGGTGATTGAACCTCACATTTGCTAAGTAATGGAGCTATATATATTCCCAGACCCTAGTCTGTATTGTTTAAATTAGCAAACTTCACATAAAGCTCCTTAAGGATTTTCTTTAAAAAAAAAAAAACTGGAAATCTAGGCTATAAAATGCTTTCCCTTTATTATGAGAACAATTGGTTAGAAGTGAGTAGCCAGTTGCCAGTTTGCCACAGTCCTCAACACTCCTTAAACTACAACACCAATTTCCACATTTGTCACCCATTACTTGCTAGCAGACAGGAGATTGTGACTATTTAATTTTGATTATTTAAAAGACATAGGCACAATGTCACCATAAACATGAAGACAAAGGGATGTTCACGTGTGACCTGTCCTCTGATGTCTCAACAGATGCCTTTTCTGATTACTTTTTAAAAGAATCCTCCCTGTGCGTCTCCCTGCCCTCTGCCTCTCTCTACTGGACTCATCTTTCCTCACAGTACTTCTCACCGCCTGGTATGTTATTGCTTCCTTTGTTTATCTATTCTCTCTCCTTTCCCTAGATTGTGAACTCATGGGGAGCAGGGGCTTCCTTTCTGGTCTATATAGCCATTTCCCCAGCAAAAACAGACCCCAGTGGACTCAGTATGCACCTGTTGAATGAATGAATGAATGTCAATGAGAAGAACTTGAGTCTGGGCAAGGAACACTCTGGGCACTTCAAACGTACCTGCTGTGCTTCAGCCCAAAACACATCTTCCAAGTGAGTGGCGAATCCTTCGCTGAGCCACTCCTCTGTCCAGTCGCGGGCCCCGATGGCCAGGCCAAACCAGGCGTGAGAGATTTCATGGCAGAGTCGGACCCCACAGAGGGGGCTCTTGCCTGTCAAGGTGCTCTGGGAGAGGAAGATGATGTGTGGGCTGTGGATAATGGGAGAGAAAACATGGGAGTCCTGTCAGAGCCTGTTCTCGTGGCTACCCCACGGGCGGCTTCCTCCGGAGAGCCTGTTATTATCATGCGCATGCCAGATCATGACTGATAGACATGAGAACTGGGATGCTTTCTGACTAAAATAAAGTGGCTGTTTATGTTCTTGGCAGTAGTTCAGGCTGCCGTTTCTGCCAGCAGTTGTCTCCGTCATCAAGCGGCTATTACCTGTAATAAGTAACCTGCACCAAAGTTTTATACTGAAAAAATTACAAGGCAATGGAAGCACTTACTCCGAAATCTGGGCAGTAAAAGAAGAGCAGGTGTGAGAATGGGAAGCCCGTGCTGTCAAGAGAGTGATCAAAGAAGACCCTACGGCCAACAATCTGAGCAGCTTACAGACGCATTGAGAAGTCATGCAGAAGGACAGGAAAAGCCAAGAAGAATAGAACCAAAAATTTTCCATTTCACACTGAGGCTGATTATGGAGCTAACAATCCAACAGGTGCTGTGGAAGGGGAACGATTTCCAAGAGAATCAGATAAGAGCCAAGTGTTTGGAAAACAAAGATTTTTCAGTAGATTCTGTAAGGCACAGATAGATCTGTGTGATATAACAAACCACACAGAGAGAGAGAGAGAAAGAGAGAGAGAGAGAGGGAGCATCCGAGCATAAGAGCAGGGTTAACCCACCCAGGTGTGCAAATGGCCCCAGGGCCGGCATCCTATGAGGAGAGTTACCTAATCCTATTTTCCATACCTGCTTTTAAAACCTCAAATATCATGATTTAAAAAGTACACAGATAAAATGGGGGGACGGTGCTGAAGAAAGAAGAGGCACACAGAATCCTCTCCTGTTTCTACTTCCAGCAGGCATTTATCATTTGTCCAGGACATGTTGACAGTTTTCCTAAAGAAGAGTTTGCTCTTTAAAAATCTCCTACCCGTCAATTGAACAAAATCAGTTGTGAGAAACTATACACACCAGTTCCTTCTTTCAAAAGCCATTTGTTTGCCATCGTGTCGGCTCGACACAAGCCAAGATTGCTTGCAGATTTTTCATCCGCCCCCGCAGCCACCATTAGAGAAAACCCCACCTATATTTCTCTTGCACAACATCACTCATTCAGCTCCCGGAGCTCAACTGCAATTGTGGGAGCTGCATCTGCCAAAATAGACAGCTTTCATGTGAAAGAATAACACGGCAGGCACGCAAATGAAAAGGCAACTGCCAGGCCCTGGGAAGATCCCACCAGAAACCTCGGAAATGAAGAAGAAAGTCGACGCTCTGAGGACAAAGGGGTGCAGGCAACAGGCACTAGCTCAAACATAAAAATGAAGGAAGAAGGAGGAAAAGAGGGAGGAGGGGACAGGGAGGATGAAAGAGGGGGAGGGAGAGAGGCAGTGAACTGAGAGGCACAGTGATGAACTTCCTTAGTGAGAAAGTGTCCCCGTCAAGAAGACAAACTGCAACCTGGCATTTTCAAGTAAATGACCCCTGGCTCTGGCATGTGCAGTGCTACAAGAAAAGCCACAGAAATGTACCGTGTAAATAACATTCCAGACATACTGTTGGCAGCAGTTCCCCCTTTCGGCTAAACCAAAACAGAAGTAACTTCAATCCTCATAAACAGGCTCAAAGAAGAGTATGTCAGGAAGGGTCCACCGGTCAGCAGCAACAGCACACACTGGTAGAGAGACTGAGGGGCTGACTTGGTCAGGCCAGAAAGACTCTATGAGAAAATGATTATGAAATCATAGCGGGCCTGCTCCGGAATTTAAAAAAAAAAAAACCCTCTGCTCCTTTGGGGGCGGCCCGCGGTTCTGTCCCCGGCCAGGCCCACTTAAGCCAGTATGGAAGTCTGAGAGGGCCCGAAGGAAGGCACAGGGACAGCCGTGTGAGGATATGGTGGGCCATTTCATCTTCTTTCCCTTTAATTTTTTCTCCTTCACTGTCCTTGTCTCCAGACTTCCTCCCCCAGTCTTTGGCACTCTGGTGACACTACCCTAGCCTGTGGCCTTTGGGCTGGGCTCAGGACAGGTCCTGGCATTGCTGGAATCCAACCCAGTTTCTCACTTCCCATCCTCAATCCTTTCCGCCAAGCCAGGCATAGCAATCATATGTCCTACTATCCTCTAGGGAAGACCAAAGCTTAACCATCTTCCGGTTCATAAGAAAAGATGTTTAACTTCACACAAATGACCATGACCATCAGTGGAGAACATGAGCTCTACCTGAAATGTTCCCCTGGGAATCCAAATTCTCAAGCCTCCAAAAGATCACTTAGTCCTTCACAGTTGGACGTTACCTGTTAGATCTTTGGGGGTGATTTCCTTATGAAGGAAATGGCTTCTTTCTTAAAACTAAATTTAAAATCATGGAGTAAGATTTTGATAAACTTTAACGGTATCAATGAAAGAATCAATAGAATACTTTTTCAAGAAGTTTCTTTTTTTGATGCTAAATATCAGAATTTCTCTAGGTAAGTATACTTTTAAACCACCTATTACAAAAAACAAACAAAACAAGAAAAGAAAAAAAAAGAGAAGAGAAGAGAAGAAAAACCCAAAGCTTTTTCTTAAGCTGTGAGCTGTAATCTCAGCAGCACCTGGGAATCTGAGGCAGGAGGATCTCAAATTCCAGGCCAACCTGGGCTACATAGGGAGATCCTGTTTCAAACAAAGAAACAAAAACAGTAACAACCACCACAACAAAAGTAAACTTCTTCATCAATATAAGTGAAGAAAACACTATAATGTGTTTGGGAGTATTACTTTAAGGATTATTATTAAATAATTCCTTTACCAGCAGACAATCTCCCTCAGCTCCACCTTCACAACGGAGGAAACTTGTAGAATTTTCTGGTCCTGCCTTGGCCTAAGGTTCATGCCTTGGCGCTTCTCACATTCCTGCAATCTCAGAATGTCATTCAGTCTAGTCAACCAGTGGGTGATCAGTCTTCACTCTGACAAGGCCCATTGGGAAGCAGGTTCCTTTCCTCTCCCTGAAAGAGTCTGTGTCGACAGCCTCTACACATGCTGAACGGTCCGTCTACCATCATTACAGAGGACGGAAGGCAGTCACTTCCATAACGTCTTCAGTCTAAAATATGTTCCCCTTCTCTCACCAGTGAGTTTATTATTTTTCCCAAATAGGAAATGGGCATCAACGTAAAAATCTGTATCTCAAAAAGCACAAGTGCCCTTGCTTGGATTCACTACATGCTCCCCTTGCCCCACGTGGGGGAGCAGGAGGGGGCAGGCCGGCCTGGTGCAGAGCCGCCCCTCTTCCCCAGGAGACCACCAGCGTGCAGGAGGCCGCCTCCTCCGCGGAGGCCAAGCACATTGGATGACTGCCTCCTGCCCCGCGAGATTAAAAATATCATGTCTGGTCTGAAAACAGTTTCTCAAGACTGTTCCTTAACGCTACCTACCCACCCAGATTAGAATGTTGTGTCCCTTAATTCAAAACATGCTTCAAGCAGAGGAGGAAGGAGAGCCTTCATTACTCCCAGGAGCTGCGCCGATCCTACGGGAGGAATTAAATTTGGAGAGGAAATGGAGAATTTCATCAGATCTTAAGTAGGAGCTGGTGTTTGATTTATTTCTGCTTTTTCTAGGGAGACTTGACC
This sequence comes from Ctenodactylus gundi, assembly GCA_004027205.1. NCBI lineage: Eukaryota > Metazoa > Chordata > Mammalia > Rodentia > Ctenodactylidae > Ctenodactylus > Ctenodactylus gundi. The sequence continues at coordinate 259,800 of PVKB01000104.1, forward strand.
AGCGTGGCCCATTTTGCTGTTCAGGGAGCAGCCCTGCAGTTGGCGGCTCCAGCTAGCAGAGGCAGCCGCAGGGCAGCATAGGCCACATGGAGGGAACTGAGCGGAAACTGCCCCCAGACCGCTCTGCCATTATCCTGCACCACCGCAGTCCCCCAGCAGGGAGCGGTGGGTGGGCGGGGGGGGTGGGCAAATTCAATTTTCCTACAGGTCTTTGGGAGGCATCATGCAGACATATTTATCAAGCTCGCATTTCCTGTGGGATTCACATTTTCCACAATTTCAACACATGGAGCCCACTACTGTGTGACACTACGAAGAATCAAGACAGGAAAGCAGCACTTTCCTGCCAGAGTCCAGCTGGGTAGTTCTAGGCGCAGTCCCCAGTCCTTTGGCACCTGGGACCAGGCGCATGGAAGGCAACTTTTCCAGGAACGAAGGGGGCGGGGGTCATTTCAGGATGATTCAAGCACGTCACATTTATTGTGCACTTTATTTCTATTATCATTACATTATAATATATAGTCAAATAAATAATTACACAATTCACCATAATGTTAATACGTGCTTGCAGCTGCTCCCAGACTCAACCCCAGCTCCACCTCCACTCATCAGGTGTGGGAGTGGGGCGTGCAACCTGGATTCCCCGCATGTGCAGTTCAGAGTAGGGGACACGGTCCTGTGAGCTCAGAAAGGAGGGAGAGTTGAGGCAGAAAAGGCCTGTAAATGCGAGGAAGCTTAGCTCGAAGGGCCGCTGCGCACCTCCACCTGTGCGGCCTGGTTCCTAACAGCAGGAGGGAGCTGCTGGGGGCTTCTGTTCTATGGGTATTAATCACATGAAAGTAATCTTTGCTTATGTGATTCAATTAGTTGCTTATATAATTTTAACAACTGAAATGTACAGTCACAATAGTCTGGGCCAATCTGAAAAGGAGAGCAAGCTTTCTTCCCCTCCCTTCCGTTCAGAACTCTTTCCTCTACAAAGTGTAAAGTGATATGTGCTGGTACTTCAGCCTATGCATTTACAAGTCAACTCCTGCCCTGGGGTCCCTGAAACCAAGCCCTCTGGCCCCTTTCCTGGCTGAAGTGTGACATATAGGATATGTTTGTTGTCATGAAGGCAAAGATGTGCCCCCGTTACCAGGCAGGATGAGTCCCTCCTCCAGCTCTGAGATGATGAACAGTGAAATCCCCCTTCCATTTCCCACTGTAGCTACAATACATGGAATAATCTTTAAGTCGGAAGTTTATGAGGTAAGGGAACAATATCCTGGGAGATGAGACTTCTTAGCCTGAGGTGAACGTGAGTTCTGAAAACATGGAAGAAAACTTGCTACATCTGATTTCAGGGGATCTAGGTTTGAGGGTGATGGCAGTAACATTCTTTTTAGAGATTACAAAAAGTAAAACATCTACTCATTCACCTGAATGAATTTTGGCTCAAACTGCCAATGTGACTGTGGCAGAGTAAGGGGCACCTCAGGGCAACATTCCTACACATCGTCTCCAGATTGCACCCCCATCTCCTCCTACACTCATATTAGTTGAATGTTTGCTACATGGTAGGCATATACATCATCTCATTTACCCCGCCCCAGAACCTCAGGACATAGATTTATGATCCCAATTTACAGATGATGAAAGTGAGGCACAGAGAGGCGAAGTTACTATCCTAAGGTCTCCCACTTGGCAAGTAACACAGCTAGTATTTGAGCCCACGCTCTCTTGACTCTGAAGCCCCCTCCTGACCCACTTGCCAGGGTCACTAGATTTAGACTTGGGCCCTCTAGGCTCAAGGACACTTTTCTGCCAGCTCAATCCCAGTGGTACAAAGATCGTGCATCTCCCAGGTGCTTCATCTTTTCTCAGAGGCAACCAAGGGGAAACCTCCACTCATGTCCCAGGACCTCTGCTCCCAAAATCTACATCACAGCCAGAAATAGCCTAAGATCAACAGTGCCTCATCCCTTTCCTAGTGGGAAGGAGTTGAGAAGGGGAGAAAGAGGACAGAACTGGTAAAGCAACACTACTCCCCAGCACTACTCCACCACTGTGTATGCCCCAGAGAGCCTAAATTCCTAAAAACTTACTGCCTAGTTTCACAACCCTTTCCTCTGCTGAGAACCCTTAGTGAGTCACCACGAGGGAATGAGTTAGACAGGCACACGTTTCTTAGGTACATGACTCCAGAGGCCCCGGAAGTCTGCCTCTCCTGGCCTCTATCACCCACATAGTTTAACTAATGCGGAGTATTTCTTTCAAGCGAACCTGTTTAAAGCAGGTCACAAGTTCAAGTAAGATACAGAAGGCAGAAGATAATGACACGAGGGCCCTGGATAATAAAGGCCCTGGCTAAAGAGATGGGAGAAGCAGATAAAGACAAGGCAAATAAATGCCAAACAGGGGAAGGAAGCCAAGAGCTGGAGGAGTGGTGGCCTAGACGGAGGAAGTAGGGAGACAACAAGGAATTGCACAGGGAGGGAAGTAGAGAAGGTGAGGGAAGCAGGTAGCGAAAGGAAGAGGTAGGCGGAGTAGCAGCAGGAAGGAAAGAGAAAACAGCTAACACCGGGAAGGAAGCAGGAAACAAGTGGAGGAAGAGCCCATCGCGATGAGGGGACCTGACAATGGGGGTGATACACAGGGAGGCACATAACCACAGGGTCGATGCAGTCCAAGGCATAGAAGCTCCGATCTTGTAACCTCTGGCTTAAGTCCTAAATTATGCTAGGAGAAGCAGCTGATGGCTTCACTTTGTATTGGGGTAAAAGACTAGATCTTACCAGGGTCTGGGATGGCACTCATGGGAGACAGGACAACGTTCCAAAGTAGAGCAGAGATGGCAGTGGTAAGGAGGAAGGGACTCCTGGTGAGATGTGAAGAAAGGAAAGGGGGCTGGAGCTACCAAAACATTGTCGCCAGGCTCAGATTTTGGTTTAGTATGGACTTTAGTCTACTGCTAACAGGAAAAACAAGCGCATGTCAATGACATAGTACAAGACCCAGCTTCAGCTCAGGGGCATTCCTGCAGGCCACACAAGGAGTGGCAGAGTGGTAGGCACTTCGTTTCTGCTGCGTGAGCAATCTGCACAGCATCAGTGCTCAACTGGGGGAGATGGTAACCATTCTTCAGGGCCACTCAACCTTAGGAAAGGATGGAGGTAGGGGCGGCCTGTGTGGTTCTGCCATTGAAAAAGCTCAATGAAGCTGAATGGGAAATGTGTCACGTTTTAGGGCTAAAACCAGCATTTGATCAAGCTTTCCGACTCAATTTGGACTCCTTTTTCGTCTCTGAATCTTAAAGGGTATGTTCCTGCCTAAGGAATTGATGAATTGTTGCAGATGAGAACAGAGAAATCCCTTTTTTGAAGTTACTGAACAGCCTGGTGACTTGACGTCGTGGATACGAGGAACACATAAGTATACACACTGTACAAACAGATGCTTACTATCGTCGAACACATCTTTTGAATCATCTCCAGATTACTCATGAACTGACAGCTGCCCATTTTCAGCAGGACCAAGAGGACTCTCTTGGTAAGCAATTACCAATTAAAACATGTTGGCAGTCGCCCCAGCAGAGCACACTGGTGACAAACTGTGATTCTCTTCAGTTCCTCACCTCCTCACTCCCCCCATCCCTCTCTCGCCAACCAGGATGATGATGTTTGTTCCCATAAAAAGAGCTAATAAAATTAACCTCCACTGTGATACAGGGGAAATCTTTATTTAATAAAATAATGCATTTTGCTTCATTCCCAGAACAGCAATAAAAAAGTACAACTGAGAACCGTAACAGTTCATCCTCTGTTTTTCACTGTGTATACAAGAGTCTGTCGCTTGTGGCCATGTGGAAACCTGGAAAACTGCTTCCGGAGGGGACACATCTGGGTAGCTTGCAACCACCTCCAGTAAGAAATGTTTGGCTACTGGTTTCTCTTGAAATACACTCTTTGGATACACAAGTCATACCTTCCCCATTCTTATCTAGTTGGGGATTTCTCAAAGAGTGCTGAGGAGTTCAATTGGTGGAAGGAGATCAGAGACGTTCCCACAACTGACAGCCAACATCCAAGTCCTAGTCTGGAACTCCGAGGACCCAGATGCAGTCAGAACTGTGTTTATGTGCCCTGGTATGGCTTGTGAGGGCACACATGAGGCAGAAAGGCTGAACTGTGAAGCATCAGGCCCATGCATAACAGAAGCACTGCACACAGACAGCTCTAGAAGGAGAACGCTGAGGTAGGTGACAGAAGTCCAGGTTCCCCTTGCCAGGCCACATCTGAAAGAGGGAGACTAATTTAGGAAGGGAAAGCACCAGACCTACCTGGAGGGAAAGAGCTTTAGAATTGTTTCTGCAACTAAAGAAAGGGTAACAAAAAAAGATGAACCAAGCGTTCCTTCACAGTGGGAGTGGTAGCGGCAGAGGCCAGAGGCGGGACAACAGCAGAGGGAAGGAGCAAAGAAAAACAGCCTGGTTCTAACCACTTAGATGTTGCCTGCTTGCCCAGGCAGCACAGTGCACAGTTTATGCTTATTAATTCATTCAACTCTAACAAGGTTGTAAGGGAGAAACTATTATTATCTCCACTTGATGCATAAACTGAGCCACAGAAAAGTCACATCACTGTCTAAGATCCCACAGCTAGGATGCACACATGTTTTGTTTGGTCAGTATCAGCACATACCAGAATCATGTGGAAGCAGGGATGTTAGACCTGAAGCAGGACTCCAGTTAAGCCTGAATCTCACTAACTGATGAAAGACTATGTTGTGTATGTTTCGTGTGATACTTGTTAAACCCAACAACCCTACTTGGAGGGCTTACCAGACTGCAGGCCTCACCCTGGAGAGTATGGCTTTGCAGTACGAGGGGCCCTGAGAACACACAATTTGATGACGCTCATGGAGGATGCTGAAGCTGCTGGCCCATGGACCACACTCTGAGAACTACTGATCTACACTGCAGTGGCTCATGGTACTAACTTAAAAAAAAATCACTGCTAAAATGTATAAATGGGAAGTTTACCCAGAAATCCAGATTTTTCAAATTATACTGAAAACCTGAAAGATTTTGGCCACACCAGGACCACATTCTTATGTATCAACTACAACTACATAGCAAATGACCCTGTAAAGGGGGAACAGAATTCTGCAGTTGGCTGTGGTCCCCACCTCTGAGTGCCTTCTTTAGTGCCCCCAGCTGAACTCGTCTGTCACTTATAAAATGGCGTTTTCCTATAGTAGGAGTAAGACAAATGTATTTTGCCTGTTTTAAACATTGCTGATATATATGTGTATAGAAACATCACATTACCTCCCTGAGATGTACAATTTTTATGTTTTCTATATTAATTAAAATAAATTTAATTTACAGAAAAAAGAGAAAAGTAAAATATTCCTTTTACCTAGATCTTCATCAAAACTATACAGAAAATATCACATGTTACTTAGAGGATGCTCTATGCACTCACAATTTATATTTGCTGTTTTACCTTTAAAGGTATTTAGATTTAGCCTCTAGGTTTTATAAAAAATTCTACTATCATCCATGTTTGTGCTATAAAGTAATTTATCAGACTTTTGCTTCAGAGAATAAAGACACAAATGTTAACCTAGATTAGGTCAGTTACTGTAAGTTCCATATTACTAAGGGTGAAATTAATTAGGTTTATTATTTTTTGAGGTTCAAATCAGTTTCAATTATTACTAGCCACTAAGGGCTTTTAATGAAGGCAGAGCTTGTTAACTAAGCAAACAAGTGACATGTTTGTTTAAAGGGTAAACAGAAAAAAAAAGTCACAAATTAAATGAGTATCTTGGCTATAGAAGAGGATTCAGTTGCAGCAATATACATGACTACCTTTGTTAAAAGGATTAGCCTGCTGGAGTTATCTTTATTCGGTCAGTGATTCTTGGTGGCTGCTTAAAAGTTAACGTCTCTCTTACTTTCAATAATGGAACTTACATCAGTAAGTTCCATTAGGAATAAGAGATTACCTGGCTATTAGGAATTCACAAATAATTGAGCTTTTATGAATAACAGCCATACTTCCTAATCTCAAATTGTGACCCCAAGGAAAGACTAATGCTGCATCTTCATGCAGATCAAAGGCCATGTGCCTCACATGTCCCAGGGTGGTCCTAGGAAGTATGGAACAGATGGTCATCCTCAGAGGTATTCAGCTTACCTCCCTTTAAGAGGTAATAAACCTTACCAGAAACAAAAATAAACAAAAGATTTTGCTCCAAAGTCTCCTGGCTTTTTAGCTAACTTTTGTCAGTGAAAATTACTAGACCTATATTTCTTCTTCCCAAATGGAATGCATTAGGTTTACTGGATATCTAGATCTGAATCCCATCTCCATGGATGGCTCCCTCGAGTTCTCATCCCTTGGACGTATTCTCCGTGGTAAGACTGTGTACCTCAACACATTCTAATTATATCCCAGTTTAGCCTGCTGTTGACCAGCATTTGCATTCCTTTCCTTCTAAATAATTCTCCCTGCCCACATCCCCATCCCTGGGTTGCTGCCTTCTTGTGATCCATTTGGAAATGTTTTTGGCTACAAGTAACAGAAAACAAAGCAAACCTGGCACACAAAGCAAGTCTCCTTTCTTGGAACAAGGCCTCTGGATGAGGGCAGGGGCTGGGCTGGGCTCAGCAACTTAGCACGCAGTCTGAGTTTTACGACCTTTTGTCTTTCCACGCTTCATCCTTACCATCCTTACCATGTCCCCTTTCATCCTTATACTCGCCACCTGAGGCTACCAGGCCTCCAAGCGTCACCTTCATGTTTAACACAGAAGAAATGTGCCAGCATTATGCCGGTGGCATTGATTTCTTTCATCAGCCCATAACTGATTTCTGCTCTGGTCCCTCTAGCTAGAAGGCAGCATGGGAAATGCAAGCTTTGGGATTCTCCCATTCTCCAAAGGAGACTGGATGGCCACAGCACCTTAGTGTACCTTTCTCTCTTCATAAATACTAGAAATCATGTATTTTTCCATAAATAGTAGAGTCAACTCTCAAGATTTTAGGAAAAGATGATACACTGAAATAGCTCACACTGAGATACAGGTAACAGATCACACTGTATCTTCCTAGACAAGAGACACCCAGAACACGGAGCCGCACGAAGAGTAAGGAGGAGGGCTTCAGCAACACGTTCTACTGATAGCCCAACTAAGCCTGACGTTGACCGGCTTTGCATTTTTATTTTACCTTCTTGCCTTCTACAAAAGACCAAAGAGCGACGAAAACTGACAGTAATTGTCCATATCCCCACTGGTTTGGAACTCAGCCTTTGGGGATAGTGCACTGGGTTTGACTCCTAACTTGTCCACTTACTAGTCGCAGGACTTAAGTTTTTTAGGATGGCTGTAACAAGTCACCACAAACTTACTGACTTAAAACAACACACATATGTTATTTTTACTTCTGTAGATGAGCAGTCTGATACAGGTCCCACGGGACTAAAATCTATGCTGCTGAAGGTCAGGACCTTGGTGTGTGTGTGTGTGTGTGTATGCATGTGTGCGTGCGCGTGTGCACGTGCATGGGATGGACAGTGACTGGTGAGAGTTGTCCCGGACATGAGTCACACCGCTTCTTGGGAAGGGAGCTACTTACAGAAACGCGTTCAATTTGTAAACATTTAATAAACTGTACACTTAAGAACCACACTTTTTCTGCCGGTACTACACTTCCCAGCACAGTGGAAGGCCAAGGAAGAAGGACTATGGGTTGAAGCCTTGCCTGGGCCATTTAGAGAGTCAACAACAACTTGTCTCAAAAATTTTAAAAAGTTTTTAAAAAGGTATAAGGAGGTAGCTCAGTGTATAGGCCCTATGGTCAATTCCCAACACTGGAGAGAAAAAAAGGTAAGAACAGATGTACAAATACCTTCGGGGGGGGGGAAGGGGTGGGGGGGGTCTTATCTTCACCATGGAGAAACTGAGACAAAGATTAAGCTGGGGCAATGATTATATCAGAGTCCTGTAAGTACTATATATAAAAATCGCATGAGGAAAAGCTGTTTTTTTCTTTTGAATTTGCTCTTGCTATAGAGCCGCTCTCCGATTGCTAGTGAAAGGTACCTTGTGTCCTTCAAACACACCTGTAAAAACAGAACTGATACCGTCATATAGCCCTGTCTGCTTCACTTTCTCTCAGACACAGTAAAAATCGGGCCACAATAATACACCCCTTCTCTGTCCTAGCCAGCTGGAAAATCATGTTATAACCGAAAAGACGTCATTCAGCTACGCCACACAGCCCCAGGCGCCAAATGTGGCCAGGCAGGGACTCGGGGATGTGAGTGCCACTCTGCAAGGAGCCCCACCTTTTTTTTTTTTTTTTTAAGTAAAGGGCCTTTTTCTTGCTGTGACATGTCAAAAAATCATACTGTGACAGCGACACTGTCTGAGGCCACAAATCATCCAACATCTTTTATCTCTGGAACTAGCCACCCTGGCTGGGTAGGTTCTGTTTCAAAAACAAAGTGACAACAAGACTAGGAGGGGCTCACCTAAAATCTTTAAAGGGAAGATCAAGGCCACAGCCAGGCCAGCATGGCTCCCACAGGCGGTTTACCAGGCCCCAATCTGTATCTATTGTTTCTAAAGTCACCTCAAGTAGTAATCACAATAAAAGCATGAATAATAGTAATCTACAGCAATACTCTTCACTGTAGGACGATGTTCTGTGACATAATATCCAAGGTAAGAGAAACCAGCCTTGTGATTAGGCAATGCCAGCGTTGTGGCGAGGCCCTGGCCCTCCTCTACCTTTTCAACATTTAACTGAGTCATACGCAGTTGCTAAGATGCGAACTTTCAGTGTCCAAAGATGGGCAATGTCACACGGCTCGCCCAACAGGCCTCTCGCTCCCCAGGGCCCTTCTCTGCAGTGGGGCTGAAGCTGCTGCATGATCCGGGGAACCGCCCCCACTTCTCCAGCAGCAGAATCACGGACACCGTCACATCTCACCACACACTGCGAGGACAGGTCTCGGTGGGCTCCACACAAAGCAGGCGCCTCAGGCTAAAAGCACATTCTCAAGTGAAAGGCAAAGCCAGGAGGGGCAGCCAGAGCAGGGAATCTGGAGCGCAACTGGCCTAGCCCTCCAAGGTGGTGCACAGGACTGCAGCTGGCTGTCACCCGGCATGGAGCAAGTCGGACAGCAAGAGGGTGAGACCCCACTGCCAAGAAGCTGGGTGCTGCCTGTGTAGGGTTGCTGCTAGCCAGCTGGTGGCAGGTGCCTGCCCTCTGCACGGGAGGGAAGGGCTCAGGTAAGACAGAGCCACTCAGCACATGGTGAAGATTAAGATATACGTGTTTAGCTTGCTGCCACAGAGAGCTCTGGGAAAGCAAAGTGGCTTTTTTCTTTTGACAGAATTGGGGACTGAACCCAGGGCCTTTGCACTGAGCTATATCCCCAGCCCTTTTAAAATTTGGGGCAGGGAGTCACTGAATTACTGGGTTACAAGGGCTGGGCTTGAACTCTCAAGCCTCAAGTCTCAGCCTCCCAGAGCGCTGAGTCTGCGGTGTGTGCTACCACGAACAGTTCTGTTTTGAAGCGGGACTAGAGACAGGAGAGAAGGACAAAGTGTGCAGAGTACTGCCGAGGAGAAGGGGGCCAAGCCAGGGGACGGTCAGGAATGGGGGGCGGTGGCACGCACACGGACCCCAAGTCCTGCTCAGACTGGACAGAAACTTGTGTCACACCCTCAGCAGCCACATTCACAGATGCTGCGGAGACGGACGGCACATGGCGCCATGGCAGCTGGTCACTGAGATGTGGATTCTGGTAGAATCTGGCCTTTTTTCTGCTGACATAAGCTGCCCGTAAGGAAAGGAAAGTTTTAACCACATTGCGTTTTCGTTTATCTTTTTTTTTTTTTTTTTTTTTGGTTGTCGTTCACCAGTTTCAAGTGGGAGGGAAATAACATCAAACAAGAAAAGGAAAACACTTCGTACTAAGTGTAAAAGGTATCGTAGTTTTCACAGCTATAACAGTGCACCGTACTGTTTTCAATTTTTTTCTCTTCTTTTTTCATTCATTTCTTTAGAGGGACTAAAAACTGTCAGGTTAAATACATGAATTCGACAAAAGGCCTGGCATAAAGAAAAACTAGGTTATGCTGGAGCGTCAATGCAAGTAACCTTAACTACGGCATATTTGCTTTTGCAAACACCCTAATGTATGAAATAAAATATTAATAGCCATTACTTCAGTTCTTCTGAGAATAGACCTGAGTCACAGCTCTGGTGTGGCATGATTTCCACACATGCGCCCCACCAAGTGCGCGCGGCTCCCATGAGGAGGCGGAGGAAACCTCGGAGCAGGCCAGGCCAGGCTGGGGATGTGTTTTCGTTCCATAATGTCATGGAGAATGTTGCTTATTTTGGCGACCAAGTTCAGTTCTCCTGAATTCACCACCTATTACATATTTTAAGACTAATCACCTAAAAACGTACCAGGAGAGAGAGCAACATTATTTTTAACTTAGGAAAATTTTAGAGCAGATTAGCTTGTGTTATTTACCAGCAGCTCGATCTGCAGTTACTTGGCTGACACACGGCATATAAAAGCAACAAAAGGTCAAAATATTTGTATTACCAAATATATTTCCAGTGCCTCAAAGGCCTGCACTACAAATGGACATACTTAGATTTTAAGCTTTGTGTGGATGGTGGTAAATGTGCCAAGAACATGCAGCCTTCAGGAGGCTTCCCCGCCTCTACTTCCCCATGGTCATCATCTCTCTGGTAAGCCGTAGGCTCTTGGGGACCTCAAAACTGGGTGACAGATCTGTGTATGATGATTATGCAACTGAGTTCAATGAAAGAACGAAAGCCAAGCCCCTACCCTCGCCCACGGCATACACATAGCACAAACATCAGCTCCTTTTTCTCTTCCCCACCCTGTACGCTCTCTCTTAAATTGATAAATGCTTTCAAGTCAGTGTTCAGAACTGATTCCTCAAATCCCCCCACGAGATCGCGTAAAGTGAACATTCAGCTTTTCCTGGAGGGGAGCCGAGAGGACAGGATGGCGAGTTCACTCTGTGGGATGTGATCTGGCACGACAGGGGCCTGGACCAAGCTTGCTCCACCACAGCTCCGCGGGCTTCTGGGCTAAACTGCTTCTTTAGGTGGCCTGGCACACCAAGGTGTGTTTTTTAAATCTGTGCAATAAAATTGAGTGTGGTTGGAAAGGCGGTAGTGGATGGAAACCCACCCACAGGCAAATGACGTAAAAAAAAAAAAATCTAGAGGGAAACATTGGGCTTCTCTGTTCTCCAGAAGCTTCTGCTGTGTTAAGCAACCCAAGGAGGAAGCTGCTCTCCACTAAAAAACAGCCACTTTGGCAGTCATCAGAGACAGCCTGGTGTCTTGTACTTCCCCTCACAGGAAAAGTGGGGAAAATAATTTCCATCGGCTGGAGAGGAAGAAATCTGGAGTTCAAAGAATTGTAGGGCAGGCAAGGTTGTCTGGTGAAAACCTCACCTCCATAGAACAAACAAGTAAACTGAGGCTCAGAGCAGGTTGGACACTAATCTTAGATCCCCAGACTTGCAGCGTCCCCACCCTCTTCACTATGCTGTCTTCCCAAAGCCAACTGTCTGCATCAGGAGAGACAATGCCTTGTGTTTCCCCTAGACTGCAGAGGCTGCAGTCCTTCAGGGAGAGCTACCCCAATATGCATGACACTCAGGCCAGAGTCCGGTTTGGGAAGCCGTGAGGGGTGTGTCAGTATTAACCTAGGTAGACCCTTCCTTCTCATCCCTACCTCTACCCACAGAAAACCACTGGAATGGAGAACTGTTTGTCCCTGATGATGTCTCGGGCCGCATCAACACCACGCCCAGATAAAAGGCTCTCCGTGGAGCACAGCAGCCTTACTGTACCAGGGACCAACCCCGACATCTCCCAGATCTGGGCCTTTTTTCTCTGTAGAAAAGACCCTGAGGGACTAGTGAGGAGATTCCTGGGAAACAGAAACCACAAAGCGAGTGTTTCGCGCCATCCATACCTGGCTGCTCATCTTTTTGGGACAACAATGGTGTGTGATTTTAAATCCTGTGATGTCACTCCTAAAACTGCTTGCATTTCCCTTTCTCATCTGTGACCTGACAAAAGGGAACTCCTTCCAATACCAGAGTGAGCAGGGGTGCCGTATGATTTCTAAAGGCCCATCACACCACTTTCCTCTCTCTGTGACAGAAATACAAAAGGCTTCCTGAGAGTTTGGGTATTGTTCTGTTTGTTTGTTTGTTTGTTTTTCTTCCTTTCAGGTGAGAGAGCAACAGCTTAGAAAAAGGAAAAGGCTAGCTTGGGCCAGCCAGCCAGCAGGCGGCAGAACTTGCACCAGGACCGTGCTCACTGTGGCCAAGCTCCGCATGTGTGGTTCACGAAATGATGCATTCAGGAATGGACACTCTGAGTCCAAGATGGAGCTGGACAGACTCCAGAACTTAAAAAAGGTCAAGAATGATGCTGAACCATTCATTCATTCAGCACACACACACACACACACACACACACACACACACAATCAGTATTGAGGATTGAACCTAGGATGTTTACACTGAGCTACATCCCAGCGCTTTCTCCTGTCTCTCCATGCCTTTTTTTTTTTTTTTTTTTTTTTTTTTTTTTTTTTTTTTTTTTTTTTTTTTTTTTTTTTTTTTTTTTTTTTTTGAGCCTGGGGGATCTCATGAACTTGCTAAGTTGTCCAGGCAGGGTTCCAACTTGCAATCCTGCCTTAATTAGCCTCCTAGAGAGCTATAAGTGAAGGTCCCACCGTGTCCAGGTAATTCAGGAAATGCTTACTGAAGACATACGACGACCAGGCCCAGTGCTAGGCCTCTGAATATATATAACAAAACTAGGAACCTGGTCAGGGGTCCTCATGGAGATCACAGGAGGGACGGACACTCAAGAAGCAAAATTCTTTAGGTTTTTACTTAGCAATTCATTTCTTTACGTCAGTTGCGCATTTTCATAGGACAAACTTGAGGTCACCCTTACATCTGCATCCTATCGCATTCTCTTCCCTCACGCCTTTCCTCACAGCTTCCCTTCCCTGTCCCTTCAGAAATGACAGGGATGATGGATGGTTCCCCACAGACTCCGACTGCTTTAGTCTGAGTGTTGGCAGTTGTTAGTGATGGGTGTTATTATCTGATCACTGATAGATTTCATTGTTTGCACCTTCCTATCATGGCTTTTATTGTAAGTCGTGTGTGTGTGTGTGTGTGTGTGTGTGTGTGTGTGTGTGTGTGTGTGTGAGAGAGAGAGAGAGAGAGAGAGAGAGAGAGAGAGGAGAGACAGAACATGATAGGCTTTAAGAGAGCTGGGGCAAAAGGGTGAAATGAACAGATTTCTGAAAGGAGTTCAACAACGCGAAGAGGGAAGGTACATCTATACATTTGAATGACAAGGCTGATCACTGAAACACAACTGCAGAAAATAAATGACAAAAGAACATGTCTTATTTTGTCTAAAACAGAATTTTAAATAAAAATTTTATCTTTTCTACATGCAGTTCTCAGTTTCTTGTTCTGTAGGCTAGCTCTCCCACCTCATTCTACTGTGATCTGGGGATGTGGGACAGTTACTAACGCAACTCCTATAAAACAACTGAGTTTATAATGTTTCAAAATGATCTGTCTTAAACAAACTGTACAAAGAAACCCACATTTTAAATTTACCAGAAGATCCTGATAGCTCTTCAGCTTGCTACTGAGATGAACAAAACACATTCTTTAATGAGAAAAAAAGAAAGGATGGGAAAAAGATATCGCATAAAAGCCTAAACAGCAGCTCAAAAATTATTTTCTTGGTTTATTTTATGTTGCAGCTACACAAGCCATCCCTTTTAATGTGTCCATCAATGAGATATCTGTTGTGCTTTTGTACAAAGAACAAAGATGCTTTTATCAATTCTCAAAAGTCTGTAGGACAAACCATTCATGCTGTCAAACCCCCTAAAACCCTTTCAGCAAATAATGAAATCCATCAGTGACAAATGTCAACATACTAATTTGTTAAATGCAAAACAAAAGCAACATTCAGGCAGGCGCTTCACTTCGTGTTATATCAGCACTCCAATTTGTACCAAGTTTACGGCAACCCACGGATCATGCAATATTAAACAGGACTGTATCATAATGACTAAAAGTTGAACAATGCATCTCCTTAGCCCGCACACTAACAGTGCAGCTGAAATGCAGCTATGATCCCAGTGCATTCAGCTCCTCCCCCACTACCAGAAGTTCTAGAAAGACACAGATCTCTCAAAAAAAAAAAAATGCTCTTGATAAAACTCAAATACACAGACTTTGGATGAGTAAGAAATGTGGGACATAAAATTGAGTTTTAGAAAAGACGTTAAAACTTCCAGTAAAACCAAACAGAGTAAGACAATACTTGGGGCGGGGGTGGGGAGATCAAACCCCAGGTCTCAATCATGCCGGGCAAGTTCTCTCCAACTAGCTATTCTCCTGCCCCAACTGCAAAATGAAAACTTTAAAGTTATTAAAAATGCTGATAGGATCTCCCTGACTTTTATTATTGATCAACATAATAAAGATATTTTAGGTAAAGATGTCAAGTTCCACATATTGGGCAGACTTTTAACAAAGCTTGATGGAAACAAAAAAGTAGACATGTGGAGGTACAGAGCTCTACCTGAAGGCTGAGAAGGACAGCTTCTCTGCATTTCTCTGTGATTTTTCTTAAAACTCTGTCAAATCATGACTAGTGCCCTAGAGAGCTCAGAGGCTAGCTGGGTCTAACACAGACTTTGGGAGTTGTAATTCTGGCTCAATTTCATGAAAGCTATGGAACTCGAGGCCAAGTTCTTTACCTCTCTGGGCCTCATTTCCTATCCCTGAAATTAAAGTCATAACTACTTTGCAGGGAAGTTGCAAGGAGTTCTAGTGCCATGTACACTTTAGGTCTTCAATATTGTTTTGTTTTGTTTTGTTTTGTTTTTGCAGTGCTAGAGATTGAACCCAAGGATGAAAGCATGTTAGGGAAGGTTAGGTGCAGCCAAAGAATGTTTTTTTAATTATTATTATTTTTAAAGATAGCGTTTCACTAAGTTGCCAAACTTGTGAGCCTCTTGCCTCAGACTCCCAAAGAGCTGGGATTAGAGTTATGTACCATCGCGCTCAACTTCCATTCTTTCTAATGCATCAATGCTTGGCCAGAGTTCCCTCAGATCATCCGATTTCACCTCCCTTCCTTTTGGAGAATTTATTTAGTTGGGCTTGTGGGCAGCTCCACTGAAGACGCAGAAAAGAGCAGCCCTTTGGACAATAGGAAGGTTAAGCTGAGTAATTAGGGCACACAATCACAAGTGTTTAAGAGACTATTTAAAACAGCAAATCCAGTTGAATTTCCCTGGATATTCAACCAATTACCAGTTCAGTCACCATAAAGACACAATAAGGATGATTCCTAATGTGGAGGACCACATCCTTTTGATACAAACTTCTCCACAATGGGACCTGCTGGGCTGTTACAACTCTTCCAACAAAAATAAACAAGCAGAGCGACCTCATGGCAATTTAAATACAAGAAGCTATCAAGGAGAAATAAAAAGGAGCTCTGACTTTTTTTCTTTCACACACACACACATGCATGCACGCACACACACAAGTATATTTTTATCTAAGAAAACTAGAAAACTGAGAACGAAAAAAAGGTACCTAAATTGTGGCCAAGACAGTAGACAAGCACATATTTGCAGAAGGTAATGCATACAAATCAGCTGATGTGTTGGGCTAGTTCCTAATTGGGCAATTGTCAAATGGTGGTTTAAAATATCATTCTTCGCCATTTCTTCTGGATACAATACAGCTTCTTTGCCTCTAGCCTCCAATGAGAATGTGACATTGGGGGAGACATTAAACAGCTGACGTGTTTCAACCTCTCATCCCATAGCCCGTGTCTGAGCCATTGACCTACTCACCCTATCCCACTTGGACCCACATGCTAAGCTGGGGCACAGGATATTAAAAAAAAAAAATCACACACACTGCAAGTAAATACTAAAGGACAATGGAAAATGATGTGTCTTCCTGACCATTTGAACACCCAGTTAACAATGAACACAGTCAACCTGAAGTTCTTCATACTTAAAGCACGATCTGGAACCAGGACCATGGGCATCTCCTGGGTGCTGGTTACAAATGAAGACTCTAAGCCCACCTCAGAACTGCTGAATCAGAATCTGCATTTTAACAGAATCTCAAGTTGATTCAAATACACATCAAAGTATTTTCTTAACACTTTTCTAAGTTAAAAGTATATGCACATTGGGGCTGGGGATATAGCTCAGTGGCTAAAGGGCTTGCCATGTATGCACACAGCCTGGATTCAATCCCCCAGTATCACATAAAAATTAGCTGGACATGGTAGCACATGTCTGTAAACCCAGTGTCTCACTTACTTTTTCGTTGCTGTGACTCAATACCTGACATGCACAAATTTAGGAAAGGAAAGGTTTATTTTGGTTCACAGTTTCAGATGGTCACAATCCATTCAGGGGTGGCTGGCAGCAACTGAAGTACATGGCAGAGGCAGAAAGGTGGAGGCAGCTTCTCAGGACATCACACACAGACAGGCAAGTGAGACTCATCGAGACTCGTCCAAGTCCCAGTCTTAGTCTCTCCTGCATCCGGGTATCAAAGGTGTGGCCACTACACACCCTTAGTCTTAACTCACATGCCCCTAATCCCAGCAACTGCAATCCACCCCTCCAGGCCAGACCCCAATCCACCAACATTATATGGCTCCATAGACAATCCATAACATTAAAATACATGAGACTTTTTGGGGACACTCCAGATCCTAACCACAACACCCAGCATTCAGGAGGCTGAGGCAGGAGGATTGCTGTGAGTTTGAGACCAGCCCGGGCTACCCAGTGAGTTCAGGACCAGCCTGGACTACAGAGAAAAGTAAATGTACTTTAAGCAAAAGTGATGGTTGAAAGTAGGTTTTGGGTTTTTCCTTTTTATTCTCTCTCTCTTTTTTTTCTCTTGTGAATAGTACAAGGCTTGTGAGACACTAGGAAACGTGGGAGGCCCTACAAACGCAAGGGTGAACCTCACATTCAGGAGGTAAATCCCACATTCAGTGACTAACAGCTGAACAGTGGTCACACGTGGGAACTTGGGCCAGATAGAGAGGAGTCAGGAATGTGTAAGAACATGCTTGCCCTTCCACTTAAAACACTTGCAATACAAGCTTAGCTTATTTAAATTATTATAATGAAAGAGTGTATTGAGGAGCAAGGAGGCATAGGCATAGACAGGAAAAAATTGGTTCGTTCATAATCTGACCAGTCTTGAATATTCTATTTTTTGTCATCCCCCATTAAAAGCTGAAAGATGCCATAAATACTTGAATCATTTGAATCAGACTTTATAAAATTTTTATTTCCTGCTTACTGACATTGCAATCCACATTCTACTTAATTATTTTGATAATGTTTCTCCCACCTAGCCACTTACTGAAGTGATGTTTCATACTATTTACTTAACTTTGTATAAATTAGTAATAGAAACCCAAGTGGCGACTACCTCTCGACATGAAGATATACTGGAAAAGCCCATTTTGCCAAAGTTGGGAAGCGAGTGGGCAGACCCAAGCATGCAACTGCTGTAGTGAGATGAACAGGGTCCAAAGAACAGGCCCTTGGAAACACCCTACTTTCTTGTGAGTCAGATGTGTCCTCACCGAGAAGCTGCCTGATTTTGTTTAAAGACAGTTCTCAGAATGTCAGATATATCCAGAACTCGAAGCTGAGTACAAAACACATGTGAAAGCCAGATATAGATGACATTTGGATTATCTACATACTCACTTGGGGAAATGTAACACAGATCTGTGGAGAAAAACTTTCCAAAGAATTATTAGTATTGGATACTCATTCAAAGATGACAGCTTGTTTCCCCTGAAATCTACTGCAGTATCATAAACACTCTGCTGAAGTAATACAGGGCATAAACAGAGACAAATGCAAGAGATTCTCCTGAAAGAACTGGATGCACAAGGGGTGCAGATGAGCTGGAATGCAGCTCATGGGATAGCACTTGCTCAGTGTGCGTGAGGCCCTGGGTCCCATTCCTGATACCAAACACACACACACACACACACACACACACACACACATGCATACAGACACATGCGTGCATCACTTTTCTTTTTCCTACACAGTGACATGTTGCATGTTGCTGGGGCAGATGTTCTAACTTAACAGTAGAAAACCAAAATTCATTGCCATTTTAAATCATTGAGTACAAAAAACGTTATACAAATTAAAAGAATGAATAAAATTACAAGTGTGAACGCAAACTGAAAGGTTTCGCTGTCGGTGAAGAGAAAGGCCAGGCAGAAACAAAGTCTGGGTCACCTTATTAAAGGAGCTCCTGGTCGAGGTTCACAGGAAGTCGCACCCCAAGAGAGGGGTATAGGGCATTTATATGATTTTGGGAAACGTATAGGACTGCGGCGGAAGCTGATTGGGTGGCTTGGCCAGTGGTGCTGGCCTCAGTTAAGTTTCCTTTTCCTTGAGTTTCCTTGAGTTTCCTGGGTTTATCAGAAGCTGTTTCTGGCAGGGGGCTTCTCGTCCTGCTGGTTTTTCTCTTCCCCTCTCCCCTCGGGCCATCCCTCCCCTCGGGCCATCACAAACTATTTCCAACTCAAGGCTAGTAACCATCCCAACATTTAGAGAAAAGAAAGAAGGGAGGGAGAGAGGGAGGGAGGGAGGAAGGAAGGAAGGAAGGAAGGAAGGAAGGAAGGAAAAAAAAGAAGGAAGGAAGGAAGAATGGAAGAAAGGAAGGAAAATATTTTTAGTATTTCCAAAAATTCAACTGAATCTATGTATTTGCGGGGGGTGGGGGGGGGGGAGGGAGGCAACATAGATTAATCAATAAACCAAGTCTCTGCTGTGGACTAAATCTAAATCAATGTGTTAATTCTTCCTCCAGAGATGGTAGGTTCGGACTCAAACTGTAAATCTTAAACTCTTGCAATACCTACTAAAAATGCTGTCTGGACTTGGCTTGCATGTCTTGTCTTCATAATTTTAATTAATAAGGTAATATCTACATAGGAAGAAGTTCTCAGCATACAAAATTAACAAAAGAAGTGAAAACTCTCATCGCTGTTTCACTTGGAGTCTTTCTTATCCAAGGTAATCACCACTAAAAGTTTATTATGAATCCTTCTTGGAACTGTTTTCAGGTACATGACGACACATGCACAACAGACACCGAATCTTGCTTGTTGAGTAGATTCAGTACCTAGGAACTTCTCCCACATTTGGCCTCCCCTATTCTCTTCAAGTGATGCATGGAATTCCACCGAATCACCCTGTAGAAAGCGCTTCATCTTGGCCCCTGCTGGTGGACACTTAAGCATTTTCTACAGCTTTGTTTTTACCAACAATACCTAAATGAATATTTTTGCCTATTTACTCACATATACTTCGGTGAAATTCCTGAGTGAAAGTTCTAATTCAAAAAGAATATGCCCTTCAAATTTTGCAAATGTTGCTATGTTTTCCCCCCAAGGAAGTTATACCAAATCCCTAGCCCTCCTCCTGAGGTAAGAATGTCAGCTTCATTTACTTGTTTTCCTATTGGCTTATGTGATATTTTTATTTTAAGGAGAGGGATTTTAGAAAACAATGTGCTAGGACTCTTGATAAAGCAAGGAAGCGAGCCCTTTATTTGCCAAGTGCCATAAATATATCCCTGCTCATTTGTTTTAACTCTTTCAACCTTGTTTATAGTATTTCTTTGGAGAATGAAACTTGAAATTTTGATGTAAACATGTTTGTTATTATTTCCCTTTATATCTTCTGGATTTTATTGTCAGAATGTAAAAAGTTTTCTAAGTATAAAAATATAAATAAATGTATTCATATTTGTTTTCTACTGTAGTTTGATGTGGGTTTTTATGTATAACATTTGATCTGGAATTTATTTTGGTGAATGAAATATGGGACATAGCTAAATTTCCAAATTGCTAATCTGTTGTCACAATAATATTTATTGGTCAATTCATCTTTTCTTCATTGTTTTGAAATGCCTCTTGATGATAAAAAAAGTTCCAGGAAAAACTCTTTCATAATTTTCTTTCGTTCTTCCATGGGCATGATTATTTTGGTTGTCTAGTAATAGTTCTTCTGGTACCAATTTCTAGTGATTCATGTGTTCTTAGAAAATCTTCTGCTTCAGCCAGATTGTCAAGATGATTTGCTGAAAAGTTCACCAAGTACTATTTACAACTCTCCTCCCTTCCTCTGCATCTGTTGTTGTTTGCCACTTTTCATTTCTAACCTTCTATATTAGTGAGCTTATCCTTTCCCCTCTTACTTCAGCTACCCAATGTTCCCTCTGTTTTACTGGCAAAAATAAAGCTCCTTAAATGCATTTAGCAATTTTAGTACTTTTCACGTATTTTAATTCATGCCTGCTTTGATCTTTCCTTTGCATTGTTTAGGCTGATTCTTGTCTAACCTCATGAGAAATGACAGGTCATGAGTTTTTCATCAAGAACAACTGTAGTGGTATCCCCATAGATTTGAACTATAGGATGTTTTTGTTATTTCCCAGACATTCTGTAGTTTGGGTTTATTTTTTTCTCTGACTCAAAAGTTAGAGAGAGAAAGTTTTCTGGTTTTGAGGAAGGTAAATTGATGTTTTCTTATTAGTCCTTATTTTATTGCAGTGTAGCCAGAAGAATCGCTCAACATTTTATTATGTCATCAGATATGGTAATTTCTATAAATGTCCCATGGAAATATTTTAAAGCAGACCATGATATAGTTCATATTTTTCTAAGAACAAGGTAAAGTTTTTTTTGCATGATCGCCTTTCTTAGGACAGAAGATGTCTTGTTCATGTTTGTATCTCAACTATGTACTATGCTTGGTACACAGTTGTTCAGTAAATGGATGCAGAATGAATGAATAAGTGAATGAATGCTGCCTGTACTCAATGGGTTTAGTTTTCTGAGGCTAACCGGCTCCGGATGGTCCCTCACTCACCAGCACAAGACTGATGGACCACTCAGTCACTTATTTTATAGGGATCCATGGCAAAGTGAGGTGTAGGTCGTTAAGAACATAGTCGATGCTCCATTTGTTCTCAAGTGTCTCATCTCCTCATTTTGTACTCATCCTTTGAAGTCCAAGTCCTAAATCATCCATGAACTCAGACCACCCAGATTTCCTCTCTCCCTTCATTGACTAAGTCATTTCCCCATGCAGTCTAAAAGGTAGCATGCTGTTATCCAGCTATTTTATGTGCACGTGGTCTTGTTGGTAAAAACTATAACAATTTTGAGAATTTAACATGTTCCCTTCCAACCAAGATACTCAGTAGAGTGTTCAACAAATGCTTGCTGCATCAATAAGAGAAAAGTTAAGACAAAATAATATGTTGGAGCTTGGACTCCATGGAATTATGACCTTAACTACACAACTTCACATCTGTGGGCCTCATTTTCAGCAAGGGCACACTGAAGTCCTTCCTAGGCTTAAGAAATGCATTAGTTTTGTCACATCTGAATCCATGAAAGACAGAGAGTTGAGAAAAACAGCACACAACACATCTAGCTAATCAAGAGACACAGTTCTGTTGGCCTGCACAGCTGTTTTCTCCTCCATCCTCCAAACAGGGCCATCCTATAGTGGCTATCTTCAGCTCCCTTCCTCTTTTTTTCCCCACATTTTATTGATATGTATACGTCCAAAATTCAAGGTTTACAATGAAGTTGAGCAGTTTGTGCACATACTTATCTTGTCAAGGTGACAAGGGCTTTCCCACTCTCCTTTTGTCCTTCCTCCTATCCATACCTCCCTCCCTCCTCCCCCACCCTACTCCCCTCTTTCACTTTGTCTTTCATTTTAAGTTCCAACTCTTCCTCTTTGATTCCATGTACTACAAGAATTCTAGCTGCCACTAATATGTGTGATCCCTTCTGAATCCAATTATCACAAGCAGCTCCATACGGCCAACTCTCTGTCAGGTGCTGCTCTTCCAGGTGCTGTATTGGTTCTTCTCATGCAACTTATCTAAGCTCAAGTATCAACTCCTTGCAACCAACTCTCCCTCCTGATATTCCTAATTCTATTAGTGGTCTTGACACTCTCCCAAGAATCATCTTTGGTTTAATCCTCTTCCTCAACTCCCACATTCAATCAGCTGTCAAATCAAAAAGAATCCTCCCTGGGCTGAAGGAATGCCTCAGAGATTAAAGTGCTTGCCTAACAAGCACTAACTACCTGAGTTTGATTCCCCAGCACCACATAAGCCAGGCATGGTGGGGAACATCTGTAATCTCAGGACCCCGAGACAGAAGGATTCACGTGAGTCCAAGGCCAGCCTGGGCTACAGACTGGCCATATCTCTATCCTTAATTACTTCATAACTCACCAGCTTCTGCATGATCCAGTTTATCCTATACAACTCTACCATATTAATCTTCCTGCAGTAAAGTTTGAAATCACAAGATTAACTGCCTATGTCACTCTGTGTTGATTCAATCAATCAATCAATCACAATTAACTCTCCGCATTACTTCCAAAACTACGTGACATAGGTCTCAAAAATATGCATTAGCATCAGAACCGAAAATTGCCTGTAGAACTGTTCCAGAGTCAGATTATTTAGATTCTCTACCTGCATCATATACTACTTTTTGCTACTGTAGCAAATACCTGAAATAAACAAATCATAAAGAGCAGAAGCTTATTTTTACTCAGTTGGTATAGGTTACAATAAATAACTAGTTACCTTAATAACCATATCCCTTTTGGGAAATTCACACACACACACACACACACACACACACACACACGCACGCACGCACACACACACAGAGTCTCTTCATCGTTTCTAACATCTTTTCTTTCCCTCTCTCCCCTCCCTTTTTTCTCCTTCATCTGCTTCCCTCCACCACCTCTGGGAAGTCAATCTTCTCATTTCCTACCATCTTTCTTCTTTTTATTCGTTATTTATATTTTGGGCTTCTCATCTAATATGTCAATAATTACACTTCTGCGTTTAAGATAACATTATGGTCTCAAGATCTATCTGTATTCCTACAAATGATTTAAATTTATCTTATGATGGAGGAATACTCCACCATGTAAATATATCACACGTTCTTTAGCCATTCATCTGTTGTTAGGCATCTAGGCTTTAATTTTTACATAGAAGACCCAAAACATTTCACCAGAAGACTATTATAGCTTTAAAAAAAATTCAGCAAAGTGGCAGGATACAAAAATCAATGCACAAAAATTAATTAGGTTTTGGTACACAAATAATCCACTGAAAAAGAAATCAATAGAACAATCTCATTCATGAGAGTGTCAAAAAGTTAAATAACTAGAAATAAACCTAACCAAAGAAGTGAAGAACCGTTATAACAAAAATTATAGTACTATGAAGAATGAAATAGAAGAAGACATTAGAAAATGGAAATATTTCCTGTTAGTGGATAGGCAGAATTAATATTGCTAAAATGGCCATATCACCTAAAGCAATCTATAGATTTAACTAATGATTATTAAACTATCAACAACATTCCTCACAGAACCAGAACAAAAATCTTAAAATTGATATGGAACCAGATGAGAACCAGAATAGCCAAAGCAATCCTGAGAAAAAAGATAAAAGTGGGAAGCGGCATCACCCCATATTTCAAGTCATACTGGAAGGTGTGGTAACAGAACTGGGCTGCTACTGACAAGAAAATAGTCATGTAGGCCATCGAAGGAGGCCAGGAGCTGTTTTCTCTCCCCCCTTCTCTAAAAGAAGGAAGTTCTCAAGTCTTCAGATAATACGCCATTAGCCTTTAGTTTGAGAACGGGATTAAGGGTGGCCTGTTGCAACTGCAGGCATAGTTTCCAGGCTCCACACTGCGTCATGGAAAATCTGTCACAGAGCAGGAGCCATGACCTACATAGAAAACATGAAGAAAGAAGAGAAATTATGTGGCCAGTCAGGAACACTGAAGTGCTGCGGAATAATCGGTCACTCTTCTGTAGTAATGCTATCAGTGATGCTTTGAACTCTAACACACTGCTAATGGTTTTTGAAACTAAGTTTGTTTCTTGTTTTGTATTTTTTCTTTGGAAATTTTAAGAAGGAGAACTTCAATAAATGTTAAAAGAACTCCACTTCTCATCTCGTATCTGCTAGCCTTCTGATCTTTGACAAAGGGGCTAAAAACATACATTAGGGAGAGGACAGCCTCTTTAACAAATGGGGCTCAGTAAACAGGTTATACACGTGCAGAAGAATGAAACTAGACCTGTATCTCTCACCTTGTATTAAATCAAAAAAGCAAGCTTATGGTGTTTGGGGCTCAGTCCATTGCTTTGACCCCCACTGCTTCTGGCTTGGGGCAAGGCAGTACTTTATATCAAGGAGTGTGTGTGTGTGTGAAAAAGCAACACTGCTTTCTTCAAGGTCTGGATGCAAAAAAGAGGACGAAAAAGGGGCTGAGTTTCCATTGCCTCCTTCAAGAGCATGCCCCAGTGACCTGAAGTACTCCCACTAGGTCTTTTCTTTGAAAGTTTCCACCATCTCCCAGTAGTGCCAGATCAACACATGGGCTTTTGGGAGATACCTAAGATTAAAACTATGGCAACTACTAATGTTCCTTGGGAAAATAAGTTAACTATTCCCAAATTCTTCCACTGGGGAAAAAAGAGATATAATAAAAATGGCTAACATTTAACAAATATTTATGACATGCCAGATACTCTGCTAAGCAATTTATGTGTTTAACACACTCCTGTGTGGTAGATACTACTTTGATCTTCATTCTTTAGGCTGGAAAACTGAGGTTCAGCTAAGGTAAGAATCTTATCCAAGGAGTCAGGATAGTGCTAATAAATGATGGGTTTTCACAATTCAACATACACACGTGACCAATAAACTCAAGACAGAGAGCATCTTCATTACCAAGGAAGGTTCTTCATGCCCTGTACTGATCAACTAGGGTTCTTAGTTCCAGTGCACAGGCTGATTTTGTTTATTATTAAATTTCACATAAATGGTATCATATAGTGATATACCTACTCTCTTGTATCTGGCTTCTTTGCTTGACATACTGGTTCTGAGATCCATTCATATCGTTACATTATGACACAGTTCATTCCTATGTAGGATTTCACTGTACTTTTAGCACAGTTTGTTGATTTATTCTTCTGTTAGTAGACATTTGAATTGCTTCCAGGTTTGGATCATTAAAAATTAAACTGGAAGCCAGGTATGATGGCACATGCCTGGAATCCCAGTCACTCAGAGGCTGAGACAAGAAGATGGTGAGTTTGAGTCCAGTCTGGATAACTTAGGAAATTCTGTCTCAAAAATAAAAAGAGCTTATTGGTAGAGTGCTTGTCTAGCATGCAGGAGACCCCAATCTCAATCACCAATACTGGAGAGAGGGAGAGGCAGACAGAAGGAAAGAGGAGGGGGAGGCAGCAGCTCTGAAGGAGGTGGCCTTTATAAATATTTTCATAAAAGCTTTTTGGGAAATGTATTTTCATTTCTTCCAGATACATTCTTAGGAATTTGAAAGTAAGAGGTCATATGTTGGTTATACATTTAACCTCGAAAGAAATTACCAAATTGTCTTCAGAGTGATTATTTTGTACTTGTATTAGTGGATGAGAGCTCCAGATGCTCCACTTGCTTACTAACATTTGGCCAACTAAAATAATATTTGATTTTAACCATTTTTATCTACCCATTTGCTATCATTGCAAGCATTAATGCTATATTCAAGAACAGCGTGAATTTGTATTTTCCTGATGATGAATGATTTTACATGCCTTGCCACTTATAAACCTCCCCCCCTTCTTTTTTGGGAAGGTGAATATTTTTACAGCCTTTCATTGCTTTTAAAATTGAGTTGTTTTCTTTATATATTCTAAATAGAAGCCCTTGTTATGTAATGTAAATAATCTGCCCTAATCTCTGGCTAATTTATTACTTTTCAAATATTCACCATCAGAGCTTAAATTTATCGATTTTACCACATACACTTAGTGCTTGTTATGCTGTAAGAAATTTATATATACTCTGAAGCCATTGAAATACTTTTGACTTTTCCTGGCTAGTTTTCATATTTAAGTCCACAATCCATTTCACATTAATTTTCTTTTACAGAGTGTGATAGGGGCTGAGGTTCCATCTGATCTTTTCAGCTAAATTTCCTGCACTGAATTCCTTTGACTTTTGGGGGGATAAGCCACCAACTGCACGTGCATGGGCTATTTCTAGACTCTAAATTCTATTCCCTGGATCTATTAGTGACAATATCACTCTGGGTTTGTCTTCCATTGTTTCTGAGGAGAAGTCTGTCGTCATTTTTAATTCAGTTCATCTGAATATAAGTTCCCTTTTAATCTGAATGCTTTCTAGATTTTAATTTATGATATTCAGCATTTTGACACAACACACCTAGGAATAATTTTGTTTGTAGCTTGTTGTTTGGGATTTGCTGAGCCTTTTTTTAATCTGTGAGTCAATTTCTATGACAAATTTTATAAAATTTTTGGCCATTTTCTTCTCAAATATTTTGTTTCTGCATTTTCTCTCCTCTTCTTGAGTTTCAGCTGCACATGTCAGGCCATCTGATAATGATCTACAGTTCTCAGATGCTCTGTTCAGTGTTTTCATTCCTTTTTTTCTGTTTATGCTTTAGTATATTTCAGATAAGTTTTTGACATCTTCAAGTTCACTGGTCCTTTTTTCTGCTAGATCTAGTCTATTAGTTATCCAGTCATAATAAACTGTGCATTTATGATGGTTTATTTTGGACTTCCCACTTAGCTTTTTTCAGCCTCCTTCATTCTCTTTGATATTCCTCACCAATTCATGAGTGCTGTTTACCTGCTCTATTACGACCCTCACCTCACCACTGTTATGACAGTCATTTAAAAGTCCTTGTCTCCTAATTTAGCAATGGATGATCTGCTGTTTATTTCTAGTGACTAATTTCTTTGGGAAGGGGGAATCTGGGGAGAAACATGTTCCTAATTCACTCTCTCTCTTTCTCAACTTTATTTTTTTTACTATTTACCAATCTGTATGGATAATAGGAAAGTAAAGACCAAGTAAATAATATTTATCCCAGGAAAGGATGTAGTTCTTTCTGTATCACACCTAAACAAGATAACTGGTAGTCAAACTATGCTTTGGTATCGTTGCCATTTTAGTTTGATTCAATTTACCAAAAACTTCAAAACGTTTAGAGACTCAGATCAGTATTTTGCCGTTAGTGGGGCCAATTTCAAGAAGAATCAGATGTTAGGATTATCTTGCAAAGATTTTAAACCATCTGTCATTTTACTTTTCATTTTAACAACTCTCTTTCCTTCTCATTCACTCTCTCTTTTTCTTTCTCTTTCTTTTTGTGGTTCTAGGATTGCATACAGGGCCTTCTACATGCTAGGCAAATGCTTTATCAGTGAGCTATAACCTAGCACCCCCCCATGTCAATGTAAAATGCCTTACAATTTCTTTAAATGAAAAAATAGACAACCCATCAAAGAAACAGTAGGTCTTTTAAAAACTCCAGACAAGTAGAAAGTATACACTGAAAAATATTATAATAACAAAATTCATTGGATGTTTTTTATAGCACAATACATAGAGTAAGATAAAATCAGTACATTAAAGGCAGATTGATAAAATATACTTGATTTGGATAACATTAAGAAAATTAATCTTTAAAAAATGAACAGAGATATAGGGCTCTGCAGGGTGGTAATGAAGATCACAATCCATATAGTTCAATTCGGTAAGTATGTGATTTAAAAATGTTCAAAGAAATAATAACTGAAAACTCCCCAAATCTGGTAAAAGAAAAAAATCTACATTTCCAAGAAGCTGGACAAATCTCAAATAGAATAACTTCAAAGAAATCCACGCCAAAATACATTATGATAAACTTTAAGTCCTAAGGGAAAAAAATCTTGAAAACACTGAGAAATGATGCATTATCAATAAAGGAACACCAATTCAAATAACAGTGGTTGTTCTACAGGTGGCCAATAAAGAAGAGAGTGGCATGATATTTTTCAAATTTTAAAAATACATAAAACTGAAAATATTAAAAGTTTGTGGGATGAAGCCAAAAGTGGTACAGAAAAGCAAACGCATAGCATCAACTTATTTCAGAAAAATCTCAATAACCCAAGTCACTATACCTCAAAAAACTATGAATAAAAAAACTTGCATCAAATGGAAAAAAAAATCTAAAGACTAGAGAATGAGTCAATGAAACAAAACTCTCAAAACTCAATATTAAAAATATAATAAACCAATGAGGAGATGGGCAAAATGCACACATACTTCCTCAAAGATGGCAGTAAGCAAACGTTCACCATAATTAGCCATTTGAGAAATGTGAGTTAAAACCACAATGAAATATTACTACACACCTGTCAGACTGGCTGAAAGTAAAAAATCAATAACACGAAATGCTAGTAAGGATGTGGAGAACTTGAGCCACTCAGACATTGCCAGGAGGAATGTAAAATACTACAGCCTCTCCGGACAGATAGTTCTAAACAGTAAACAGACTTGCTATCTAACTCACAATTATGCTGTCACGGATATTTATCTACAGAAATAAAAACTTACTTTTATGCAGAAACTTGAACATGGATATTGATAGAAACTTTATTTGTAACCACCCAAATGTCCTTCAGTGGAGGATGGTTAAACTGTGGTATATTCCTACCACGGAATTTTACTTGACAATTAAAAGGAACAAACTACTGGTAAATAACTGTGTGGATGGACTTCAATGCAATTATGCTGAATGAAAAATGTTACTTTCAAAATGATACCTATTACACATTTCCGTTAATATAACACTTGTGAAATACAGAGAAAAAAACAGGTTAGTAGATGCCAAGAGTAGAGGGCCAAGAATAGATGCAAAGGGTAATGAAACATCTGGTGATACACAGATGATACAGACTATGATCTATATCAGAGATCATACTCTGTATCACAGATGATACAGAGTATCTTTGTTTTTTCTTTTTCTTTTGTGGTACTAGGGATCTAGCCTAAGGCCTTCACACTGAGTTACATTCCCAGCTCTGTGGGGGAGTCAAGATGGGCAAACACACTTAGCTTACATCAGGAACACCTGGGCCTAGCACACTGAGCCCCAGGACTTGCACATAAGGGTGTAATTCTGATTCTTTGAGATGATTGGATAATTGGAACCTGACGAGGACTCTAGGACCCGCCCCCTGTTCTACCCTATATATGTTCTTGCTTTGCCCAATAAAGTGGGCTTCATTATCTGAAATGAGTCCTCAGTCTAATGTCTCCATCGCCACACTCTCCTCAGCTGTTCTGTGGGCTCTGCGACTCGGACCCACATCTGGTGCCTTAACAGGGACCTGAGGCAGTTGGGAAGTGCAGGAATTAGGGGAAGTGTGGGTGTCCTCTCCGAAGGACTTTGGCTGCATTTGCTGCACTGGAACTGTCAAGGCCACGGCAACCGCAGCGTACTCTGCTCACAAATGGAGAGGAGGAGGTTACCAATCCCTCGTGAAAGTCCCGGGGGAGTTAGGGGTGAAAGTTTTGGGAAAAAGACTAGCTCAGAACCAGAGTGAGAAGCCAAAACTAAGCAAAAGGAAACAGCGGCTAGCAAGACTCGGGAAATAGACAGGCTCAGAGTCAAAGGGAGAAGCTGAAACTAGAAATGGACTTTTAGATGGTTAGACTCACGTGGCACCTGAAAAGGTTCAATTTGCCTAAAACTATATCACCTCTAGGGCCTTCTGTGGCTGAAAGTTGCAGGGAAACAGGGGATTCCATATTTATATCAAACCATTGGGCCTCCCAGCCCCTGACGAACTGGCAGAGATTGTTCGTTCTCTGACAGGACGGTGTGGAGGAGTGGAGATGGACACAAACACAGGAGCTTAGCACACGGAGCTCCCAGGACTTCCATATAAGGCTATAATTCTGATTCTTTGAGACAACTGGATAATTGGACTCTAGGCCCCTCCTCTTACTCTATATATGTTCTCACTTCTCCCAATGAAGTGGACTGCGTTCTCCGAAACGAGTTCCCAGAGGTCGTTTCAGTGTTTCCGTAGCCACCCTAGCCTCAGCAATTCGGGGGCCTCTGTGGGTTGGACCCACATAGTTCTTTTATTTTTTCCTCTGAGAAAGGATCTCCTGCTATAGTACAGCCTGGTCCTGAACTCATTATGTAGCCCAGGCTGACCTTGGACTCAAGGTAATCCTCCTGCCTCCACCTCCCCAGTGCTGGGGAATTGAATTCAGGTACTTTAACCACTGAGCTATTACTCCAGCCCCCACCCTCCCACCTCATTTTTATTTTTGCTTTTGAGACAGACTCTTGCTAAATTGCTCAGGCTGAGCTAAAACTAGTGATTTCCCTGCCTCGGCTTCCCAGAGTGCTGGGATTATAGGCCTACACCGCTGTGCCTGGTGGCGAAAGAATGTCAGTGACAGTGGTAGTTACTCTTTGTGGTAGCAACTCCATACATGATAAAACTGCATATATATAATAACCCACACATGTACACTTCATCCCAAAGAAGGGATGGATGCGTAACTAGTGAAATCTGAATAAAATGTGGATTGTACAAATGTCAACTTCCTGTGTTGTTGTTTTTTCGTTACTGTTACTCAATACCCTACATCCATAAATTAGGGGAGGAAAAGCTTATTTTAGCTCACAGTTTCAGAAAGTCATAGTTCACTTAGGGGCAGCCAGCAACAGTGGAAACACATGGCTGAGGCAGAGGTGGAAGCAGTTCTTCACACGTTGTAAAAAGGAAGCCAGATCAACTCAAATCCCAGAAGAAAGGCAGGACGCCAGCATAGAAACTGCCAGGTCCCAGCCCAGTGATCCACCCCTTCTGGTTGCAGCCTTAATGTTCCGCCCTGTCCAGGGTTCCCCACCACATACCTGTAATCCAGTCCATATGCCTGCAATCTACAATTTGCCACAGACCTGTAATCTAATCTACCCTCCGGGCCAGGCCTCCATCTCCTAACAGTACATAGGTCCACAGATATCCCCGTGAGTGTGGCTTTTGGGGGACATTCCAAATGCAAATCACTATATCCTTGCTTTGGTATTTACTATAGTTATGCAAGATGCAGAAACCGGGGAAGTCTGTGTCATGGGCACTTGGGACTTCTCTCTATCCATTTCTTTGCAACTTCTAAGATTCTATAATCAGTTATATACATAAAGTAAACCTATAAGCATACAGCATGGTTCACGATTTCATCACAATTTATTCTCTGTCAGATTAACATAGTATGAACGCTATGGCCACAAATGTTTTAAGCTTCATTTTATGGAGAATAAGACTATAATTGGTTGACACATTTGTCTCAAATATTATAGATTTTCTTGCTCATTTTCAATTTTGTTCCTTTACTTGACATTAATCAGTTTAGTTATGTGTTACTGTAATTAAAACAATCCTTTTCTGAAGATGTAAAATTGGGAAAAAGGTGATATTTTAGTGAACAGACCTATTCAACAGTAAGTCAAAACAATGTTATTATAATTGAAAACTTTTCAGCATGACAAATCCTTTCCCAATAAAACTCAATTCCTATACATTCATGAGGGAAATTTCACTATTTATACTGGGTTTCTATACAGTCTTATTTCACTTAAACACGCAGAGTCCTAGCTTTTCTGTACAGACTAATATTTAAGAAAAAGAGCCTAGGTTTGCCCTGATGCTTCTAAATATGTTGATACTATCCTAAGCATAGGCCCATCTAAGAATTTCCGCTGAGCAGAAAACATTTCCAATGTTACTTCATGAAGAAAGTCATAGCAGCAAGGCTAACATGGTGTCTACTTCTTAACACTCTCAACCTAAGAGGGGTCTCTTGATAGACTTCATTTGTTTCATGTCATTTGATCTTTCATGTCACTCATACAATTAGTATAAGCCCCATCTTATAGACAACAGCCTGAGAAAGATCAGATAAATTGCCCAAGGTCACATAATACTAGCACTCCAGTGTAAGACTACAGGTTGTTTCACTATAACATGAAATTCCATCTTGTGTGAATTTAACTTAAACAAATTAAACTACACCTACTCCTAACAGGAAAACTGACACTAATAACTTCAATAGACACTAATAGATAACACTTTACATGTGTATTTTATCATAGACAGTACTTCAATTTATATTCTATATTCCCTGCAGAAATATATAACCAATTTTATATATAGTATATGTTGTGGGTGCTTTAGGTATTTCGAGGGCAACTGAAACTAATGGGCTTTTAAACTCAAAAGCTTAGTTTAAAATATTAAACAACTCATATAAAACGTGACTCTACTGCCCCACATCAATTTTTTTTAAAAAAAAGTAACAGAAAACTGCCTAACTGTAGGAAATCAGTCTAAACTCTTTTTTCTAAGAAAATCTTGTATGGCGTCATGTCCTCTTTCCATTTAACTCAAAAAGTGATATGCTTACTGTAAAAAAATTTTAAAGAAAAAAAATCACAAAATTAGGCTATTTCTATTTGAGATTTTTGAATAATCATGCCCACCTTAGGTAGGTATCATGAACGAGTATGACTTTTTAGTAAATTAGTAAATTCCTAGGATTATATGTTGCACAAGATTTTTGTTACAAAAACAAAATACCTGGCATGGGCTACTTAGGAACTAAGAAAAAGGTTTTTTTAGCTCATGGTTTGGGAAGGTGAAAGTCACTGGGCCACTCAACCGCTACATCACTTCCAGGTGCAGTTGGTAATTACAGGGGGAAGAAGGTAATTAGCTCCAGAACCAGGAGAAAAGAGAAGTTAGGCTTTTCTTTCAAACACTTAGGAACCAGGCTTGCTCCATTTAAAACCCTCTTACAAGAATTCAAAGGAGCACAGAAGTAATACTAAGGGATCATACAAAAATTAATACCTCACGGTCCCAATGACATCAGGATCTCTCTTAAGGGTTCCACCACCAGTCCCATCGAGCAGCAAGCCTTTACTCACATGATCCACGGGGGTACATTATTAAGTGATATCAGACATCACAGCTCACAAACCACAAAGTATTTTTAGCCTCTTTTTTTTTCTTTTGAGAGAGTCTTGCTCTGTAGTCCAGGCTGGTCCTGAACTCACTATGGAGCCCAGGCTGACCTCTAACTAATAGCAATCCTCCTGCCTCAGGCTCCCAAGTGCTGGTATTACAGGCATTCACCACCACGCCCAGCTTATATGGTGCGGGGGAATGAACCCAGGGTCTTGAACTTGCTAAGCAGGTACTTTAACCGCTGAGATATTCTCCCAGCACCGTATTTTTCTGTAGGGCTTTATCACATAAGTATCTTTTCTAAAGCATTCAATTTGAGTTGTTATAAATTTAGTTTATAGACATCTTCTTAGGACTGTTTCTACGTCTAGCAAGTCACCTGCCCTGTCTACGTTTTCCTTGTGTAACTTTAAAAAAAAAGTGCCAATAAAACTCCATTGCCCGCCATCTGAAAGATGAGCTTTAGTTCTGCCTTTATGGGGGTTAGTTTTTTCATAAGTTAATTTTCTATTGCTCTGCCCCTTGGGTTTCTTCCAGACCTCTCAATTTTCCACATTGCTTTTGTGGTTTTAATTTCCACCAACACTTTTGGTTTCAACTCAACTAGCCTTGGGTCATACTGACATTGACCCTGACCACAGAGCCAATAAGAGTGAATGTGGATTTTGTAATGATGGGTCAGTTGTTTGTTATTGAACATAGAATGTGTTTCTGATCTTTTCACAAATCAGAAAATGTTAGGCCACACAAAATATTGCACATGTATTTTACTAACTTGATCTCTCTGTTCCAGTGATTCTTAACTTCAGGATATAAGAATAATTTAAGGGCTTATAGGTGGGTTTGAGGGTTGACAAAGACCTCCTGGCAAAATCTTCATTCTCTGCTTCCTCCTGGATTCTCTGTGTCAGGTTACAATGCCAGATTTCTGTGTGGTAACATGAAGACATGTGACTGTTCTAGCTGAAGAATGTGGGTTGCAGGATGTTAGCCATGGCCAAGCCTTGTTCATGAGAAAGCACTATGTGTACCTCTCCATGTGCTTTTCCTTTTAAACACCTGCATGTCCACTGATAAATATATTTCTACATTTTTATAAAGATAATGTTATGAATAAATGTTAAAATAGTGCTTTGTACCAGCCCCTAACTTAAGAACTATACCTTATGTCATCCAAAAATAAGTACTATGATAACACTGCCCCTATTTTTCAGATGAGAAAACTGGAGTGCACAGAGGTTAGGTAAATTCTCTGTCACTTCACAGCTAACAAGAGACAGGGCTAGGGTAGGGACCCTGCAGTCCTGCTCCAGGGTCGGTACTTTGGACCACACTGCATCCATTACATTCTAATTCTTTCAGATGGCAATGTGAGTTGCATATGTTATGACTACATCATGTAGAAGTAAACAGAGTTATTAAGTGGTATCTCATGGTTTCTTGTTCTCACCATCTTTCTCAGAACCACGAGGAAGGAGAAGGGCTTGCCTAATGCTGATGAGGACAGAGCCTGCCCAAAGGAAAGATCCAGGGAGCTCTTTGCGCTTCAAGGTGAAACAGCAACAGGTAGAAATATTCCTCAAGGAATTCTGAATGGTTTGATAAAATCCTATTTGTTGATTTTGAGGGCTAATTCTTTTGTACCAGGTGTCCTATTTAAAAAGTCCTTGTCCATACCTACATCTTCTAGATTTTTGCCTATTTTGTCCTCTAAAAGGTTCAGTGTTTTCATCTTAATATGTAAATGTTTGAGCAACTTTGATTTGATTTAGATACCTAGTGATAAGTGTATGTCTACATTCATTCTTCTGCATGTGGATAACCAATTCTGCCAGTACCATTTGTTGAAGAGGCTATCCCTTTTTCAGTGTATGTTTTTGGCCTCTTTGACAAAAATCAAGTAGCTGAAGGTATTTGAGGTTGTCTCTGCATCCTCAGTTCTGTTCCGTTGGTCAACTAGTCTGTTTTTGTGCCAATAACAAGTATACCTATGTTTATAGCAGCACAACTAACAATAGCTAAATTGTGAAAGATGTCAAAATATCTATCAACAGACCAATGGATACAAAAATTGTGGTATATGTACACAATGGAGTATAACTCTTCTATAAAGACAGGTAAGTTTGAGGCTTTTGTAGGAATGGATACAACTTGAGTCCATCATGCTTAGTGAAGTGAGTCAAAATCAGAAGGTAAACTATCACAAGGTTTCTCTAATATGAGAAAACTAGAATACAGACATTCCACAGAGCCAAATGTGTGTGATAGTGGTAGCAGGGGCGTGGGGAGTGATGGAGGGAGAAGGACCAAAAAGGAGGGCGGAAGAGATTGTAATGTTGACACAATATATATGTGCACAAAACACTCAAGCTCAATGTAACCATTGTGTATCACATACATATAATAATAAAAATGGGTGAAAAAAGGGAATTTCAAATGGAAGTGATCCACACAATGACTGTTGTGATCTAGTTCCATTTAATGAAGTGGTGACTATATCGCTGCCATGGGTCCTAGTTTTCAGAACCTGTGCCTGTCATGGAAGCCCTACAACATCTATCATTCTGTACAATCTGCTTACTTCTCTACACAGTCTTCGGTATGTCACACAGTGAGTCTCTGATCTTTACCTCAGCTCTTGACTCACTTTGAACTAATGTCTTCTGCCATCAAGTTAAACTGTTTTAGGAGAGTGAACCTGCATTAGATAAGCATAGATGTTAGATGGGATTTTTCTCATATGTAGAAATACTTATAACTATTCTCATGTCTATTAGCCCTCAGTTACAATATTTTCACACCATTCTTGAATTGGAAGTGAGTAATTAAAAAGTATGCAGGGGAAAAAAAAAGCATGGACCCTGGGTTGAAAAAAATAACCCTAACACATCTTTCTAACAGCTCAATGAACAGCTAGAAAGGACGCTGTGCTTTATCTATCAAAGGAAAAAATAACATAATAATGGGTAAGTCTTAAGACATTAATAAACAAAATCTCACAGGCTATGTCATAAAACTTCTACTTGCTAGCAGCCTATCTCCCACCCTTGGCCTAGGAAGTACTTACAGAGAAATTCCTGGCCAAGAATCTATTGCAAAGCTTCCCTCCCTGCCAGGTGAAAGGCATAAATTCCTATCTGGCAGGGATATTATAAATAATACAGTTGCCCCGTTTTAAAAAAAATCAATAGGAAAATACTGATTAAAATGTCAGTTCAGCAAAGCAAGTCTGCTTTCTGTATCTTGGAATAATTTAGGGCTCAAAATCAGACTGCCTTTCTGGACTCTTCAAAAATATGTAGAGATTTCCGTTTTCTGGTTTTAAATCGTAGCATGTGTTATCGGGAATTTGAAGAGCTTTTCCATGGCTCCTTCCTGCATCATACTGAGTTCCTAGTGGATTGGGACCAAGCCATATTTCTTCTGGCCTTTAACAAAAAACAAAAAGAGAGAAAGAGAAGAAGAAGATGAAGAAAAAAGAGTCCACATGTCTTGGGACACAGTGAGTTCTTTGAAACCAAATGGAAGCAGAATTACTGCCCAATTTTCTAAGTGTGCTGTGGATTGATGAGTCAACATTTAAAAAGTACTTAGAAGTTCTTAGATGAAAGTCCACAGATCTGTACAGAGTATTACCAGCATTTAAATAACTCAATTTTCCTGTGGCATTTGTTTTTTAGGAATGTTCTTTGATTGCTGTTTATAACCAATTTTTCCTTGAAAAAAATAATAAAAACCCCGAAGTTAGACATTCTTGCATAAGAATATTAAATTATTAGTAATTTTCTTAGGTTACAAAAAAGGAATAGGGCTGAACAATGAGTTTGAAAATGTTCAAAGTGCTGCCTGGAATATAATATTGAAACAGTGGGTAACATACTTTAAATTTTTTACAGTTCCATTTAATGATCACTGAGAAGGAACTTTCTAATCATATTATTTCTCTTATTTCTGTTAAAAATTAAAGGAAATCCCTAGTTTTTCAACATCACAAAATAAAATACAATCTTTCACATTTACTTCATACACTCTGGATTCTTCTTCTCTTTTTTTTTTTTTCTTTTTCTTTTTGATAAATGCTGCATTCTATATCCAGGGTCTGCACAAGAAGAATTACAGTTAACGAGTTCCTATTAGTTTATTCAAGCTTGACTGAGGACATAGAATCTGTTCATATCACTGTATGAAGTGTCTCCAATTAAATTGAGTAGTGTTAAAAATGTATTACTATCCAAACACTTTTGTAGTATTCTGATGAAACAGAAAACAAGACATTATTAAAATCGCAATAAGCTTTGATTAATCTTTCTTTAACTAAATGTAATAAATATGTAAGGAGAATTAGTAGACCAAAAGAAACTAAATTTGTTCTTCATAATCTCCAAATAACTGCTCAGATTCTTCAGGTTGATAAATTGCTAGTAGTTACCAAATCAAAAAAAAAAGAAAGAGTACCAGTTTCCCTCTTGCGACACGGTAAGTCCCCAGCTCTTTGGGTTATTACTCTAACTGTGCCTGCAGCTGGTACTTATTACGCTGTGTCTTGGCTCCAAAGAGTCAGCTGTGTCCCAAAATGATAAGATGACCACACTACTCATCTGTTAATTCCAAAGAATTCTAGAATCAGGACTTCAAAATGATCTTTTTAGTCAAAAGGCAAAATCCTGTTTTTCATGTTCTTTCAAAGAAGAGAAATAAAAACACAAGTGTGGAGAAAGCATTAAAGTACTTTAACAGGGAGGTTTCTCGTAAGTTTCCTTTGGCCACCAAGCAAAAGCATTTTTGACAGATAATTGGACTAGAAATAGTGCCCCTGGAAACCATCAGGCAGCATTCCCACCCATTAATTAGGTGATTCATTTTCATTTTTCCCCTTCCATTTCCCCCCTGTATTCTTTTACCGCCCTTTCCTTGTTGCTTTTCTTTGGCTCTTCTACACCTCTGCTATCCACCTCCATCTATTTATTTGTGTTATGACTCACTGCCCCTGGATCTATTTCCTTTTCTGATTGCCTCTTGGAGCCTCTGGCTTCCTTCTCTGACAATCCTGCCTTGCTACTTAACTTTCCTGTAAAGACCATAACCATTCTGCTAGCGAGAAAGCTGTCTGGGAGGCTCCTCTAACTCAAGGAACTTCCTAATCAAATATTTCTTTCTTCTTTCAAAAAGAAATTGTGTCCCAAATTTCAGTGATTTTTATTTTTCTTAAAATTCTAAGGCACCAATGATTGGAACCCCACAACTAGTACTTAATTACTGTTTGTTAATCTTTCATGTCATTTCTTTCCAACTGCGTAGGCAGCTGAACAAGGTTGGGAATATTCTATCAAGCTCTTGGAAAACATAGCATCTACCTAAACTTAACAAGAGTAAGCGGGTTGCATAGGATAAGGCACGCACTCATGGAAATGAATTACAGTCTCATGCGGGGATAACAGGATTTAAGGTTAAGCAAGTTTTGGATATTTGAGCTCTTAAAAAACTTTTGGTAAATATCCCAATAAAAGGATTGGCTGGATTCGGAGAAGAGGCATCAATGTTTAACTACTGCAACCCATTCAAGGAATAGGAAGCTGAGTTAGAGTGGTGACTTAAGTGAAATGATTTAGGTGCGGAAGATTAATATGTTAAGTACTGTATAGTCTCTCTGACTTGGAAAACCCAGAACAGCGACATTTTATAGAACCACATGAAGCGATAGCCGGAGTTGGGGGAAGAGATAGGGAGGAGGTGGAAGGGTCAAAAATAGGAAGGCATTGTAAGGTTGATACGATAATATGTGCATGAAATACCCAAATTCATTGTAAACGCTATGTATTACATATGTATATTAATAAAAATAGTGGAAAAAAGAATAGAGAAAACACAATGGTATAAGAAGTTTACCATTTGCTTCTAGAAGCGTCTCTATTGCTTAATCAGTTAACAATTCAATATAGAATGAGAGATTCTGAACACATACTCAGGCCTTGGGTGTGAGCTCACTTCTGCCATGGATTACCTAAGCACCAGATAAATCAACCTTCCATGGCTTCGGTTTCCAACCCCACAAATGAGATTGTTAGACAGGTGACCTTTAAAAATCAACCAAACAAAACAAAAACAAGAAATAAAGAGTGATTAGTACACTCATTTAGACCCTACCTATGCATAGGATTGTGTAGCCTGCCTTCAACCTATTTAAACATAAGCTCTACTTGGAGGTTCACTTATTCAGAAAATACCACCCTAAAAAGTACTTCAAAAAAAAAACCCAGAATTTTACTCTATATACCACTTTTATTG
The DNA here is from genome assembly GCA_004027205.1 of Ctenodactylus gundi. Taxonomy (NCBI): domain Eukaryota; kingdom Metazoa; phylum Chordata; class Mammalia; order Rodentia; family Ctenodactylidae; genus Ctenodactylus; species Ctenodactylus gundi. The sequence continues at coordinate 299,216 of PVKB01000104.1, forward strand.
TCTCTATAACCTTTATCTTCCTATGCATACCTTATTAGAATGTTAAGAAAAACTGGTAGAAAAAAAAATCTTCAATCTGTCTTATTTCTTACTACTCTCTGAGAGACATGACAGGAAAAACTAAACTGAACTCCAGTACCCACAAATATCTGATAAGCAGAAATATTTTGCAGTCTACAGAGATCAGGTTGATAGGAGGTTGACCCAGAAGGTAAGGTATGCTGGGATGCAGTCAACACTCCAACGTTAGTAAAAACAGCACATGCCAGAGCTACTTTCTTAAATCAAGGAATCTCTGTGGTAAAGGGAAGGGGATCAAAATATCAAGGCAAGCATGCCATTGGCTTGAGGTATGTGTCAGATTTATTGTGGGCAAGAAGATTAAAATCAGCCACCATTAAGGAGGGTGTGTATGTGCTGCATTCAGATGTCAGAAAGTCTGAAAATTATGTGATCTAGCCAGAGAGGTTCCCGAGCAGGAGATAAATAAAGGATGCGTTTAAAACAGAAAGGCTGAAAAGCAGCCAAGGCCTGTAGATAAAGTGATCACTTGAGTGGTGGCATTACCTGTGCCTATGGTTAAGAGAGCAAAGCTAAAGATAGCAAGATGAATCAAGGTCGTATGAAAAGACTATAATGAGAGCGAATAGAAAGGTCACTAACACAGGCTCAAAAATATGGTGTCAGGGTGGGGCATCAGACTGCACTCCAGGCTACAGACCTTTCCAGAGAAAGAAGTGGAGGTCACGCCCATGTTAGGGAAGAATGGAGGCGGAAGGCTGAGAGAGGAATGTAGAGAAAGATCAATGGTCAGAGGGAAACATGCCCCCAAAAAGAGCACTACCAAACTGCTGCAGCAGCTGACTTTGGTCTAGTACAATGGGGCAGAGAGGAGGGTGACAGCCAGCCATTGACAGGTCTTAAGTACAGCAGCAATCCTTTGAGACCAATGGAGGGTCTGAATAAAACCAAATGATGGCACCTTAGCAATTTTTTCTGGAAACCATATAACCACTTCTCTTCCCACTTGGCTGATCAACATCCAACTTTTATATTCATCATCCACAAAAGTCACAGCATACAGCTATCACCCTGTCCCAAGCACCAGTGGGACCTCTAGCCTTAGTCAGGGATGCATCTCTGTTCCACTGTGGCCTCAGAAAATTTGGTTTACTGAAATGTGTAAATGGCCCTGACTCTGTGGTCACATCTGTGTTCACAACCAAGCCCTCTCATAACCAATTCTGAGACCTCGGGGGAACTTTCTTAATGTCAGAATTGTTCTCATCTATAAAATAATAAATATCTGTCAGGTGAGGTTGTTGTGAGGATCTGAACATATGTAAAGCACTTAGCATGTGCCAGGCATGTAACTGTAGTGTAAAAATGAAGGTAATTATAACTGATTCTTCATTGTTTTGTCCTTATGGAAAGAAAGAGTTATGCTTTGACTAACCCCTCCTTTTAACAAAATTTATGGCTTTACATCCTTCTTCTATCCACGGATCAAGTATCCTGATGTTTTCTTTCTAGCCCATTAAGAGAGAAATTAATTTGACAATGCCACTCATACCAAAGGGTCATATTTGATATTATGAAATTTAAAAGGCAAGGTGTATAATGGGATTGGGCAATGGTTACACAAAGAATAATTTGTGGAGAGATATTCATAGTAGATACATTGTCCTTAAATGACATTCTATAGCTTAAGTAGTCATTTATTCCAATTCTGAGTTAGACAAGTCTTATCTGGCTTTGCTTCTACATTACTGCATGCTTTCTTTTATTCTAATTCAATCTAACTTGAGAGTAAATGGTGTAACTAAGAAAATATTACCCACCTCTTTCTATGAGGCTGTGCCACCCCACAGCAAAGGATTGCCAAGAGACACTAGTAAACTTTTCCAACACACATTTTTCCCAGACAATGGGCTCAGTAGAAATTGAATGAAACAGATAAGAATTGATGACTCAAGTTTCCAAACAAATTTCTAGCTAAATACAGCCTCAAAGGCTAATCACTAGATGCAATCCACCCAAGCTAGAAATAGCATTCATTTACAGTCAACAACTCCCTACAGAATCACAACCTTGCAACCCTGAGCACATAAAATCAAACTGGACACAAAAGATTACTATCACAGCAACAGGGACAAATTTCAAAGACATACAGTAAATGTTTTGAGAGTGAAAAATAAGCTGCAGGTTACAAACTGATCTTCACATGATGACTTAAAATGTGCCAGCCAAAACTAACTACATGTTTTAAATTAACAAAATAATAAAGATATGCATGAAAATGAAAAAGAATATATATGTGTGATGGGGAGAGGAGCAGACAGGAGAATGAAATTGGGGAACGTTACAATAAGGAGCCTTCCATGTGGTCACACCGGGTCCTATGTGTCCCATGCTTGGCTGACTGCTATGCCAATGCTGTCTTCAAACTCTTAATAAAGTTACCTTGGAACTTATGCCAGGTCAGTGATGTTCATAGAGCAGCGGAACAGGCAGGTGAACAGAGAAGCTACATGTACGTGCATCTGCCACCATTCCTCGCCACCCTGTCCACATATGGCAGTCCGAGTGCCTAGCAACAAATAATTTTGGTGTTCTCACAATGTGTGGTAGTTCAGTAGGACTCACAGTGAGTAAAAGGTAACTGTGGTATACCTGAGACTGGAGAAATGGGAGTGTTGACTCCCACTGGAGGGGTTCCGCTTTCCATTCAAGCCAGAACATTCTTCAAATGCAGAAAAGAGGGAAACTTATTCTAAAAAACACTAACCACCAGGAAGCCTTGTCAGAGAATTTCTTATTTCTATCACCCTCCTGTATTAGCCAACCACTATGCCAAAAGTGATAGCAAAAAAGAAAAGAGAAAGAGAACACAACCTTGATTTCTTTGTCTTTTTAGTTGTTCTACCCTTATCACTAAGCAAAGGCAGAGGGTATTGGTAGAACATGCATGCATAAAGAAGTGAAACAAAAACAGCCAAGCTGGTTGTGCAGCCTTTCCACTGCTCTGGCAAATTTTAAAGAAACACATACGTGTCTGTGAATGCTATGGTCTGACTATGGTTTGTGTCCCTCAAGAATCCATTATCTAGGGCTTAATCAACAGGATGGCTCCACCGGGAAGTGATGGAACCTTCGGGAGGCGAGGCCTACGAGGAGGCCTTTGGAAAGGACTTGTGAGACAGCCCAAAGCTCGGCCTGTGAAACGCCTGGGTGATTCTCAAGCGAGGCTGGCATAACAAGAACAAATGTGGCCTTGTCCATAGACCTTCCCTTGGCTCCTAGCCCCAGGTAGGACTGCTCGTTCTGTCACTTGCTCCTGCGCTTGCCATCTGCCATTAGATCCTCACCAGAACTGATCTGATACAGATGCCATGTCTGTGAATTTCCCAATCTGTGAGTTAAATAAGTCTTTTTTTCTTTGTAAGTTAACTACCTCACATATTGTGTGGAAGTAACACAAAGCCAATATAATGACTTATGAATAACTGTAATTTCAATTGTGACTTCATGTGAGTTAAGTGTTCTTATATTTACATTTAAAATTAGCCTTGCATAATAATGTTAAGTGATAAAAATTTATGTTAGTAATTAAAATTTTTAAAAGATGTTCTCAGAACAACATTAAGTAGCAAGCAAGACGCATTAAAACAAGTTGAGAAAGATACTGAGCAAGCAAAGTAAAAGCTTTGTATTAACATCTTTAGAGGCATTTTCCTCCATCCTTGAGTAAGGGGTTCCACATTGTCATTTTGCAGCAGCCCTGACATTTCCGTAGGCAGCCCTAAGAATGCCCACCTACAAAGATCTCCTCAAAGGAAATCTAACTTCTAATGGTGTGAAATAAGTGTTCAATTAACTGAAAAAGCTGGTATTTAGGTACATCCCCTGGCCAGAATCTCAGAACATATTTTAATTTTGATTATGTGCTTTGAAAAGGAATAAAAATGATAAATCCATGCTATTTTGAATAGAGGAAAGGAAGTACATTAGAAATATTTTCTTCCTATGCTATTTGGCAATGTCAACTGCATTCTCTTCTGAAACCACCCTTTCAGCAAATATCAGCCATATGATTATACGTTTTGTGAAAGTACTTTGGATACTCTTGTGAGAACGTGTGTGCAGGGCTTCACATACGACACACTCATCATAAGGGACTGAGACCAGACCACCCCTTTCTCTGAAACCAAGCTCATCTCCCATAGGCTTCCAGTTAGGAACTGAGGTCTCTGATTTGACCTTTATTTCTCTTAGAGCATTTCACAAACACTCCTCAAATGGCTCAAAAACCTAAGAGAATGACATGTGGAATGGTAACTACTGAAAAAAATCAATTTAAAAAAGAAACAGATTTTCTCCAAAGTCAAAAAGCATGGTCTTGGAGGTCCTGTGACTCTGGGGTCCTCTGAAAACCAGCCATTGTCCTCCCTACTCTGGGGAATTGCACCACATCTGGTACATCTTCATTTAGAGAAAAGATGAGTCAACCTGTGGCCTCCAAGCTGATTTACTGGGGAAATGAGAGACACAAGGCCAGCCAGTCCTGGTTCTCAGGATAATGTATGCTAATGGATCTTGGGAATTACTAATTTTTCGTCAACTGTTTTACTCGGCCCTGAGACTGTCTATTTGCAGCTTTGGAATTTTCCTTACCAAATAACCAACAAATCCTTAACTTGGTGTCCACTGTTTGTAGGCAAGGCTCCAGAGCACTCTGTCAGAATGCAAAACAGCTAGGAGAGTATGGGTTGAAAAACTGGAAGGATTTACATCGTAAACATGCTACTACTGCCCAGCCATTCATTTCCCCCGCTGGGCTGATGGTATAGCCTTATTTGCTTCTTTGACATGGTTGAAATGAGAGGCAACTGACTTAAATTACCTAGCTTTAGGGGACCATATAGAAAGCCAGGTTCACACATCTAGAGAAAGTTCCTTGATGTTCTGAGTCAGAACAGATCTTATCAGAGCTGGGAGAACTTTCAGAGGATGACAAGGATGCTGTCTTGTCTTCATTCCTAACTTCAGGTAAGGTATTTGGGAGGGCAGTATTCAACTGCCGCAGCTAAAGAGCCAGGTGTCTCCTACCTAGGAAAAGAGTCAGAAAAGAAAATCAGACAGAAAAACAAATTTATTCTGCAGAATATGAGGTACATTTCATCACTCTTCTGCATATCCAAAGCACTCTGGGGGTAAGGAAACTAGGGAGAATGTCTTGGGTATAATATTTTCCTTTCCATTGCAAATCACCTGAAACAGGCAGGCTTCTGTGGGGACTGCTAAGGCTGGCATTGAAGTGACCTCTGAAAGCAAACACCCCAATGAAACAGTGATGTAAACTGAAATGACTAGACATTCCAGGCCACTGGGTCATAGAATGGGCTGTGTTGTTGACAGGTTGGCACCTGGAAATAGCCCATACTTCTGGGCAGAAAGGGGATGAAAGCAAATTCTTCATTACTTTATAGTAAGGGCTCGATAAAATTTTGTAAGTAATATAGATTTTAAAATAGCACAAAATTTTTAGAGAAAGGCTTTGTAAACTTGATAGGTGGTAACAGGAAGACTTTGCTGTTTTCAAATCCAAATGTTAGGAACTGAATTAAATCAAAACAGCAGGCAGCAGCTTGAAGAGCATATAATATAATATGAACTACTGTGTCATTAGCTCATGTTCACTACAATGAGATTAGCCTCCAAGAGCATCATAATTTGATCTAGGAGCTTTGCTGGGTTAGATGTGTGTCCAAAGGACATACAGCCAGAAATACGTCTGCACATTTAACACCAACAATTTGAATTATTTAAATAAAGTTACTTAAAAAGAAATCTTTCGTTAAACTGATTATACACCTACAAACTCTTCAAAATTCCTCAGTCCCCAGTTTAAAGAATTCAATGTGATTAGTAGTCACAATGATGCTAGTTATATCTGAATCAACGGCCGAACTTTATTTGTAAAACTGGAGCTCTGGTTTTTAAAAAGTCACATATTTGATGTTTCACACCAAAAATCTTTTTTTTTTTTTTTTTCACCTTCTCAAATTCTATGTACTGATTGAAATTATCAACATCTTCTAAGGCTTTTTCTTAGAGTAAACAATCTAAATATTCTTTTTGAAAAGTGGCTTCATGGATGCTTGTTACATTTTTAATGAACTAATTAGCTTTATTTGTAAAATTCAAAATTTGGTTTACAAATGCCATGAGGCCTGCATAGAATCATCAGAGTGAAGCCCTGTACTTCCTTTGTGCATGAGAGTTAATAGGATTAAGGTCTGAAGAATTGAATAAAACCCTCAGCTGGTTAAGATGGATGTATCCCATTTCAGGGTTCCCATTTCATGATGGGCATGCCCCACATTTCACAGAATAAAGCACACTGGTGAGCTAGCGAAACAACTCTTCAGGAATACCCTGATTTTATAATCTTGAAAAGGGAACATGCATCCATTTCCTCTTTGAGCCAAAGGCTCCTTGCACTCCTCCTGCTTCACAGCCAGCGATTCCACTGCTCTGGTCCAGTTACAAGGAGAAGAAAGTAGAGATTTCTGTGCCCAGAGTACATGAATTAATAATTTTTACCTCTTACCATGATGCAATGTACAGTGGCCCTAATCTGTAAGTGTAGCAGATCAAGATGCCACAGACCCGTTATCTGCCTCCAGATCATGTAAGGAAGCTGGGGTCTGCTGCTTTCTGCTATCAAGGTGGTTATTATCAAGCATAATTTGTGGCTGGAAATGTTTGGCATTCCTGTCTAGCAGTAGCCCAGAATGTTTAGAGTAGATTTTTCCATAGGAGTTTCAACATCTGTCTGTTTTAGGTCAGATTTCTGTGAGAACTTATGCATATAGTCTCTAAACACATGCAGCTGTCCCAGATTAAATAGGAAAGGTTTCTCGCATTACAGGGACAGCAAAGGGTCAAGTTTAAAATTCAGAATAAAAGAAAAAGGCTAAGAATGTTAAGCAAAAGGGATTCCCCCTATACAAAATGCCAAGTAACATTACCAGTTTAAGGCAAAGCTTTGGGGCTCTTTAGGCACAACTCTAACAAAAGACTCGTAATGAGTAATCTATACCTCCTTTTATTTGTAATTCTTCTATTATAGAAACCAGTTCATTTGAAGTGAAAAATCCTTATTAAATGAAAGCTGTACATAAAACTGTAAAGAAACATAACATCAAATTTTTGGAAAGGAAGTTAGGAAAGAATTAAAACAAGCTGTGATGATCTTAACGAAGACACACAAAACCTGTTACTAGGAAGGGCTGTTTGTGGTCAAATTTCCTGTTTTTTCCTAAGTCCTGCTTTGTTTTAAACATGTCCTCAGGGCACAGTTTATTGCTGTTGATTAACATTTCTATATGTAAAGTCCAAAGCTGTTTTTAGGTTCTTCTTATTTAGAGGTACTACAAACAATGTGAGTTCTCCCATTCTCCTCCGGATTGCCACGTTCCTGGTAGTTAAGAGATGATAAGCCATGGTTCTTGGCAGCTAAACATCAGTATAAAACACTGGGAAATTACTATGGTGTGGGTTAATGGAGTCATAAAATGAAGGCTGAATAAAATATCTCTATACCAAATCAAAAACACACAAGTGCCACTGATGGCTCTTTGTTTTATTTGCTGTAAAAAAATTTCTTCAGCAAAGATCGGCTAATAGCAACCTATTATAAAATTAAAATAACTGACCTCTACTATTGTATGTGAAATGTTGAGAAATAAAAATTCCTACCTTGGGAAAGAAATATAAAACATTAACATTTTCTAAAAGTATTTTATAAATTATACTGCTTTATTAAACGCATACCATTAGAAGTCTCTTCTGTTACTGACAGCACTTTTCTTAATGGCCTTTACATGTTTAAATAAATGGCTCCTGAAAACGTGCATTTACATTATGTAAATAAAACCTTAATTAATATAAACATACCCAGATATAAACTTTTTAGAAATGTCAGCTTAAAACTGTCCAGTCTAAATAAATCCTCTTATGAATAGTCCAGCAAAGCAATTTTTAATACATTTTTTTCTCTAAAAAGCTCATAGAGATTTACAGACACAATCCAAAAAGGAAAACCAAAATAGTTTCAATGAACAGTAAACACTTCATCCATGCACTAAGTAACTCTAAGTTACATCCAATAGATAATTTTTGAGACAACTGACGGCCACGTGACTCACTTCTTAATAGTACTTTCACCTTATCACTACCTTATTCATTTGTTCTCCTGTTTGTCTCATCTTCCTGAATTGTAATCACTCTGAGGGAAAAGACCATACTTGTCTTGTTTTCTGTGCTAATAGTTAGCACAGCACCGAGCACAAATTAGATGTAAAAAGTAGCTCATTAGGAATTCATGAGTAAGACATCTCTCAAAAACAATTATTTCAATGTACCTAGTACCCTCAACATTCTACTAAATACACAGCCACTAGAATAAAGGCTGCATTTTCCAGCTTCTCTTGTAGCTAAAAGTCACTAGGTTACAAAGAGATGCAAGCAAGACAGACATGGTGGCACACAGGTAATCCCAGCTACTTAGGAGGCTGAAGCAAGACAACGGCAAATTCAATGCACTCTTCAGAAACTAAGCATACCCTGTGTCAAGATTTAAACAAAAAAAAATTTTTTTAAAGAGCTAGGGAAGTAGCTGAATGGCAAGGCACCTTCAATCCTTACAGCAAAGAAGAAACACAAAGAAAGATGAAAGCAAAAGTATCTACAAGTGCTTCTACAGCTCCTTGAAAAGACAGCTGGTGCAAGCCTTTCACTCCTACTTCTTCCTGCTGCCAGGAATGTTCACATAACTGTTGGACTATGAATTGACCTTGAAAATAAAAATCACTGAAAAGTTTCTGGTTTCACATCCCTATGAAGTCCTATTCCCCCACCCTCTGCAACTCTACTCTTCTTTTACACAGGGGAAAGAAATATACCTCTATCTTACTCAAGTCATTAGTTTGAGGATTTATTTTTTTGGTCACACGTAACCAAGCCCAAAATTACTATAACTTCGTGGAAAAAATTTGAAAAACATGTGTTTCTTTTAATCTATTATTTAATAAATACACTGAGCACTCTTTCCACAAAACTTTGTCCCCAGAATTAAGCTGGGTGATATGGGAGAACATACAGAAATTCAGAGCTAAATTCGTATCCTTAAGAAGTTAATGACTTAACCAGTGAAAAAGGACACACACAAATCACTCATCCTGTCTCCAATATACACATCATAGGAAACAACACAGCAACAGGAAACACTGTGTAAAATTGTGCACTGCAACCACAATTGTAGAAGACTAGGGCTCTTGGGGAAGAATCCAGGAAGGAGCCGGCAGCTCTTGAGGTGGGCCTTCCAGGAGGGGCAGAACCTGCACAGGCAGTGGAAACTGGCAACGTGCTTCAGGGTGGGGACCAGCAGCACGGGAACCACTGCTGCAGTAATGAGCACAGCATGTCCATGGAGCCAGGGAGGAGGTCAACAGATGTGGGCCTCTGGAAAGAGAGCCCTCCCTTCTTTCAGAAAACAGCCTCTTGTGTTGAGAGGCCTGGTAGAAGATAGTCTACTTCACCATTTCTCCCACATTCAGATGAGTCACTGCTCCAGATTCCACCTGCCACGCCTCTAACAAATGCCTGATGTAGCTTATGACTCCTTTGAGTCTTACACACAGTGTATCCCTTCTCCATAGAGACTCTGCTCAGATGGCCCCGTGCTGACTTCCAGAGAAATGTGCTTCTTGCTGTGGAACAGGCACATCTGAAGTCTCGCTTACATACTCTGATGAGGTGTTTTAAATTAAATAGGTAAAGGCAATGTGCTCTCTTCCTTTGCTGTGAAAATAAATGTAATAAAGTAACAGAACAACCAGTCATTGCTTCCAAAAAGAGGCCAAGGAATTCAATCATTCACAAAGTAACTGCAATCATAGGATAAGAAAGCAAGTTTCCTAAAAAGTTCCCTTTTAGATGCTTCTCATAAAGCCAATGTCGAGATTTTAACAATTTTACCATACTCCTTTGAATAAAAGAAGAGCAATGTCCAGTCTAATGGAAGCGTTTGATACTATTCTGATTCATGGGACATTTTTTCTGAAGAGCAGGCAGTTCAGAGCACCGCAGGCACCCAGACAAAGTCAGCTAAGTGGAAGAATCATCATGGAATCCAGCAGGAGCCAGGATTAATACTGAGTGACTGATGAAAAGTCCGGAAGTGTAGGAAACGACACCAAGTTTTTGTATCAGGGTGTTAGGAAAGATGAATAAAATCTCTGGGATCTAGTCTAAGACAAAACCAACCCTGACTTTTACAAAATTCAGCCTAAAATGGCTCATAAGAATTGCTCCTGGGAACCTGACAAGGCAGGAGCACCCAGCCCTACTGGGATTCATTTGGCCTTGTTGTTGACCTCGGTTTATCTGTAAAGTAAGGGAGTTCAACTAGACCTGCTCTATCCCTGACACTGCCATGAGGACCTGACACAAGGTCCCCTTGCCAATGACAGATAAGCACACAGAGAAGAAAAAAGCATGTTTTCATCTCTTTGTCTTCTTTTCTGCCCATCACTGTTTCCCCACATGCCCTAAAATCTTATTAATTTGCCAATTAATATGCAGCCATCCTCAAGTGCAATCTCCTCTGAAGCTTGGTGAATGTCATGCTTGTCTGGTGACAGTAGCAGCTGCTGCTCTCTTCAAACCACATCCTTCCCCTTCGTCATGAGACCTCCTTGCTGGCCGCAATTTGCTTTGGCCAGAGCTCCTCCTACGTCAGCTTCCAGCAGAAACTGCCACCCATATGCAGAATTCTAGTTTATTTGCCTCTCTGAAGCAGATCCAGCTTTCCAGAGCAGATTCCTGGTGGTCAAGACCAAAGAATGCCATAGTTTCTCCAGCATATGCTAAAGCTGCAAGGCCTCACTAAAATAGTCTGGTCTCACTGCCTCCAACTTATGAATGAATACACAGATGCCTGGAGACATCCATTTGAAACCTCACATGGCCTATCTGGAGCTAGAACCCAAGTCCTCTGACTCAGCAGCCAGTCGTGATTTTGCAATGGATGGAATTAGAAGCTACTGAAATAGAAGCTACTATTTACGGTATACCCTGTACCATGCACTATGTTCTTAAACCTAACATGTACCAAATTGAACTCAAACTCTTTTCTTCAAATGTTTTTTCTTCTTGTCCTCCCCACCTTAGCCAGTAGAGCTCCTATCCATTTAGCAGCGTATGCCAGGAATTTGGCAGTCACCTTTGACATTTCTCTTCTTCAATACTCCCACATGAAACTCTTAAGTCTTAACTCCTCCAGAATCCATCTTATGTCTTTTCAGGTCTCTCCACCAGCACTAAGTTCTCCACCCTGGGCCAATCCACCTTGGCCTCTTGCCTGGCCACTAGATAGCCACACCTCTTATATCACCATTCCATTGCCATTACTCCTGTCCCTGTCAGTTCCATTCTCAAAACCAGAGGCCAGAGCAAACTTGTAAAAACAAACCGAATCATGTCATGCTCACCCTCTTTCCCACCCCTGCCAGTGCCTAAACCCACTAGTATTCCAATTCCTGGTATACTCAAGACAGAGAAGCTCAGATTTCTAGCAGGCCTTGCCCTGTCTAATCCCTGATGGTGTCACCAGTCTCATTTAATTCCAACATTCCCACAGATCATTATCATTCTGCTCTCATTTCCTGCAAACTTCTAAGCTCCTTCTAATCATACGCTATCCCTGTGCAAAAAATTCTGTCTGTACTCGTGGCCCAAATCACATCCCAGCACCCTTCAAACTGAGCTTACATATCACTTCCCTGATACCCTTCTGGAAGCCTCACACTTAACCCTGCACTTCTGGGTAACATCTACCAGTATGTGGTATATTTTTAAAAATTATTTGTTCAATGTCCATCTCCCCAATTAGACTGTAAGTCCCTTTAGGCCAGAGACCCTATCTACTTGCTCATCATTATAGCCACAGAAATTATGTTAGGCACACAGTATACCTAAATATTTTTTCAATCTATTTATTTGTCAATCAGTTTATTGAAAACTCAAGCGTCAGACTGTCTGCCACTCAGAGATGAAGAAACAAAAGCATAAAGCGTTCAAGCATTTTGTTACAGGCCTAGAACCAGCAAGTAGCACTGGAGATACTCAAACACAGGTTACCTGACACCCCCACCCCAAGCCCATATTCTTAATATTTATCAGATTACATCAGGATAGTGTAAGAGGTTGAAAAATATCAACCCTAAATATAGCCACATACTAATTCCTAAAACCTGTGAATGATACCTCATGTAGCAAAAAGAAGAAAAGAAAAAAGGGGGGGCGGGGTGAGTTTTACAGTGTAATTAAATTCTGGACTTATCAGAATAAACCCTAACGGCAATCAACGTATCCTTCCAAGGGCAAAAAAAAAAAAAAAAAAAAAAAGGAGGGCTGACAGATGGAGATGAGAACATGAGGAGAGGGCAGAGAGATCTGGAGACTTATCTCAGGGTGCTGGAACAAAGCACCATTTACTGGGCAGCTTAGAAACAGAAATGAAGTTTCCTAATTCCTTAGGATAAAAGGTAGATTGTTATGGTTGGGTTATCATTAAAGGCTTTCCTCCTGATTACTGATGGCTACCCTCTTGGCATATTCTCACACTTTGGAAAACAGAGAGAGAAAAAACACTGACACCCACGAGTCTTCCTTTTAGATACTAACTGCACTCATGAGGGCTCCAGTCCCATCACCTAGCTGTCTCCTAAATAACCCATCTTCTAAGATAATCACATTGGGAGGCTAAGATTTTTATTTCTTCTTCTCCTTCTTTTTTTCAGTATTGATGATAGAACCCAGGGCTTTTGCATTGCATAACATCAATAGCTCATTCTTCATTTTGAGGTAGGGTCTCGCTAAATCACTAAATTGACCAGGCTAGACTTGGTCTTACAATCCTTCTGCATTAGCCTCTTAGAGTGTCTAGTTCACAGGCCGGTATCACCAGTCATGGCTGCGTTAGGAGTTCAGTAGAAGAATTTGTGGAGCAGATACAAAATTCAGTTCATAGCACTGAATACGGGAGTGATGCAGACACAAACCAAGGAATGTCAGCTGCCCCAGAAGCTGGAATATAAAAGAACAAGACCATCCCCTAGAGCCTTGGGAAAAGTCATGGCACTGTCTACACTTTGATTTCAGCCCAGTCACACCACCTTCAGATGTCTGGACAGTAGAACTGTGAGAGAATCAATTTCTCTACTGTTTTAAGTCAACAAGTTTGTGGTAATTTGTTACAGCACACACAGGAAACTAATGCAGAATCCATAATATTATTTTGCTAAAACTCAGTGATTTCCATCTGGAAAGGTTTTGCTCCCTCCTACTTCTCCGTGTGCCTGGCTCACTCTATGCTGTCACAGACAGACGCGGAACTCAACTCTTAGAACCATTTTTGTTATATGTCCCTTAAGTCGGGAATTAGTGGTGAGAAACTAGAAAACTAAGGAAAAATTTTTAAGAAGTATCTGAGGTTAAATATTATTGTTTTCAAACAATATCCAAAACGATTATTTTTTTAAACTAGGACTAAAAAATCTTCTCAGCTCAGGACTAATTAAAAAATTGTCTTAACATTGCTTCCAAAATGTTTTTGGATCTATGGAGACCTGCTGTTTTCACTTTTATAATACAATAAATAAACTACAGTGAACAGCTGCTTTAAAGTAACTAAAGTACCCTGTTTCATAAAATTAGAAATCTGTGCTCTCAAGTTCATCTTCCATCCAAACTTTGAATAACAAGTGTACGTCATGTAGCAGTTTGACCTTGGCAGACCGATAAGTCGTAGTGCATTTAAGACAATCTATAATTTTATAAGATAAGATGCTTTAGAGATATAAGCTTTAGCTTGTTTTAACATCATAAGAAGTCAAACAATATTCAAGAGATGAGACACTTGGAAAAAAATACACTTCAGCACACGTTTAATAGTCTCATCCAGTGAACACTGAGAAAAAGCCCTCTTGCCAGAGTTGCCATCTTGCTATTATTCCATTCAGGGTTTCCAGATGGGAAAGGGATATTAAGTTCCCAGAGGTTAATCTTGCCAAAGGAAATCAGAAATTTTCAAAGCTGTTGTCAATATGGCTCTGCAGTTTAAGTTAAACATACATGAGGTGAACTCACAGTAGCTAAAATACGGGCTATAAGAGCTGCCAGAAGAGTGTAAAACAAAAACTCTAGATTAGAAATGGAGAGAAAATACGGTAGACAAAACTAGGGGAGACACCTAAATCATGACAGAGGAGCGGCAAGAGGGTGAGCATATTCTGATGTAAGGAAATCTTCTCAGCAAAGCTAAAAAGAGTCCAGAGCAGCTTTGGGAAGTAGTCAGTAAAAAGTAGTTCACTTATCATAATGCAGTATGTTTAGAATAGGGAAAAAATTCTTAAGTTGAACTCAGCCATTTTACAGAAGAGAAACCACAGCCAAGAAGGGTTAGATCATTTCCTCAAGCACAAGCAATGGGTAACTGGTTGCGCCGAGGCTCAGACTGAGGCCTACGAGCCCCTCTAGGGCTCTCTGCTGTGTCACAGATGATCTTCAGCTTCTTCGTGTTTGTTGCAGACGCTAGAGGTCTATCTACCAGCTAAAAGGATGGCGAGCTACCTTATGTTTCTTAGAGGCAAATTAATTTTTAGGCTGAGAAACTATTCTACAAACTATCTGTGACACTTCCTAGAGATAAGCTGGAAATAAAACGCTATGGTTTGCATGTGGCTTGTTCCTTAAGGGTTCGAGTGTCACAGCTTGGTCCCCAGTACGACAATGTGGGAGCTGAAACAACCGTTAGGAGATGGGCACTAGCTGGGGGTATTTAGGTCACTGAGTGCCCTGCCCTTAGAAGAAATTAAAGAGAAGATAGCTATCAAACCCTAAGTCTGACCTCCAAGCAGCTCTGCTTCCTGTTCAGAAAGTGATCACATGCTCCAGCACATAATTCTGGCAGTGTGGTGTAGCCAAAAGGCCCTCACCAGTGTGGAACTGATGTAGGCATCATGCAGTGAACAAACTTCATTCTTCATGAGTAGCCTGCCTCCAGTATTTTGTCATAGCCAAAAAAAAGCTGATTAATATGCAAGACAGGGTGCCTAACCTCACAGACATGTAAGATGACAGGACTTCTTGTACTTATAGCTTAAATCACTTAATGTTTATCCCTGAAATCGTATATCACTTGAGAAAGTCACTTAAATAAACAAAATGGTCTTTACAAACACTAATCAATGCCACCAAGGTAGGTTTTAAATGCATCCCTCATTCCAAAATCTTTTGTGAGGCACTTCCTCTTCAGTACCTTATACTTGCTGCCCATTTTCTTCATTTTGTGAGAAACTGTCACACTTTTTTTTTGTACTATTTCTTCCAACTGCAATAAAATTACAGCCAGAAGGAATAATGCATGCAAGCAACTATTCTCCGAGAATAACATAATTTAGCCAGGTCACACTCTAGTGTGGCTCTCTATTTGTGTAACAATGTTCTTTGTCCTGTCTTATCTGGTACAACTGATACCAGCAATACCTTTTTCATTCTTTTTCATGACTCACAACACAATCACTAACCAAATCAAACATTCTTCTTGTATGACGTGGGTTTTCATTGAAAAAGAAAAAACAAACCACCAAGCAATTCTCATTAAGATAAGTACAGTGTGTTAGCCAAGAGCTGCTTATAATCTGCACATCACTGATTTAGCCCAAATGTAAAAATAAAAGATCTGCTAGCATGGAAATATAGTAATGACAGCTTTTCCACACTTGTGCCAAAGGTTTTATATAGTACCCATTTGACAAAGAATTTGCCAGTACCCTACTCTCCTCTCTCTGAGCATTGGATTTGCCATTTACTTCGAGATAAGGGGGGTTGTGTGCCTATTTCCTTTGTGTGCCATGTGGCTCTGGATACTGTCTGTCATTTCAACTTCTTTTCTAATACCACCATAGAATGCATACATCTCATTTTGAAAGGTACAACTTTGGATTTGTTCTTGAAAAAACTTGACAGCTTTACCTGTTGATAGGTTTATGTGTTAAAAAATCACAGAAAAGCTTCAGTGACTTCATGCTACTGTTTGCTAAAAGGACAATACACAAAGAAGTAGAATGAAATGGACTGTTGGGTCAATAAATCTAATTCTAGATATTTATCATCTTTCTTTTATTCCTTTTTTGGCTGCTTGAGTTAAACCATCCTACTCAAAAAGTCATTTGTCCCATCAATTACAAATGCAGTTTATATATTCACAAATGGGCTCTAAATTCACTATTTATAGTTCTGACATTTTTATGAGTTCTAGTATTTACCTCATTCATTCCACCTCTATTTTACCCTTCACCATTGAGCAATTTTTTAAAAAAATGGCACATAGTGACTATAATAAATATAAATGTATGTGGACAGTAATGCAGATAATGCAAAAATAAAAAATAGCTGAGATGAACTTCCTTCAGCTAAACATTAGCCAAGACAGTCTTTCTAGCACAAATATAATCGTTAAGATAAAGGTTTTTTAAGAACAGAGTTCTGGCAAAAATCACAATTAATATTATCCCCATTAGTAAAGTGTTTGTAAGATGACTGACTTCTTGTTCTGAAGCTACAAAGGCACCTGCAGATCACCTGACAGGCTGGTGGAGGGGCCTCCAGGGCCATGGCCACACTGAGAAGCTCCTCTCAGCTATCCAACTCAGCTAAGAGAGGCCACTGGTTCAGGCCCCGTAGTCAACTCACATGGAACCTCATGAGGCAGGGTCTGTCCCTACACCCTCTGGCCGGCCACCTTTCAGGCACCTTCCTGCCACACTGGTCCACCCAAATTGTCCCTAACATCTCCAGTCAGGAAGCCAGATTTCTAACATTGAATTAGGGTCAAATCCTACTGCTGTCCTCATTAAGCAGCCAATTCTCAGCTTTGGTAACTTATTAGAATTACCTAGAAAACTTTTAAAAAATTATAAACCTTTGGTTCCTATACTTCACTGAGATGAATTTAAGAAGAACCTCTGGGCAGGGACAGGACCCAAGTGCCTGTACTTTTAAAAAGTTTTCCAGGTGAACCTCACTCATATGCAGGATGAGGACCTTTGCCACGCATGGAACTGTCATAGGCATCTCCCATGACAGCTGCTCAATTAATGACGCTGGGATCACCCATGTTCTGGACTCCACATCAAGGCTACAATGATGAGCTCCTTCTCAGATTCTTTGAATTCAGCGGCACCTACCAGTCCAAGTTCTTTTTACATCTCTGTCATCACTGTTCTCAGAACTGCCTTCATCCATCTTTCCCTCCGCTGTTACTTCTCCCTCCACAACAGAAGCTCTCCACTTGACTGCATGTTGGAATCACTGGAGGGACCTTGAAAATACCGACGCCTGGGCTGTGCCTCAACGAAATAAATCACCATCTTCAGAAATACAAGCCAGTTTGCCAGAAAGCAATCACAATTGTGAATCAGTACTCTCAGAGTTAGAGTACCTAATAGGGACCCCACAACCAGATTAATTTAGCTACCATGACTAGGCTTGGTTCTGAGCTTCCTGACAGCCATTCTAATAAGGAAGTTCATTCCTCAGAGCTTAATGCCTAGTGGCAGACATAGTTTTTAAAAAATCAATCATTAAATCACCAGGGAATAAGTGATATAACAGAAATATTAAAAATCTATAGGAGACTAAGGAAGGAACAATTAATGGCCTGTAAAGTTAAGAAGCGCTTTTCAAAGGAAATTATACTTGAATGATACCTGGAAGGGCCATCCAGCCCAGAGTACAAAGCAAAGGGGGTTTTCTTACAATCACCTATTTATCCTTTAAAATATTTTTCCTATCTATACACTGACAAATAGTTTTTAATAAATGTTTCCTATCAATGTTTCTGATCAGTTAGGACAATACACACACCTGTATGTTTCCTGATAAAATCCCAAGGTTTCTTAGGGCTAGCCAGTCCTAATAGGCCTGGGACTTTGGCTGACCCTATCCCTTTTAGTTGCCTGATAGCAGATGGCACCTGTACCTCAAAATATCTGTAACCTTTTTATTTTTTTTATAGAATATCAGCTTGCCAAGACACACTTAGAAGATGCTCCCAATAGTGGCTACTGGTAACAGAAAAGTCAATTCAACCTGGTCAAAATAGCAAGGGGTCAGGTCTCTCACATGCAAAAAGCACCTCGGGTCTACAGAGGGTCAGGGCTTGGCTCTACCACTCCATCACTGGCCTGGCTCCATCTTCAGACTGGTGACAAGATAGCTGCCATGTTGCTAGGTAACAGGACATGATAAGATAAGGTCACCGGTACTTTCTTTTGTGTCCATTTCTCTGTGTGTCCTAAGAAGCTCAAAGAAAGTCATGCCTCATATGCTCTCAGTCAAAATTATGTCAGATGTCCCCTGTTAGCCAATAGGAACTCATGCCCAGCTTAGATGAGTCAGGCTGAGCTTATGGAAATGTAGACAGAATTCATCTTCTCTGAGACACAGGGAGGGGTAAACAAATAAAATCAGGAATCTCCCAGTAAGGATAGAGTGAATCTGGATGCTGGACAGGCCAATGAGACTGCACGGCAGCGTGATCAAAGACATCCCTTCCAGAGTTGGGCACTGGGCTCAAATCCCAGTCTACCATTAATGAACGTGAGTATGTAACTTCAGTTGTTGTTTCTGAACTGGGAATAATAAATTAAAGTTCTTGATTTGGAGGATTACAGAGAAGATTAACTCAAGATTGAACGTATATGACTTAGAATAGACTATGGCCCACATTACAGGCAATGTACTTTACTGGTTCATCTTCAGTGTCTGATAGAAACAGCTCACAGGCAACAGATCTGTAAGTGATAGAGATTCTCCTGGAATAGCACTGAGCTAGTGCTGTATTCAGTGTATCAGGCATTTAGTAAATTCATTTTCTACATATCAATAACTTAAAATAAAAAGTCCATGCCTTCTTCTTGTTAGCAAAAAAATGTTACTGGCTAAAAGGTAACGGTTTACAATTGGAAATACTTCAACAGCATTGATGATACTACAGCCAGAAAAAAAAAGTGTTATTGATCTGGGCTGTAGCTCTGCTGGAAAGCAATTGCTTATTTGCTTGCCTAGCATGAATGAAGTCCCTTGAGTTTGACCTCCAACTGAGGGGGAAAAAAGTTGCTGAATAAAAATAGAACAATTTACAACTGGAAATGCTTCAATCTATTGTTTTCTGGGAACTACCTTACAAGAAGTATACTAATAAACATTTATAATACTTTCTGGGTTGTTAGTATGTGCTGGGGACAACCATAAATTCCTTCTATGCGTGATCTCACTTTATCCTGAAACTAATCTATGGAGTCAGGTTTATCACCAAATACTACAACACACATCAAACAACGTGTAGATTTCTTTCTGAAGTGAAAATTTAAGAGACTCGATTTTCAGTGGAAAGACATGCTTTCTCATCTCCTCTTCTCTACTCCTTTTTTAACATTTCAAAACTAAGGACACTGACCATAATAATGCTGTCTCCCTGTCCCTCAGGGTGTGATTAGCCTGGCAGGACAATCACAGGATCAAGGAATCTCAGCAGTTCAGCCATCTCTGGGTCAGGCTCCTTGTTTTGCTCATTAACCAAATGAACGCTGATAAGACGATCTCTACTGTAGAGGGCCTTAAAATGGGACTGTAGTGACTCACTGCGCTATTACATCTCCCCTGGTGCTGACAGCCAAATAATTTTCACTTTAAGCTGCAGAAACTCTGTGAAACCCTCTGGGCCTCGATGTTACAGACTAACTGATACACTCCTGAGGCTGCAAGTGTTCACAGTCACAATTTATCACTTTGTTTCAGGACAAGGGATGAGTGAAGATCCAGAAATTCAAAGACGTCACTTAATTCCTGGGCATATCATTAATTTGCTGGGTGCTGTGGGCAGTGACTGAAATGTCCTGGGCTCTCCTTCATCTGTTCAAAGATATCAGCTGTCCTCACAGAAGGTCTATGGATATTAAAAGTAACTAATGAGATTATTTCGGTTCCAACATACCTCACATTTTCTCCCACTCATATCTGTTTCCTCTTACCACACACGAAGGCCCCATCTCCCATTGTATTAATGATTCAACCTGTAATGACATCAGCTACTCGCTTGGCAGCTAACATAGTTCTGCTTCAGGACTTTCTGAACTAATTCTATTTTCCTAAATCTTCTATAAGAGTATAACAAACTTCAGAAAAGTAGATGTTTAAAAAAAATAGGCAATAGAAAGAAGCAAACAGGCCCAGGGCAACAGCCTTTGACTTTCCTTCTGCGGCCAGGTTTTCTCCACCCAGTCCAGATCCCCTGAGCCATTTGGGTTTCTGCTGTATCACAAGTCGAATCACGTTGTTCCTATGTAATTATCCATTACAAATTCCAGGTGCCCGCAGATGAGATCCAGACTCCTCAGGTGGGTAGAGAAGGTTCCTCTCAATCAGTCCCTATCTACTTGCTAGCTCCTCCTTGTATCAGAAACTCTAGGCCCACTCTGCTAGTTCTGCCAAGTTTGCTCTCGACGAATCTGAAGGCTAGGAACATAGACGCAGAGTAGGGGGAGATCCTGCTTCTGAGAAGAAGAGACCTAGGGCCTGATGCAAACAGTTTGGAAAAGGCTTACAGGAACTTACAGCTTATCCCTTTCTGGCAAAAGGGATCAGCTACAGGTTGAAACAAATATAAGAAATACAGAGCTTTTTGGTTCCTGCTATCTTCTTGAGGGTGTGTATGATATGTGCACGTGTGTGTGTGTGTGTGTGTGTGTGTGTGTGTGTGTGTGCGCGCGCGCGCGCATGTATGGGGGCGTGGGCAGGGACAGAGAATCGAGTTGGAACTTCCTAACACCTCCACCACCAAGACTTGCAGCCTCCCTGCACCCACCTCCGCGTGTGCCTCTCCTCCTCTGGCTGTGGCTGAATCTCGGCATCCCAGAGGACCTGCTCTGCTCTGACCCTGGTCCCATCCCTCTCACGACCTCCATGTGCACAGTCACTGCAACCATCTCTTGCCTTCTACTCTCCTTTCTCGCCAGATTCTCTCTCTACACCCAGGTCACTTTTACCAGTAGAAAAACGCGCTGGTACACTGTATCCTTGAAACATCCCTGTTAGGCTTCCCAACCTCCCCAAGACAGTATTGATTAAACTGATGAGTTCTGTCTGTAATATTCATTTTTAAGGTTTGTGGGCATTCAAACCTGTACTGTAAGTTGAAGAAACTGAAATGGTGACAATAACCAGCTATCCGCCCTCTGTATGAGCCTCCTGCAAGGGCTAGACACTACACCACGGAGGACTAAATCCCTAAGTAAGACAGAGTAAACCACGAGTACTCTGAGAATCCAGACTGTGAGAAAGACAGGCACAGACCGCCACAACAAAGCATTAAAAGGAAGGCAGTTATTATGCATTGCAAATATATTGATGAAAAGTTTTTTTAAAGTCAGTAAGATAACCATGGAGAATCTGTAGAAGCTCAAATCAAGTCACTCTGGGTGAACAGAGACAGTCCACAGAGAATGAAATTCCTGAAGTGGGTTTCAAGGGTGAGTAGAAGCTTACCTGGGAGTGAGGAGTGGGGCGGGGCAACACAAAGGGCAGAAAAGCCAAGAGAGCGAGATGAGAACACATACAGAAGCAAGAAAAATCTTGGGCATAGGGGAAGATGGACTGAAAAGAGATGAGCGTGTGTGCTGAGTAAAACATGGCAAAGTCGCTGGGAGAGATGGGCGCACCAAGAACCAAGACAGATGAAGGAGGGGTGAGGGAGGGAAGCGACAGCTGTTACAAAGATGGCAGCATAAGCCTGCTTGCGTCAGCCCTCCACTTTATCCTTGAAGATCTACCACCCCCACCCTCCACGGCTGCAGCTGGGAGCTTCCACAACAGGCCAGGAGAGACAGGAGGTCCAAGTGCCCTGGCCTCTGGAGTCCCTGGGCAAACCCAGTATCACAGGGCAAGCGTATGGCTCCCAGGTGCTGTGTATGCTTTCTGCACCATGCAAAGGTCACATTAAGCGAAGGGGACCCCAACTGCTGAAAGAAACAGTAAAAAGCCACAACACATGGCACCCTACAGGCTTCCAAACAATACAGCAAGCTTATTGACACAAGAATGAGGTTTAGGGGGCAAGGGCAGAATTTCTGAAGACCTCAATATTTTCTTCTGCTTATGCTTGTCTTCTTCTTACTTTCATATAAGATAAATATTTTGGCTATAGTTTGAAAAGCTTAAACAGGGTTAAGTGAAAGAATTCAACTCCAAGAAAAAGAGTCATCAGAAAATGCTGAAAACTGAAGTCAAAGGGAGAAAAAAAAACCTTGAAAGCAGCAAGGGATATCTTTATATGATTTGAAAAATTAAATTTCTCATCGAACACTTTGGAGGCTAGAAGTAATACAGCATTTTTAAAGTACTTCAGGGGGGGGGGGGGGGAGAAGCCTATCTAACCAGATTTCTATGTGAAAATATCCTTTAAAAGTAAAGCTAGAAGCCAGGCATGGTAGCACAAAACTTTCACCCAGCACTCTGGGAGGCGGAAGCACAAGGATCACAGGTTTATGCCCAGCCTGGGCAACTTAGCAACTTAGTGAGATCTTCTCTCAAAATAATAAAAAATGTAAAACTGGCTGGTAATGTAGCTCAGTGCAAAGGCCCTGGGTTCAATCCCTACTATTGAAACAAAATATAAATGAAATATAAAGATACTCTCAAACAAAGGGAAACTAAGGTAGTTTCTAATCAATAAATGTGCTCTAATAGAATTGCTCCAGAAGTTCTTTTAAACAGCTAAAATAAAACCAAATATCAGGAACAAAGGAAGAGAAACAGAAATGGCAAATATTGAATAAATATAACAGACTATCCTCTTCTTCCTCAGCTTTGTTTGAAAATTAAAAGCAAACAACATTGTTTGAGATTTTCAATTTCTGCAGTGTAATGTATAACAACTGTATAACATAAAGAGAAAAGGGAGAGAGGAAAAGAGCACTTGCTTAGACAATTATAATGGCAGAAGAGAAATAGTTAGGTATATATGGAACATTCACCAAGATATACCATATTCTGAGTCATAAAAACCTCAAAAAATTTAAAAAAATTGAAATTACAGATATAGTGTGTCTCCTGAGAATAACTGAACTGGGAATAAGTAACAAAAAAAAAAAAAAATAGGTTCTCTAAACAACTGAGACTCCAACAGCTTACTTCTAAACATTCCACAGGCCAGAGAGAAAGACTCACAGGAAATTGGAAAATATTAAAATAAACAAAAATAGAAGCACATTAAATGCATGTGTGTGTCTGTGTCTGTGTGTGTGTGTGTGTGTGTGTGTGTGTGTGTATATATCAGATAAAAGGACTCAAATCTATGAGATAAATTATCTAAAGCTAGAAAAAAAGCAAAATAAATGCAAAGTAAGCAGAAGGAAATAATTTTTAAAAAAGGAGCAGAAATCTATTCAACTAGAAACAGAAAAGCAAAGAAAATCAATGAAACCAAAAGTTGGTTCTTTGGAAAGATCAGCACAAATGATAAATCTCTAACCAAATGAACAAAGAAAAAAGGCAAAAAAAAAAAAAAAATACCAACATCAGAAATAAAATTACCACTACAGAATCTAAAGACATTGAAAAATAATAAGGGGATACAACAAATAACTCTATGAACATGTATACAATAACTCTGACAAAAGAAAACAATACATAAAAATTATACTCTTAAAACTCTCCAAAGATGAAATGAACAACCTAAATAGTCCTATAACTTTAAGAGAGTTATGCCAGTCTACAGGCTCAGGCCTACAATCCCAGCACTCTGAAAGACTGAGGCAGGATTTCAAATTCAAGAGCAAATAGTGACTTAGTGAAATCCTGCCTTAAAAAGCAAAACTAAAAAACTGTCTGGGGATGTATAGTACAAAGGCCCTGGGCTGGATCTCCAGTACCACTTAAAAAACAAACAAACAAAAGGAAATCCCCAGGTGCAGATTTCACTGATGAATTCTATCATACACTTAAAGAATAAGCGCTAACAACTCTACCCCTGTCTTCCAGGAAAAAAAAAAAAAAAATGAAAAGGGACTACTACACTTACCAACTCTGTCCACCAGGCCAGAATTTCGCTGGTGTCAATCAGGGTAGTAAGACAAAAACTACATGACAATATCCCTCATGAACATAGATATAAATATCCTCAATAACATATAAGTAAATTGTATCCAAAGAGACAGAAAATGAAGAAATCACCACAACCAAGTGTAGTTTATTTCAGCAATGTACAGCTGGTTCAGTATTTGAGAACCAATGTAATTTACCATACTGATACTCTAAAGAACAAAAATAACACAATTCTATCAATTTACACAGAAAACATGCCTAACAAAATTCAGTGTCTATAAGTTTTATCATGATGAAACTTCTCAGTAAACTAGGAACAGAAGAGTGAGTCCTCAACCTGGAAAAGGCATTTACAAAATCCCTCAGCTACCACCATATTTAATAGTGCAGGAGTCAATGTTTCTTCCTTAACATAGGAAGACAAGGATGTTCTTTCCTCCTCCTCCTCCTCCTCCTCCTCCTCCTCCTCCTCCTCCTTCTTCTTCTTCTTCTTCTTCTTCTTCTTCTTCTTCTTCTTCTTCTTCTTCTTCTTCTTCTTCTTTTTTATACTAGAGATTGAGCTGAGGACCTTTGCACTACGCAATATCCTCCGCCCATTTTTTTAGTTTTTATTTTAAGACAGGGTCTCACTAAGTCACTAAGTTGCCCAGGCTGGGCTTGAACTTGTGATCCTCATTCCTCTGCCTCTCATAGTGCTGGAATGCTAGGCCTGTGCCACCACGCTTGGCTCGGACATTCCTTATTACCACTCCTATACAACATCAAACTGGACAAAGACCACCTACTTCCCTGGATGAAAACCTTGCAGAGACAGAAAGGGAGATGGATATGGAAAAGACGGGGGGGACAGAAAGGATGAAGATGCAATAAGTACATGCACAGTTCTCCAGGGCAAATGTACATGCTAT
>PVKB01000104.1:1044789-1132264 GCA_004027205.1 Ctenodactylus gundi
GCGCCCCCAGCCCGGGGCGCTGCGCATGCCCCCTGATCCCCGCCCCCTCCCGGCTCCCCCCTCCCTCTCTCCTCACCTCCCTCCGCCCCCCTCCCCCGCGCTTCGGCTCCCGCATCCCTCCATCCAACCCTGTGCCGCAGCCGCATCGCCACCGCAGCCCAGGCAGAGCCGAGCCCGGCCCAGGCCCCTGCCCCTGCCCGGCCCTCGGCCCGCCACCCCCAGCCGCCCCCGCCCGCGATCTTCCCTCGGCGGCTTCGGCGCCCCCAGGGCCCCCAGACCCCGGCCTCCAGGACCGAAGTGGGAGGCAGGGAACAGCAGCAGAGGCAGGAGGAGGAGGAGGAGCCGTCGCAGGATGAAGGATCGGACTCAGGAGCTGCGGAGTGTGAGCCTCGGAGTGGGGGAGATGGCGAGGGGGGAGGGAGGCGGGGGGGGGCGGGACCCCGGTATTTGAGGAGGGCTGGGGATGGGATAGGCTAGGCGCTGGCTGGGACATGGGGGCAAATGAAGAGACTGAAGGTTGAGAGCCGAGGCTCCCCAGTGTCTCAAGGCACCTGATGTCTCCAGTGAACCTGCATTTTGGGAATAATGTTTGGAAGAGGTTGGAGTCCACTAAGACACAGGGGCCAGGAGAAGTCCCAGGGGTACGGACACCCAACATTCCCAGGAAGGCCCTGTATCTAACTCGGGGCTGGGGGCGAGTGAATGGAAGGATTGGGGGGTACTGTCATCCTGGGAAAAGATTTATCAAATTAGAAGGATAGGGGGTGGTTCCTGGACCAGGCCAAGACTCTGGCAGGACCAAGGTTTGGGTGATGTTATAGGGAAGGACACAGGTTGAGACTAGATGCCAACCAACATCTTGTGGTGAATGGAAGTGTCCGTGTATGAGTGCTGGCGTGTGTGTGTGTGTGTGTGTGTGTGTGTGTGTGTGTGTGTGTGCACTAGCATGTTATGTCCATGGGGAGGGGCTCCTCTCTGAGAAAGGGAAGGGAAAGGTGGCCTCAGGAGAGGGGGGCAGGGCCCAGACCGGTGACTCCAGAGGAGGGAGAGGAGTAGAGGTTCCCAGCACAAGGCATGGGATTGGATTGTGTGACTCTGGCCGCGCTGCCGGGGAACTGGGACACCCTGATCCATAGGGGTAGGCCAGTGGGCCCAGGTCTGCAGGCCCAAGGAGGCTGGTTTCCAGGAGGCAGTCCAGGCAGTTTATGGTGCTTGGAGGTGGGGGAGGGCACCCTTGAGATGCGAGGGAGCTGCTTTTTGGAGGGGCTGGGAGTGGGAATTGATAAGCAGGGAGGATGCTAGGGCCTTGGAAAGTGACCTGGGACCAATGAGGCAGAGCCGGCAGTCTGCCATGTGATTGTGGCTTGTGGAGCTATGTTAATCAAAGTATTGGTTCTGGCCAGTGGCCACAGTACCATGATGCACTGGTCTGTTCCAGGAGCTTGTTGGTTGATGACCCATGGGTTATTACCCTATTTGACAGATGAGGAAACTGAGGTACAGAGATGGGAAGGCACTTGCCCAAGGTCATCAAGCAACGATAGGGGGAGGTAGGCTGGAATCTGGGTTTCCCGTCTGCCAACTCAATGTGTGTCTCTGATTTTCTGGTGTTTGGAACGGAAGCCAAGATGTTGGAGGTAAAGAGCCTTTATAGAGCCCCTTGAACTTGGGGATGGGGATTAAACTTGGAGGTAAGTGACTGCTGTCTCAGGAGACTTGCTGGCAAGTAGGAAGAAAGGAGGGTCTGGTAATAGAGAAAGGGAATTGGAAAGGCTTTTCTTACCCTTTTTCCCCCCAGTTCTAGGCATTAAACCAAGGACCTTTGCACTGAACTACATCCCCAACCATCTCTCCTTTCTTTCTCTCTCTGTCTCTGTTTTTTAAATTTTGAGATGGGGCTGGAAGAATGGCACAGTGTAAGGCCCTGAATTTGATTCCTGAGCACCGCATAAGCTAGGTGTGGTGGCGCACACCCGTAATCCCAGAACTCAGGAGGCTGAGTCAAGAGGATTGCTTTAAGTCCAAGGCCAGCCTGGGCTCCACAGTGAGTTCAGGACAAGCCTGCACTACAGAGAGAGACCCTGTTTCAAAAAAAATTGAGACAGGGTCTTGCTCAGTTGCCCAGGCTGGGTTCAAACTTGGTATCTTCCTGCCTCAGCCTCCCAGACTGCTGGGATTACAGGTGTATACCAATGCACCTAGCTTAGGTTTAACTTTTACTACATATACACTTAGACACAAGGAAAATAACAATCATTAAATAACCAACATGGGTCTGAGTATTATGTGCATGTTAAATTATTCTGGTTCTCACAGCTGTGATGTTGGTCCTGGTATTATCTCATTTTATAGATCAGGAAACCACAGAGGTGAAAGAACTTGACCAAAGTCATGTAACAGGAAAAGACAGGATTCAAACCCAGGCTAGCTACTTGTGCATCTGCACTCTAAACTCCCTTCCCTTGTGGGTGGGGACCTAGTGTGCACAGGCCCTGGATTCAAAACCCTAGCTCCACATAAAAGTTAGCTGGGAGATGGGCTTGGGACATGGCTGAGTGGTTAAAGCACTTCCCCAGGGTGGTTCCCGTGGGGGTAGTACCTAAATCAGGTGTGGTGGTACACGCCTGTAAACTCAGCACTCAGAAGGCTGAGGCGGGAGGATTGCCATAAGTTTGATGCCAGCCTGGGCTACACAATGAGTTCAGGACTGGCCCAAACAAACAAAAAACCCTTCCTTTCCTCTTGGTATAGTTTGCAAAACAGGTTGAACCCTGACCTCTTGAGACTCCGATTATGCCTTTATAATTAAGGTAGTCAGATTGAGAGGCTACCTGATCTTATTTATTCATTCAGAGACAGGGTCTCTATCTGTACTCCAGCCTAGTCCTGAACTCATTATATAGCCCATACTGTCCTTGAACATACAACAATCCTCCTGCCTCAGCCTCCAGAGTGCGAGAATATAGGTGTGTGCCACCACACCTGGCTTATGTGATCCTGGGCAACCAAAATTAGGACCTTGAGCTTGCTAGGCAAATATGTTAACTGCTGAGCTATTCCTCTAGCACCACTATCTCATAACTGAGACTCCTGAGATTAACTTGCCCAAGGTCACACAACTAGCAAGGGAGAAATTTAGATAGAAACTTGGATCCCCTACAGCAAGACCATCCTGTGACTCCAAAACCCAGAGAGTGGGTTGGGATGTGCTGGTGGTAGAACTGAGGTACAGTCAGGGGTGGGGAAGGGGCTAAGACAGGGCAGAATGTAGGAGGCAGGGGGTAATGCTCATCGGAGAGTGTCAGGGCACCCAGAGTGTCCAGAGGTGCAGACAACTGCTGGCTGGTGCTTCTGGGGGCAGCCAGGTGGGGGAGGCAGGGAAGGCAAGGGGCTGGGTGAATGCTCAGGGCTTTGGTAGTAGTCACAGCTTAGAGAAAGTGGAGATTTGGGCGGGGGTGGTGGGGTGGAAGGGAGCTGCCTGCCAGCTGCAAGGAATGTGAGGGTCTTCCTGTCAGCGCGCAGAGTGGAGAGCCAGGTGGCTGGGAAGAGACTGGCGCAGGGTGTGGGGCCCGAGCTGCTGGGAGGCCATGTTAGACCAGGGGCCTGTTTGTCTTTGCAGCACTGCACAGCGTTCCTGGGGGTTCTCAACTCTGTTGATCATATAGTGGTCGAGAGCACAGATTTGAGAGAGATACTTTCTGGGTTCAGATTCTAATTTTGCCACTTTCTGTGTGACCTTGCACAAGTGGCTTAACCCAGCTTTCCTCTTGTGTGAACTGGGAGGAATGACGGTACCTGTTTTGGCCTGGTGGTGGTGCCTAGTGGTTAGAGCACTTGTCTAGCCTGTCTGTGCAAGGCCCTGGGTTTGATTTCCCAGCATCGCATAAAAATTAGCTGGGCCTGGTGACACATGCCTGTAATCCCAGCACTGGAGAGGCTGAAGCAGGAGGATTGCTGTGTGTTTAAGGCCATCCTGGGCTACATAGTAAGTCCAAGACCAGTCAGGACTACAGAGTGAGACCCTGTCTCAAAAAAGCGGGGGGCAATCCACATTTGCAGGTCCCTCTTCTGACTAGCAGAAGCTTTACACTTCTTCTTTCCTCTTCTATAGTTTTCCCAATAAAGTATTCTCCTCATACAACCTAAAAAAACAAAAACAAAAACAAAAAACCTACCTGTTTCACAAGTCTGTCCTGAGGCAAGTGGATCATAAGTTTGAGCCCAGCCTGGGAAACTTAGCAACTTGATGAGACCCTGTCTGAAAATCAAACCTAAAACATAGGCTAGTAAGGGCTAGAGGAATGGCAGAGTGGTTAAAGCAATTGCCTGGCATATCCAAATAAAGCCAGGTGTGGAGGCACACATCTGTAATCCCAGTATTTGGAAGGCTGAGGCAGGAGGATTTCTGTGAGTTCAAGGCCAGCCTGAGTTTCACAGTGAGTTCAGGAACAGCCTGGGCTATCGAGAGCGAGACCCTGTCTCAAGAAAAAAAAAAAAGTAAGTTGGGTAGGGTTGTGCATGCCTATAAATGCTGTAATTGCAGCGCTCAGGAGGCTGAGGCAAGAGGATTGCTGTGAGTTCAAGGCTAGCCTGGGCTACATAGTGAGTTCAGAACCAGTCTGGATTACAGGGCAAATCTCTGTCTCAAAATAAAATAAAATAAAATTTTAAAAATGGCCTAAGGTGAAGCTCATCCCTGAGCTTGATCCTTAGTACTGAAAAATAAATTAATAAAAATAAAAGTAGTTAATATGTAAAGTACGTAGGAGGGGTCTGGGGGATAGCAGAAGGAAGGCAAGACATGACTCCTAATTTATTTAACCAAAGTCTGGAAGGAAAGAAAAAAAAAACCTGGAAGCCTCTGGGCTAGACCTGGGCCCTCCATGGCGAGTGCATCAGGTAGGGTTTGAAGGAAGAGGGAGCAAGTGAGGTAGAGAGAGAGGGCAGGTGGGGGGAGGAAAGACCGGAGGGTGCGTGTTGTAGAGACATGGAGCAGGAAGGCAGGAGCAGTGGGAACAGGGCTGATTGGGAAAAAAGGCACGAGAATGTAGAGTGGAGAAAGTGAGGAAGGCTCTAGGTAGAGGCCAGACAGAAAGGAGGCTGTAAAGGAAAAGTCGTGCTCCTGACGGTAAGGCTGAGGCTTCGGCGTAGAATCAGCCATGGGGCAGCCACTGCAGGGGCTTTAGAAAAATAGGCTTGAAATTAAAGAGAGTGGCCCAGTGAGCAAGAGAGCAGGCCGAGTGCAGAGAACGTGGGGTAGCGATTTACAGAGGGCCTCTTTCTGCCTTTCAAACACACCGAAAGGATCCTTCTTCACAGTTTTGCACTTGTCCAAAATGCTGTTCCCTTCATCCAGCACACGACAGCTTCTTCCTAGAATGCTGTTCCCTCTGCCCAGAATGCTGTTCTCTTTGCCTAAAGCCAATTTCTGCCACATCATGGTTCAGTGGCTCTGTGGGATTCGGCTGCAAAGTTGCCTCCTAGATAGGCTGGGCCTACTCACCCCCGTGGAGCCGCCCCATGCCTGCTCCTCTCTGTCACATCTTCTTATTTATCTTCCTCCTGCTGGGTAGCAAACATCAGCACTGTGGAGGCAGGACCTGCCTGCCTTTCTTGTTCAGTACTGTGTTGGCGGCAGCACCCAGAAATGAACTTGGCACGCCTCGGACGGCTTGATAGGTGACTGAGTAACTAAGTGAGGCACACAGAAGACAGAAAGGGAGAGGTGGGTGAGAGGGCCAGGCTGCCCACGCGGGGTAAGGAGGCGAGAGGGAGGAGAGGGCCGGGCCAGGGAGACAGATGGACAGAGGCGGGAGGGGCACAGCGGCAGGGCTGCTGCCTCCAGATCGGATGCTGCTTGCATCTCGTTGGAGCCTGAAAACGGTGTGTGTCAGCATGCCTGGGCGTGCATGCGTGTGTCACACACACTCACGCATGCCCTCTGTGATCCCTCTATCACCCAGTTCCAGTCTATTCCCACCCCTGTGCTTCTGTTGCCACCTCGCCATCTGTTTCTTTGGTCACTCCTGGCCGGCTTGCACCAGCCCTCTCCTTTGTTTATGAGCTTGCCCTTGAACCCTCCAGCCCCACACACATGAGGGCGCATGTGTGAGTGTGTCTGATGTGCAAGACCTGTCCTGTGGGGGGCCGGAGGAGGCCAGGCCATGGCTGAAGCCTGGATTAGATCCCAACCCCTGTACAAGGCGGTTCAGAATGTGCTCGGAAATTTGCACTGTCTCCTTTCATCCGTGCAAGAGGTCAAGCAGTGTGGGTAAGCAGCAAGGAGCAGGGGGCCTGGGTTCAGATCTGGATGGTGCCGACCTATCAGCGCCCCACTGGCCGAACAATCTTGGGCAAGTTGCTTACTTACTTTATACCTCATTGGCCTCATTTCCATTTGCCAAATGGGAGTAAGAATAGGGTTTACCTCCTAGGGTAGTTGTGGGAACTCAGCTGGGAATGCAAGACACTTGTCATAAGTGACGACTGAGGCTGCATGTTAGATGGGTATGAATCCCCCTCACTCTGCCTGTGAAGAAGCTGAGACCAGACTCGGCCACATGTGTGCTGAGGCCATCTCTGAGTGGATGGGGCACATTTGATCTCTGTTCCTAGGTTGGTTAGTTTCATTTGCGTCATGGTCTGTTTTTGTTCATTTGGTTGGCTGGTTTTTGCAATCCTGGAGACTGAATCCAGGGCCTTTGGACTGATCAATAGGCTCGGCTGCACCCTTCCACTGCCTCTTTTTTTACTTTGAGATAGAGGCACTCTCTAATTTTCTGAGTTCCCAGAGTGGAATCCTTCTGCCTCAGCCTCTCAGAGTGCTGAGATTACAGATGCATTCCCCCATGTCCAGCTACCAGCCAGCCTGGTTTCTTTCCCTCCCTCGCTCCCTCCGTCCCTCCCTCCCTCTTTCTCCCCACCCCCCTTCTGAGGCAAGGTTTCGCTCAGTAGTCCAGGCTGGTCCTGAACTCACTATGTAGTCCAGGAGTACTGGGATTACAGGTGTGAGCCACCACACCCACTTTATGTGGGGCTGGAGAATCAAACTCTGTGTTGCATTTGCTAGGCAAGTGCTTTAATCACTGTGCCATTCCTCCAGCCGACCCCCCCCATCCTGGATTCTTTTAGGTTGGTCTGACTTTTCCAAAAATGAAGGCTATGTAGAATATCAAATCTGCACACCTCAGAGTAGGGAGGACCTGTGCTAAACACGTACCCAAGCATGCCCATCTCACAGACAAGAGAATGGGGGTCCAGAGAGGAGTTAAGATCTGCCTGTGGGTCATACAGCAAGTCAAGCCAAGGCTGGAAGGCCTCGCTTCTGTTCTTGGCTCTTCCTACTGCCCTCTGATATTCTATCCTGGCTACAGAGCTCAGACGCACTGATGACACCACAGAGCAGGCTCTTTGAGATCAGGTAGAGATAGAGGGACTGCCATCTGACAGCAGGATAGATGGGGAAAAGCCTGGGCTTTGAGAGTCTTGAGTTCAAATCCCACCTCTGGCCTTATTTGCTATGAAGCCTTAGGCAGGCAAGGCAAGCCCCCTGAGCCCTTTTCTCACCTGAGCCCGGGTGAGGTGGGAGGTAATAGCCACTCCTCACCAAATACTTTCTTTTTCCACAGCAGTATTCGTTTTTCCAAACCGAGGGCCGATTAACCACTGTGCCATTCCTCCAGCCCGTAGCACGGGCATTGTTGCCATTCAGCAAATGCAGAGACCAAAGCTTAGGGGGGATGAGCCATGCGGCCTTTGAGCGGCTGACCTGGGATCAGCCTCAGTTTCCTCCTTTGTAACAGGGGTTATAGTCATGTCTACCTCAGGAGGCTGTTGTAAGTATTAAGTGGATGGATATACGCAGAGTGCATAGAGCAGCACATGGCATATTATAAAAAACTGTGTAAATGTTTGTCATAATTGTAATTATGTTGGCCAATGGTCCTTACATCGTTTTAATGAAGATTAAAAGAGAAAACATGGGGCTGGAGGAATGGCTCGGCAGTTAAAGAGCTTGCATAGCAAGTGCTAAATCAAGCTGTAAGTACCCGAGTGAGTTCGATTCCCCAGCACCACATAAGCTGGGCCTGTAAATCTCAGCACTTGGGAAGCTGAGGCAGGAGGATTGTCATGAGTTCAAGGCCAGCCTGGGCTCCATAGTGAGTTCAGGACTAGCATGGGCTACAGAGTGAGACCCCTGTCTCAAAAAAAAAAAAAAAATTGAAAACATAAATGCAAGACTCATGTAGAGGGCACCACTGGCGAGTGACAGTTGGCTGGATTTTCAGGCCCCACCTGGAGTGGCCAGGAGGGGCAGAAGCTGGAGGCAGACAGTCCCCAGGAGGTGGGAAGCCAGCCTGCAGCCGTAGGCAAGGGTGTGGGGCAGGCAGGTGCCTGTGGAATTCCTATCCTGGGCAGCAGGGTGCCCACGGATGAGTTACTTTCCTTTTCCTCTTCTGGTCTCCTGTCCCCTTGTCTGTACAAGAGGGACAAGGATATTTGCTCAGCTTTTCTCGCCAGGTCGCTGTAGCAAGGGTGAAAGGGGTTGTGGGTGTAAAGTGTTTGTGAATGCAGAGGATGATTACTTCTCTTTCCCTAGTCCTTGGGCCCTCCTCCCCTCCTTGTCTCTCAAGGACAAGTGAGCAGATAGTCTGGGATACTCCAAGGACAAATCTAAAGGAAGCAGTTCTGGAAATAATAGGCAAAAGTGAAATTAGACTTTAGGAAGGACTTTCTGAAGTTGACACAGAGGCCATTCCATGTAGCACAGGCCTATAGTCCCAGCACTCTGGAAAGCCTGAGACAGGAGAATCGCAAATTCTGGTCCAGCCTGGGAAACTTAACAACTTAGTAAGACCCTGCTCCCAGCCCAACCATCCCCTTTTGAGACTAGGTTTCATGCTCTGTACTTCAGGCTGGTCCTGAACTCACTATGTAGCCCAGGCTGGCCTAAAATTCATAGCAATCCTTTCTTGCTTCAGCCTCCTGAGTGTTGGGATTACAGGCATGTACCACCACCCCTGGTTTATGTGGTGCTGGGGAATCGAACTCAGGGCCTTGTGCTTCCTAGGCAAATGCTTTAGCAACCACTGAGTTATGCTTCCAGCACTAGTGAGACTCTGTCTTAAAATCCAAACTAAAAATGAGCTGAGGATGTAGCTTAGTGCAAAGGCCTTGGCTCAATCCTTATACCACAAAAATAAGTAAATAAGAAAAGAAAGAAAGAAAGAAAGAAAAAGAAGGAAAGGAATAAGTTGGTATGGGAGAGGGAAAGAGCCAGAGAACAGGACACTTGCCTGGTACCTGGGCACAGCGGGCCTCCTGACTCTAGTGACCCTGTGACTCTGGATTAGGGCTGAATAAAGGGGGTGAAGGCTCGCAAGGGACAGGGCAAGGCTTTGGGCTTTAGGTGAGGGAGGCCCGATAGGGCAGCTGGGTTTTGTGAAATAGGAGACCTGTGGGTCCTCAAAGGTGAGCCCCACTTTCCAGAGCTTCTCAGGGCCAGTATCTGTCTGGGGTAGTCCAGAGTCAGTGGAAACTTAAGGAGCCAGAAATCCTGTCAGGATCCCTAATACCCACCTGTGCCCTCGTCTGAGGCTAGGTGGGGCTAAGATAGAGGTACCTTCTTTTCTAGGCAGATATTGGGGTTGTCTGATGTGTCTGAACACACACGTGTCTGGCCTCATGTGGGCCCTGCATCATGGCTGAGAATCATGGAGTGTATTTGTGCTGAACTCTGGCAGGAGACAGGGGAGGCCACCTCTGGGCTGTGCAGGCTCTCCCAGTGCTGTCGGGCTTGGCTGGTTCCAAGCTCTCTTGGCTGTTTGGACTGCATCTGGGTCCCATCTGGCCCTGTCTAGGTTCGATCTGAGTTGTCTGGGATCTGTCTGAGTCTAGTGTGGTTCAGTTGGAGTCTGTCTGGTTTCTGCTCAGGCCCTGTCATCCTTCTCTTTGTGTACCAACAGGCTGCACCCCCAGGTAGACTATTGGTAGATCCTGTCTTGATTCCATTCAGGCTCTCATAACTGCCGTCTGTCAGCTCTGACTAGATTCTTTCTGGAAACCAGGTTGAACTCTGTTTAAATTTCCATCGGGGCTGATAAGGGCTCCAGACATAATTAAGAACTCAGACCTCAGGCCCAAGCAGGGATGAGTGTGGAGTCAGGAGCCCTGGGGAGGCCTCCCTGCACCCTCTGCCCAGCTCTGAATACTTGTGCAGACATAAGGCTCAGAGAGGCTGGGGAAGCAGCCCGCAGGACCTTCCTCAGACCCTCTGGGGATGTACTTACTATGTGTCCACGTGCCACTGTGCAGATTTGCTGTGTGTGTGCAGGTGAACATCAGCATGTCAGTGTGTCTCTGTGTGGGTGTCTTTGTGCCTATGTGTCAGCTCTTCTGTCTGTGTCACACTGGTCTGTCTGCTTGTGGAGGTAGCAGTGTAGGTGGGTAAATCCCTTTGTGTCTGCGAGCCCTGCAAGTGGAGGACTGAGCAGCTGCAGGTTGCAACCGGGAAATCCAAGCAGTGAGCGTAGGCGGGTGTGCAGTTGGAAGGGGCCGTATGCAAGCGGGTGAATACATGGAGAAGAGTGGGTGGGAGGGGAGCTGAGTGGGCAGGCAGGAGAAAGAAGACACAAGGGGCAGGAGTGAAGGAGGTCAGCGTGCCGCCTTATCCGGCTTCTCTGGGCCTGGCAGTGCTTGCTCAACTTGGTGCCCGCTGCTGGCAGTGAGGTGACCTTGCATAGGGGATGTGACTGGCTGGCGGGGGTGCAGGAGAGGAAGAGAAGGAGTGTAAGACTGAGGCCTGGCTAGGGCTGGTGGGAGGTAGTGGAGAGCTCCAAGCACCAGGGATGCCATTCCAAAACCTTCTTGTTGCCAGGTTGACATTTACTTCGTTGTTAAAATATTGAAATGTATCTATTTTTGTTGGTCAATAACAGTTTCCATATATTCCAATTCCTTCTGAATAAATCTGACCCACAAATCCACATCCTCCTCAAAGCCTGTCTTTTGCTAATTTCCTCTGCAGAGTCCTCTGAGCTCTCAGCTGTCCTGGCCTTCAGGACCTTGCTCCACGCGGCACTGTCTTCATCGTGACTTTGGTGCTCCCCTTGTCCCCAGTGCCTAGGGCCTGTCTCAGGATTCTTTCCTAAGCTCAGAGCTGAGAGCATGAGTGGATGTGTCCTAGGCGGAGGTCTAGGAGGCTAGAACATAGGTTTTTGGGATCAGCTGGGCCTGCTCATGGAGCCAGCTTTTCTTTTCTTCACAGGCAAAAGACAGTGATGATGAGGAGGAGGTGGTCCACGTGGATCGGGACCACTTTATGGATGAGTTCTTTGAACAGGTAATGAATCCCTAGTACCCAGATTCAGAATCTGATCCAGAATCTGTGTGTGCCCCCTCCTCTATTCCTGCGTTCAACCTTGGCCTTTTATTCACCCTTGTGGGCCTGGTCATTTTTCCTGAGCCTTTGGTGATTTCCCTAGCTGCCCTTATCGGGCCCCACAACTTGGCTAGGTATTTCTGATTTTCTGCTCCAGGTGGAAGAAATCCGAGGCTGCATTGAGAAGTTGTCGGAGGATGTGGAACAGGTGAAAAAGCAGCACAGTGCCATCCTGGCCGCCCCCAACCCAGATGAGAGTGAGTGCTGCCCCAGGTGGCTGGGGGTGGGCTGCAGTCCCATGCAGACTTCTGACTCGCTCTCCCCACTTACCCCTCAGAGACCAAACAGGAGCTGGAGGACCTCACTGCAGACATCAAGAAAACGGCCAATAAGGTTCGGTCCAAGTTGAAAGGTAAGAAATGCGATCCTGCAACCGGGAAAAGATCTTTGCTCACCATTGGACAAAGCAGGGCTTTTGTAAGGGGGACCAGGGACAGGAGGGTTTCCATCCCAGCCTCATCTGAGCTCTGCGGGTTCCATCAACATAAAAGTTTATCAGTAAAATACTGTCTTCCAGCCATGTCTGGTGTGCATGTCTGTAATCCCAGCACTATGGGTTGGGTGGAGGCAGCTGAAGCAGGAGGATGGAATGTTTGAGCTTAGTCTGGGCAATTTAGTGACTTGAAGAGATCCTGTCTCACAATAAAACCAAATAATTGGGCTGGGGATGTAGCTTAGAATAAAGGCTCTGGATTCTACCCCTAGCACAGCACAGCGCAGCAAAGCAAAAGAAAGCAACAACGAAAAAAAGAAAACAAAACCAAAAAATAAACAAATCAACAACAACAAAACAAAAATATGTCTGCCAAATGGCTGTGGTCTTGTTGAGATGAGACCTCATTTCTCCTGAACAGGTCCCTGGCATAACACTGAGCCCCAGTGGGTGGGCTCAGCAAATGCTTCTGAATTGGGATCCTCGGCTCAGGACAGATTGGACCGTGTGGCTGACATCAGGGGCTGGCATGCTTTCAGGAGGGACTTGCCAAATGTTCATGTATTCACTCTAATTTAAGGACTTGGGTGCTGGTAATAACCACTTTCTCCCAGAGCACTGTGGGTTGGGAACCTCCTTGTCTGCTGATGCCTGAGGAATAGCAGTGTTACCATGACACTAATTTGCGTGCTCACGGTAATTCAGCATGACCCCCACTTGCCAAGTACCTACAGTGTCTGAGGCCCATTTCAAGGCTTTGGGGAAAGGAGCTTTATCAGGTACCCAGCCTGAGAATACTGACATTGGTCCAGGAGATTAGGACAGAAGCTCCATGTCCTCTTGGACTTAAGGGGAGGCCTCATGGGAGCTTCTGGTGCTGATTTGTAGAAACAAGCCCTTTGCATTCAGATGAGTGCTGGAATGGAAAATGTCTTACCCTGGATGATATATTGAATCCATCCCAGCACTCTGGAAGGCCGAGGCAGGCAGGTCGTAAGTTTGAGCATAGCCTGGGCAACTTAACAACTTAGCAAGACCTTGTCTCAAAATAAAAAATAAAAAATGGTCTGGAGGTGTAATTCAGTGTGAGGGACCTGGGCACTATTTCTAGGGGGGGAAAAAAGCCAGATTAACTGGGTTAGCTGGGCCTGGTAGTACGGGTTTGTAATTTCAGCATTCTAGGATACTAAGGCAAAAGGACTGGATTACAAATTCTAGCCCATCTTGTACAACTTAGTGAAAACTTGTCTAAAACAAAAATTGACTAGAGATACAGAGATACAGCTTAGTGTAAAGGCCCTGGGCTGACTCCCCAGTACAGAATAGAAACACACAGACACACACACACAGCCAGGTTGCTCAGCTAAACCAGCATTAAGAGACCATCTCTGCCTGGCCGCCCCTTCATTCCCTACAATAGCCCCTGGGGTTCCTTCTCAGAGCCAGAGTTCCTGTTGGGCTCAATATTTCTTTAGGCTCACTGAGGTCTGACCTTGAACACCCAAGAAGATGTGGTTCAAGGGTTCAGTAATAGACTCAGGAAGAAGATTGGAAAATTGGCCTGGTTTGAGAAGCTGACTCTTCAGATATCCAGAAAGAGAGATTTCTCATCTTCTCTATTGTCTTCCACTAGTGGCTTTGAGTGTGACCTTGAGTGAGTTGTCTTACCTATTTGAATCTGTTTCTAGTCTGAAAGATGGGCTGATATCACTGAACTCCCTGGATTGCTATAAAAAAATATCAGTGAGATCCAGGGAAAGATGCCTTCCTCCAGATTTGGCCCCAGCCCCAAGTCTGTAAACAGGGCCCAGGCTGGGCCAGAAGACTCCAGTATCACTGCATGTGTGTGTTGGTGCTTCGCTGACATCAGTCCGTGGCTGTTACTCAGTCACTGTGCCTGCTAGTGCTGGCAGGGGGCTTTGGGGTGCTAATCTAGCCCATACTTCGCTACTGCCAGAAGAACAGAAAACTGATGTTCTCTGGAATGGCCTGGAGGCCCCATGGGTCTCAGCAGGCCTGACGGTTCCTCCTGCTGCGTCTTCTGATCTTCCTGAAGTCAGTCTTACTGCAAGATCTTTTTCAGAAAAATCTGAATGACAGTGCGGGTGTGCATGGTTCAGAAGCAGGAATCCTGGTTAACCTATGCACTTTTCCAGAACATCCTTTAGAAGTGGGGATTCCCAGGACAAGGATTACCTTTGCCGGGCATGGGGAGGGTGGTTTTCTCTGTTGGAGTGGCCATGTGTTCATCCTGGCATTCTTTAAGGAAAAGGTGGCCACTAGGATCTGACCCACCTGGAAGTGCCTGCCTTCCACTAAAACATCACAGGACAGCTGGGTGTGGGTCCTGGAATCCCAGCTTCTCTGGAGGTTGCTGGAGGATTGCTTGAGCCCAGGAGTTCCAGGCAACAAAACAAAATACAAAATCCCAGGATAGGTTTTCCCCTATCCAGAGGGTGCAGGATGGGGAGACTTCCTGCTTCTGGCATTCTCTGATGGGCTGGGCCCAAATCCCCTCGTAGGTTGGGCAGGAGTTATAGCTGGTGACTCTTTGTAAGACCAAATCCTCCCACCAAAACAAATAGTCTCCAGCTCTCTGGTGGCTCAGACACCTGCTTCTTTATTTGCTGGCGCCCCCCTCGGCCTGGATTCTCTGCTGCAACCTCCCTCCCCTTGCCGTGGGCTTCATGTGTCTTTCCAGGCCAAAAGTCTGCTTCAGGGTAACTACCCGACTCTACCTGTGTCTCTTGCTGGTCATTGTGCTTTGTCTCCGCAGCGATCGAGCAAAGCATTGAGCAGGAGGAGGGGCTGAACCGTTCTTCTGCTGACCTGCGCATCCGCAAAACCCAGGTAGGGCACAGGCCCAACAGGGCTGGAGCGGGGTGCAGTGGGCATGGGCCTAGGACCAGCTGGGGATGGGTAGACGGGAGGGCAGCAAGGGTGCGAGGCATGGCCACAAGGGGCCTGAGGCAGGAGCTGGACACCCTCCATAGCATCTCTCCAGCAGGTTCCGGCAAAGGCGTGGGATACTGGGCTGGGGAGTAAATAACTAAACTTAGGGGAAGTTGCTGTTGCGAGCTAAACAAAGGACCATCAGCTAATGCAGCCTTCTTGTTTCCCACCCACCCACCTGGTCCCTGATCCCTAACTCCCTGGTGTGTCTGTCCTCCTACCTCCACCCCAGCACTCCACTCTCTCCCGGAAGTTCGTGGAGGTAATGACTGAATATAATGCCACCCAGTCCAAGTACCGGGACCGCTGCAAGGACCGGATTCAGCGGCAGCTGGAGATCAGTGCGTGTGCCCCGAACCACTCCTAAACTCTCGGTTCTGCCAGGCCTCCTTCTGGCCCTTTTTCTGTAGAGGAGGCTCCTGGGCTAAGGTTGTGGGAGGAATCCCTGCTCCATCCAACCTCCTTGGGCCCCCTGGCCAGCCCACGCTCTGAACAGGGACCCCCTTCTCCCCACAGCTGGCAGGACCACGACCAATGAAGAGCTAGAGGACATGTTGGAGAGTGGGAAGCTGGCCATTTTCACGGATGATGTGAGTCCTTGGGGTACTGGGGCTGGGGATTCTGCTCAGTGGTACGCCAGGCTCTGAGCATCCTCAGTGTCAAAAATGAGCCAACTACAACAAAACCGACACAACAGCAAAACACCATTTTCTTGTGTGCCATGAATTCAGGTTAAGTTGAGGCCCCCATGTCCACTCCATAATAATAAGCAGTGGGCCACCTGGACCAGGAACTGGGGAATTCCATGGGGGCAGGGCAGGATGACACCTCCACAAAATGGCAAACAATGGTGTGCTGGGCACTGTCCTGGGTAACTTACATACTTCTGTTTAATTGGCCAACTCACTTTATCCTCTCTACAACTCTACAAGGGAGTCTACAAAACTGGCCCAGAAACTAGGGGCAGAGCCTTGATTGGAATCCACACCCTAGTTTCTGAGCAGAACTCTTCAGTATGAAGTTCTACCTCATGTCCCCATCATATGACTCATTTGTCTACATTTTGAAGATACTTTGTAAAGAAGACTAGGCTCAGTTTTACACGCTGCCCTTGTTCTTTATATGTGAGTGGATGGACTTTCCCCTAAAAAAATTCTTCCTTCTCCTTATGGATTTTTTTTTTCTTTATGGATTTTTCCCTGGCCTGCTGTGTTCTCCTGTGGCACCCTGCCTGGGCTTCCCCTTCCCTGGTGTGTATGCTAGAAGAGGCTTAAGGGCCAAGTGGTGGGCTCGAGACAAATTTAATTTCCTTTAATTTCCTTTTTAAATTTTTTTTTTTTTAACTTGGGATTGAACCCAGTGTTTTTGCTCAGATTCCTGGTAATTCTCCTGCTTTGGCATCATGAGGGCTGGGAATTTATTTATTTATTTATTTATTTATTTTTGTGCAGGATCTTGCTTTGTAGTCCACCATGTCCAGTTCATGTGATGATGGGGGATGGAACCTGGGGCCTTGTACTTTGTAGGCAAGCATTCTAATCAGTGAGCTATGCTCCTAGCCATCAGCTAATCTATCTGGTGCTTGGGGATTGATTCCAGGGCCTTGTACATTCTAGGCAAGCACCCTAACCATTGAGCTACATCTCCCAGCCCCAAGCCCTTTTATTTAATTTTTATTTTGAGACAAAGTCTCACTAAATTATTAAGTTGCCTGGGATAAGCTCAAACACGTGATCCTGCTCTTCAGTCTCCAAGAGTGCTGGTATTACATGCATATACCACCATGCCAGCTTACTTCTTACAAGTTAACAAACTTCTCTTTAGTGCTTACTGTGCACCAGGTACTGTTCAAACTTCACAACAACCTTGTGAAGTGGAAACTGTTAGGAACCACATTTTTTAGGTGGGGAAACTGAGGCCCACAGAGGTTAAATAATTTTCCATTGGGTACAGCTACTTAATGACACACAGATTTGAACCACTCTGGCTGCTGAACTGAACCTCTTACAGGGGCAAAGAGTGACTCCTCCTTTCCCCCCAATCACCCTAGATCAAAATGGACTCACAGATGACAAAGCAGGCACTGAATGAGATCGAGACGAGGCACAACGAGATCATCAAGCTGGAAACCAGCATCCGCGAGCTGCACGACATGTTTGTGGACATGGCCATGCTCGTGGAAAGCCAGGTACTGGGCTTGCTGCACCACGCTGGGCACCTCCCTGGGCTCCTGAGGTTTCCTCTCCCAGCCCAGCAGCCATTTTTCCCACGCACACCTCATCTTTCTGCAGGGGGAGATGATTGACCGCATTGAGTACAACGTGGAACATTCCGTGGACTATGTGGAGCGAGCTGTGTCCGACACCAAAAAAGCTGTGAAATACCAGAGCAAGGCGCGGAGGGTGAGTCAGGGTGGGTGGCCTGAGGGGTGGTGGCCCGGGGCCTGGTGGGGGAGCTGGGCTCCAGCAAGGGCTGAGGTGAGTGATGAAACTGGGTGAGAGACCTAATCTCAGGCTCTGACCTCTTCCTCTTTCTGTTTTCTCTCCCTTCTTTTTCCTCACACCCTCCTCCCTCATTCCCCCTCATGTGGCTGTTGGTTTGTCTTCCTCTATTTCTCTCTCGGTCTGTGTTCCTCCTCTTTCTACCTGCAGAAGAAAATCATGATCATCATTTGCTGTGTGGTGCTGGGGGTGGTCTTGGCGTCATCCATTGGGGGGACGCTGGGCTTATAGACCCTCCACCCTTATTCCTCCCAGATCCCTCCCCCACCACAATGGGAGCAATACCCCCACCACCCCTTTCACTCCGTTCCCTGCTCCAAGCTCACCCCCAAAACGGACCCAGGCGGCCCTACTCCCTCTTTCACCCCCACGGCAGACCCTGAAGTCCCCGGACCTCGTGCTGCCATGACCACCCCTCCCTCTGCCCCGCACGTAGATAGCAGCAGGCGTGATTACACATGCACACCAACATGCATGCCGCCGGCATATGCTCAAGACGTGTGGACACCCCAGCGTGTGTGTTTGTAGATGTGTGTAGATACACCACAGCACCCTTCTTGCCCCCTCCTTGAGTCTGTATGTGGTCTGAGCTTCCCCCTCTTCATCTAGGTTGTTGTGTCAACTGGCTAACACAGCAGCCCACCATGTCTCTTGACTTCTGTGAATAAGTGTTTGTGTGTGGCCACAGATTTGTGAACACACAATTTGTGTACATGGAATTTTGTGTTTGAATGTCTGAAATTCATGCAACATCAATTCCTCCAGCAACCCCTCCTTCCCATCTGCTCGAAATGAAGTGGGTAGTGTGTGCAGATGTTAACATTCTCAGAGGATCCAGGGATCCCCAGAGATACACAGGCTGTGGCAGACACCCCATATGATGTGAACAAACCTTCGTGGCTAGTGACCCTAGGGGCTGCTACATATCCTGTATGTGTTTGTGTGTTTTGTGTTGTGGGTCTGTGGAATTTAGTGGAGGTAAGTGGAAGTTACATATGTAAATGACCTAGCTCAGGCCGTAAAGACTGCGTCTCTCCCAGCAGGCGTGCTTGCCCCTGGAGTGCTGGTAGGTTTTCTCTTTAGCTGGAGCTTTCACATTGTGGACTAGATGCCTGTTGAGGATGGGCACAGATATCTCTGTTTCTATGCTACCTCAACACAGCTGTGTATGTGTGTATGTGCCTATGTTGAGGAGCCTCCTATAAAATGTGTCTTTCTACCCCCTGCATATGACATACACATGTATTTGTCTTTAAGGACGTAATGTCCCCCTGTATTCCAGCCTCATTTATCCGGGTTTATCTGCTTCCTCCCATCTCCCCAGACTGCTGACCAGTACCTGATGTGGCCGCTCACACAGCCACATCAACATTGGGCAACTGGAGCTTCCTGCCCTGCTAGATCTCAGGGCCCTGTGCACATGTGCCCTTCCTTCTCTTTCCTGTTATCTCTGCCCCAAGGACAGGTCTGAGCCTGTGACAGCTGGTGCATCTCAGGCCAAGGTCAAGG
Organism: Ctenodactylus gundi; assembly: GCA_004027205.1. Lineage (NCBI taxonomy): Eukaryota > Metazoa > Chordata > Mammalia > Rodentia > Ctenodactylidae > Ctenodactylus > Ctenodactylus gundi. The sequence goes on from PVKB01000104.1 coordinate 1,063,625, forward strand.
AAGTCCTCTGAAGGTGGCTATACCCACATGCATACACATGTGCACCCTGGGCTACCCACACTAGCTAACGGCCTGTATTCACTCGCACAAGAATGTGCCTGGAAGTTCCATTTATAGGGCTGTTACTGAGGAAGCAAGATGTCAGGGGTGCCCCAGAGAGATGGAAAGTCAGGACACTCCCCTTCCGGCCTCATACTTCCTCCCTTGGGACCTGGGAGAAGCCAGTGTTTGTCCTCACTGTCCCTCTTAACCCTTTATCAGAAAGTGGGTTTGGACAACCATATACTGGAGCGGACAGGTGTGGTGGGGGTCACTAAGGGCAGACCAGGAATCAAACCCTAAACATGCCTCTTGCTGCAGTGTCAGCAGTGGCCATGTCTCACACTAGAGGAGGCTGCAAGCCTAGGATGTGGTGGTGAGGGAAGCACTAGCTCCTGTCTTGTGGTATAGACTGCATACAGTTTCTGGATTGGTTGGTTTGGTGGCAGGTAGGAGTTACAGGGAGAAAAGACAGCGTTAGAAGCCCCTCCACCCCACCTCATTGCTCAGGAGTATGTAGTACACAAATGAGCTCTACCTTGGATGAGACACACATGCGTAGTGAAGAACTAAGGAGTTTTGTATGCAGATTCCAGCTGGGTTCCCATATCACATGAAGAGTGTATATGTGTTTGTGTGTGTGAGAGAGATGGAGAGACAGAGGAAGCCAGCACAGATAGGACCTTCTGGAATATAACACCCTGTCCATCCCTACTACAACTTAGACAGCCAACATTCTCCTTGCTTGGCTGCTTGGGCCCTGCTCAGCCTGGCCCATTTGTGTGTCAGTGTGGCTCCATGTACATAACCCCTTGTTGGCTGTTCTAAGTGGGGAGCCTGCCTGTGTGTTCCCAGAATGCCCTTCTACAGGGCAGGAAGTCTGCCCAGACTCTGACTGCAGCCTTCCTGTCCCCACCTCTGGCTTCATTGGAGACAAACAGGCTCCAGCATCCAGCCCCTTTCTCCCTTCTGGCTGTCCGGCCAGGACCCTCTCTCAGCCCAGGTGCTTCTAGAAGTCCTGTAACTTTGGAGTTCACAGAGAAGGTGGAGCCCTGGCTGGAGTAGTGCTGTTCCTTGTCTCCATCTCTGGGCCTGAAGTAGACCAAGGATCCCTGAGGGTCTGCTGTACCCTAGCTTTCTACAAGTCTTACGCATCACATGATGGGTTTTCTTGTTGGTTGCTGTCTGTACATGTGTCCCAGAAAGATGTCTGGGGGTTGGTGTTTTGCATGTTCTCAGACAAGTGTGTGCTGCCCATCCTCCATTTACCTATAGCCATCAAGCCCATGTGTGCCCCGTGGGTGGTCCTGGGCCTGGCAAGGGCTCCGTGCTTTCCCTCCCCTTTCTCCTTATCCCTACCTCTCACAAAGCACACTACATGTCCATCCCATGTGCTTGTGGGTCGACACATGCTCTCGCTATGCCTTGAGCGTGTACACGTGATGTGTTCTATGCATTTACCCCACCCCCCCAACCAGCCCCACAGATGACAAGATGGGTGGCCCCTGGCTCCTTTCTCTCCACACTGCCCCCTGCCCGCTGTGCAGCCGTATGCGTTGGCGTGTGTTTCTGTGTCGCTGGCGTGTCACGTGATGTAGCCGTGTTTGCTGATATGAGCCCTTGCCCCCTTCTTTGTTTCCCCATTGGTTTCTAGAGCTCTCTCCCTCTCCTTCCCAGAGGGGACAGGACTCCTGGGGCCTGGTTGGGGGCCCAGAGCCAGGCCACCCTCTCCTGTTAACCCTCAGAGTCTCACTTCTCTCTATTGGTGACCAAGTTGCAAATGGATTAAAATACAGGAAATTCTGCCCCCCACCCCAGCCCTGCATGTCCTGTCCCTGAGCCCCCCAACCCAACCCTGGGCCGGGTCGGGCCCCGTGGGATGGGAGAAATAGCAACCAATCCAACAGCGGGCGTGCTGTGTGCTCACTTCCTTCTGTCCCCACACGGGACACCGCCGTGGGGAGGTAAGATTTGTGGTGGTGGGTGGGCTGAAGAGCTGGACAGACAGAAGGACATGGGCTTGGACAAGAGTTTTAATCCAGGGCTCAGCCAGGTACAGCATTTTTGGGGCCTCCTCAGAAACAGAGCTAACAAGATAGCAGGAACTGAATTCAGGAAGAGGGTGAGAGGTGAAAACTCACTGATTTCCTCAGCTTTCACTGAGGGCAGTTAAAAGATAAGTAAGTCTCTAAAGGGGATACCTTAAATAATGGGAAGATAGTCCTCTAAGGAGGGAGGAAGGTGGTGGAAGAAGCCAAGAAGCCTCTTCACTCTGAGCCAGGCATGAGGATTGCACAGCTCAGCAGCAGACCAGTGCGAGGCCTGTGGAACCTCAGCCACTTCTTGTTCAAGAAGCCAAAAGTGGGACGGGATAGTGAGAACATGTGGGAATATTGGTCTTCTGAAAACTAGCTGGCAGGCCTTGGTTGAAAGTAAAGATGCTCTTGTTCCTAAACCCTGCTGTAGAACTTGTAGGTTTAAGGGCACAATTCCAACTTAAGACTTACAGACTTAAAATGTGGAGGGCCACAGGACAGTCAGTCCAGCATAGCCCCCAGCTCTGGAACAAAACTGTCCCTCCCTTTCTGGGGAGTGAGAGCTTGGAGGCTGGGAAGTATACCAGGATGACCTCTGGGCTCCAGCCTCACCATCACTGGGCTGAAGCCTCCGTGCCCTGCACCCAAAGGATGGTGCGGGTCCGGCTGTCCTCCCATGAGAACAGGGGCTCGTAGCCAAAGTGGCGCTGCGCCTTGTTGGTGCTGACAGTGAAGGTGGTGCTGGCCATAGCTAGAGTATAGGGGTTCAGCAGGGGTGCATACAGCAGCAGTGGGCGCAGCAGCCACTGCAGCAAGGCATTAAGGGTAGCCAAAAGCACCAGCAGCCAGTAGGGCAACAGTGGGCTGTTGCCCACCAACCGCAGTCCACAGGGCCTCAGGAACTCCATGTTGAAGTCCTCATAGCTCATATAGGGTGACTTGTCGTAGCAGTAGTACACTTGGCCACCCATGAGTTCTGCCCGCTGCTCTAGCTCCCGGGCTGCCAGTACATGCATCCAGGCCACGTTACCTGCCCGTGGGGAAGGGAGTGGATACAACCCTGAGGGCCCTTGCAACTACTCAGGTGCTGCTCTCCTGGGCCAGCCTATATACAAACCACCCTATCTGGGCCCTGTAGAGCTGCCCTGATCTGATAAAGACATTTGCTTTTCCCCCAGCTGTGGTTGTCACTGCTGTCCTGGGACAGCTTGTATACATGCCACTCCTTTTAGACCCTCCCCCAAGAAGCCACTGCTCCCATGGCTGCTCCCTCTCTTTGGCCCATGACATGCTTTTCATATCAGCAGTGCTCAGCTTGTGAGGATATTGCTTCTTCTGTGACCCATGTGCACAATTCTCACATAATGATCATCTACCTGGGGTTGTGCAAGCTATCCTCTTTTAGCCGGAGCACAAGTGACCCTTCCAGGGACTGACAGGGCCCAACCACTTCCAGAGCACGTCCTTTTGCCCTGTTCTTGGTAACCCTCTGCCTAGCCCTGTCCTTACCAACATAGACCCGGCCATGCTCTGTAGAGGCAGGGGCAGCCCGGAAGAGTCGACCTCCCAGACGCAGGCCCTGGTGGTAGAAGTCCTTCATGATCTGATGGCCTTCACCATAGATGCCCATGGGACGCAGGGCACATGTCACGAGGGGCAGCCCCCCACGGACCTGGTGACACAAGGTAGGCATAGCTAAGATTTAGGACCCAGCAAGTCCTCTTCTCTCCTGAACCCCTAGGCTGGAGATAGACAGAGAGAGGGAGGCCGAGGGCAGAATGCAGAGGTGTCCCAGGTCAGGCTCTGTTTCTGCTTGAAACAGTCTCTGAGCACCATCACCAACCTTCATCTCTCCTCTAGTCTTACCGTCCTTCCATTGGCCTCCAAGACCAGCTGCTCAGCTAGGGCCTTGCTGCAAGGATAGGGGTGCTTGTGCACCGACTCATATGGCGTGTCCTCATTGCCTCTAGTGATAGAAAGGAAGACTCAGTGCTGAGGAGAAATGGGCTCTTAAAGTACTGGGGAGTGTGGGGGAACCTCAGCTCACCTGTAGAAAGGGTGGCCTTTGACGTTGGGTCCCACAACTTCCATACTGCTCGTGTAGACCAGGAACTGAGTTCCAGTCTGCACACAAGCCTTGATGACGTTCTGTGTGCCTAGGGGAAGGGATGTATGTAAGCTGAAGTTTCTCCCACTCTCCATCTTCCGCCTCCCTTCCCAGGTCTAGAGGGGAGAGAGAATTGCAGCAGATTGGGTGAGGGTAAGATGGGGTGAATGACTAATCATTTGGACAGGACAGTTCATTACAAGAGAATCACAGGAGGCCAAGGTTAAAGATAGTAGGGAACAAACAGGAAAGATCAGGCCATTTGCCAAGGAATACCAAGTGCAGGGTTAGAATGTGCACCTCACCCTGTACATTGACCTTGTGGATGGTCTTAGGACTGGCCCTCCCAAACACGTCCACCAGCCCAGCTGTGTGGATGACCACATGGGCCCCAGACACTGCTGCTGCCACCTCGTGAGCCTGGGTCACATCCCCCTGGATGGCAGTCACCTGCACAGGCCCTAGTGGGGTTAAGGGAGACCAGAGGCAGTGTCAGAGTTGAGGCCATTTGCCAACTGCTAGGCTTAGCCTACACCCTCAGGAGCCACATGTTCCTAACATGACTCACTCATCCCATCCATGTGGACTGGAGAACGTAAACAGGTTTCATCTTTTCCATGAGGGGGGCAGTCACTGTGGGTAAGCAAGAGGGAGACCACACCCTCCTCCTTGTGATACCCCCCACCACCCCACCGCCCCACCAGTCACCTGTCTTCAGCTCCTCAAGCCAGGAACTCAGATGCAAGTCAAAGATCCGCAATTCGGAGAGCCTTGGCTCCCGCTCCAGCAGCATTCGCACCACATGCTCCCCCAGGAAGCCACAGCCACCAGTAACCAGGTACACCAGCTTCGGGGCCTGTGAAGATCCGGCCATGCCCAGCTGTAGGAAGAGATCTCAGCTTACTCAGTTGCCTGTGGCTGCCTAACCCGGCTATCAGTCCGAGAATAGGCCTGGCTAGTGGATTGGAGCATGATGTCATGGGCAGGGAGGCAGAGCTGTTCCTAAGAGGCTGCAAACATGGCCGCGATACCTATCCTTTCTGGCCCTGCTAACTGGGGAGTTCCTAAGAGGTGAAAGCTGGGCACAGAAAAGGGTCAGCATTTGAGGTAGAGACGGGTTTGGGGGCAAGAGGGTAGGAAAACAAAGTTGTGGGAGGAGGGAAGAGTATTGCAAAAGGGCTAGGACTAAGGGAAGGGCTTTCTGGTCCTGGCATCACCTCTTCCTACCTGCAGCTACTGTTCCAGGACGCCCAGACTGGCCACTGGAGAGGCTGTCTCCTGGGCTGGCTGGCCAGCCACGCACCGTCTTCCTTCCGCTTGCTTCTCCTCCCTCCTGGCCCATTCCAGGAAAAGGCCAGCCCAGCCTCCACCCCTTCTATCCCCATCCCCGAACTCCTGCCACATGCTGCCCCCTGGTGGCTATTTGGCACTCCGCTGGCATCTTGTCACAGCAAGTACTGGGGAGATGGAGAGGCCAGAATTTGCTGGGTGGGTGTATCTGGGTGGGCCAAAGGAAGAAGGAAGCAGTGACTTCATTTCCACTACATGACCTTGGTCTTCCAACTCCCTGCTGGATTCCCCAGGAGACTAGAAGCCCAGCAACAGCTGTAGTTCTGGGAAAGGGAGGCCTGACCTTGACCCAGTGTGGCTGGCTTTGGTGGGGGATCCCTGGCACAGCTGTCACAGTCTGTCAGATGGCCCAAAGCAGTGGCAGCTGGGTCTGCGGGTCTAGTCTCTTGCTTGAAAGCCTTTCTACCCACCCAAACTTCAGGCTACCCATCTTGCCCCACCCTCTGAGTTCTCAACCCCCATCCCAATCTGTTCTACCCCAAAGATACTGACCAAGCACTTTTGTACAATAAAGTTTAATCACAATTATAAAAATGTGGCGTTGGGTTTGCACTATTAACATATTTACAATCCAGCCCAACAAGAAGGGCCCACCCCCCACCATCCTGGCCTGGCTGAGCTGGAGCCGCCAGACACCAGGGTGGGAGGGTGACCCACAGGGTCTGGCAGGAACAGAAGATGAGGCAGGGTTCCAGGCACAGAGTCCCCAGGAATGGAGGCACAGGGGCCTCCCAGGAGAAAACATGGCCACTGCCTCTAGAGACCCCTAAACTGGGGAGGGGTGCACGCAGGGCACAAGGGGAAATCCCCAATAACACGAAGCAAGAGGGCTATGCAGCCCCTCAAGAACAGGATCTGTACAGGCCGGCACCCCAGGTTTCCACAGGAAACAGCTGCTGGCAGCTACATTTACAGCTTCTTCTCCGCAAAGAAAAAAATCAAGGGATGGGTAGGCAGGGGTAACGGGAGGCAGAAAAAGGTCTGAAGCTCCCTCACTGGGCTTGAGGCCCTGACCCCACACTTGGAGTCGAGGACATGAGGCCATACTGAACCCACTAAGGCTGGGGGTGTTGGGAGCTTAGGGCACTGAAGGGGAATAAATAGGGTGTGGGCACCAGTCCTGCCCCACCTCAGTTGAGGGAGCCACGGCAGCTCTCAGTGCCGCAAAGACATGGGATCTTGTTGTCCTCCAGTGGGAACTTGTAGTCATAAGTGATCTCCTCGTCCACACCAATGGGCTGCTTGGAGTAAATCACAATCTTCTTCTGTGACTCAATGGTGATCACCTTGGCATAGCAGTTGGGCTGCAGGAGGGAGGTTGTGTGAGCCACAGGCCCTACCTCCCCCAACCCCACCTGTACCTGGATCATAGCGCACCGTGCAGCAGTGGTTGATGAACCGCGCCAGGTTGCCACACTTGGTAGCATCAATGATGGTGTCATGGTCCACTCGGAACAGGTAGCTGCTGCCGATGCCCTCCTGCACATAGCGCTTCTCCCGCATGTCGGCGACCATCTGGTAGGATGGGGAGCAAAGGCCACAGGTCTGTCAGCTTCTAGATGGACCAGGATCCCACCAGCCACTCAGAACAATCTACCATGTGTCACTCCAGGTCCACTGCTTCCACTAGCCCAAGGCAGATTCTCTAGACTGCTTCTAGGAGCCTTCCCTCTTCTGGCCACTCATCCTTTTATTTTTATTTTATTTTATTTTTTGGTGGCACTAGGGATTGAACCCAGGCACATGCAACACATGCAATGAGGTTCTCTCTCTCTTCTCTCTCCTCTCTCTCTCTCTCTCTCTCTCTCTGTCTGTCTTGCTCTGTAGACCAGGCTGGTCCTGAACTCACAGCAATCCTCCTGTCTCAGCCTCTCAAGTGCTGGGATTACACCACACCCAGCTTATGTGGTACTGGGGAATTGAACTCGGGGCCTTGTGCCTGCTAGTTAGGCAGCACTTCAATAACTGAGCTATTCCTCCAGCCCTGAGACCCTTTTTGCAATGTTTTATTTTTGAGACAGGATTTTGTAGAGTTGCCTAGGCTTGGCTCAAGCTTGTGATCTTCCTGCCCGAGTCTCCTAGAAAACTGGGATTATAGGCATGCAGCACTGTGCCCTGCTCTGGCTGCCCTTCTAACTCAGCCACTCACAAGAAGCCTGCAGTGACTCCTGCTGGGCAGCTCCGGAAGTGAAGACTACTCATTTCCTCTCCTAAGGCCCTTCTCCAAAACAAGTGCCTGGTAGTGTGGCTGATGAACATGGCAAGGCTACCAATGTCAGGACCTGTGTCCTTTGTGAAATGGGAAAATTCTGTATTTCCAAGCAAAGGCGATAAAGAACCATCTGTACCCCTTGGTGATCTCACTCCTTTCCAGAGCTGCAACTCCCAGCTAAAATGTGAGGACTCCCCCCAAAGTCCCATCTCTAGCCAAAATTCATCTCAGTCGAGCTGTCCTAGTGGGCGTTATTCCCCACATGTCCCCAGGGCTATGTAATCTCATTATGTCCACACTGGAACTAATCTTGATCATACATCTGTTCCAGCCCCCTTGCTCCCATCTCACTGAGGCCCTACCACATTCTAAGCAGCTAACAACAGTACCCTGAGAGATGCCTTTTCCATCCTTGTTCCCCACAACCTATTGCCTAGTCCTGCCAGGCACCAGATCTGGACCCACAGACCAGGCTTCTCTGTGTCACCTCTGCTGCCACTGCTTAGTCAGGATGCCCTCACCTTGGTCTAAATGTCTACAATAGCCCCACATGGGTGTCAGCCTGAAGTAATTCTCCATAGTGCAGCCAGAGGGAGTTTACTATCCTTCGAGTCCTTACCTGCTTGGCTTACCACACATCCTCTCTCTCATAGCCCCACAGTTATATAATATGGCTACCTAGGATCAGGGAGCTCGGGCTCCACTCAACTCGTACCATTGCCACTGGCCCTGGTTTTTCTAACTAGTTATACTGACCCCACCCTCCTAAGACTATCCACATGCTGTCCTGAAACCAGCAGCATGCTTCCTTTACCTGTGCCAAGGAGTTGCTTATCATCTTTCAGCTCTTGGCTTAAACATCTCTTCAGAAGGTATCAGTCCCTTGGTATGTGTTCCCACTGTGACTGTCTTCCCAAGCTTCCCTTTTAGTACTAAGACCACCCTTTACTGTTGCTACTAGTTCGAGGGACAGGCAGTACAGTCCTATTTCCTACTGGACCACTAAATCTGGTTACTGGTATCTATCTAATGAAGGACAGAGCAAGGACATATGCTAAATCTTGGCACTGGAAGGGAAATGAGGTTTTGCCTGAAGGGTCGAGTGGCACCCATGTGAAATTGTATGTTGTGTGGTGTCAGGTCAAGAGTTGGGCCTAGTATTAGGTGTGGAGCCTCACCTGGCGAATGTTCTGACCCACATATTCAATAACCATTTCATCAGCTGCAATGGGTTCCATGGCAAAGAGACCCCATTCGTGTATCCGGCTTCGGCCAAATCGCAGCTTCTTCTTCCGGAACTGGGAGACAGATGGGAGATGAAAACGTCAGGTGCCTTTCATTACCTCATTCCCTGCTCTTCCTGCAGACCTCTCAAGATGGAAGATGTCTTAGCTAAATCCCCACCACCCCTGCCCCACCCTAGGGGAGCAAAGAACTCCAAAGGGGCAGCTTTCTTTGCACAGCCTTTCCACTGAGCTTCCTCCCCTCCCTGTACTCACTCACCTTGAGTTGATTTAGCTTTAGCAGGTCACTATCCATGATGGCTGAGGTGCCAATGGCACTCAGTAGCCGCCGCTGCTCTGACCGACGCTCCGAAAGTACACGGTTAGTCCCCTGTAAGGACAGGGGAGAAGTGAGTGCTAGGATGGGACAAATGGTGGTGGGCCAGGGCTCAGGGCAGGACCCCACCTGAGTGTCCACTCCTTCTAGCTGCCGAGCTGAGACAGGGCACACATCCAGATACTTATCCTTCTCTTTCTTGCTGATGGGGTAGTAGCCTTCGCTGCGTGCTGAGCCTGTCTGGTGTTCTCGGGGCCCATCGAGGGGCCGCCGTTTGCGCTTTGGAGTGCTCAGGTTGGTGAGTGCAGGGCGTTAAGGAAGAGAATGGGTCTCTCAATGCCACATCTCTGGGGCCTGCTCCTCTGCATCCACCGCAACCCCAGCTCAAAAGCATGGGCAGGTGTCTGGAGGGCATGCTCAGTATGAGGGGACTGCAGATGACAGAAGTCAGGCTCAGACCCCACCTTTTCTGCCATAAAAACCTGGGTAGGCAGAAGAGCCACTGAAAAGCTAGGAAGCCAGAGGAGAAACCCACAAATACAAGAGGACCCAGTGAGTGGTCAGGGAGCACTAGGAGTGATCTATGGGGTATGTTGCCCAAGATGTGAGCCCGGGGGGGCCATCCTCACTCCCAACCTGTGCTTTCATACCCCACACAAGCAGGTCAGACTCCATGGCTTAGGATATTTGTATGATGGACCCAGTGGGTGTCATTAAGCCAGTCAGCACCGCTGGTCTGCTGGAGTAGCCGCTCATATGTGAGCCGCAGGTAGCTCATATCTTCTGAGTCTAGGCCCGAGTTCCAAATATCATACAGTATGGTCATCTGCTCAAACTCGCTGCGGGGCTCGAAGGAAGGGAGAGGTGGGGGTGGGGGTGGCAGTGGTGGCCGCCGGCGCCGGGTATGGGAGCGGAGGCTGCGCCTCCGGACAGCACCTTCTCCATCACTGCTGCTGCTGCTGCTGCTGCTCTCCGAGGACTCAGATTCCTCTTCTTCCTCCTCCTCCTCTTCCCCTTCCTGTGGCTGCTGGTGCAGTTGTTGCTGTGGCTTTGGCTCCTCTGCTTCAGCTACCACCACCTCTGGGGCCTCTAGGACCTCATCTGCTGGGGAGCTGAAGAGAGCTGCAGGGGCAGGAACTGGCTCCGGTGGCCGAGGGGCTGGCGTGGAAGGTGTGGGTTTGATAGCCAGGGCATAGTTGTGCTCCAGAAGGATGTGGCTGAGCAGGGGGCTGGGACGATCTGCCTCATCTGAGGTCTCTGTAGCCTCTGAGTCATCACCAGTAGGCAGGGTGGCCAGCCCACGCCGAACCGGGGTTAGGGCCAAGTCGGCCAGTACTGTTAGGTCCACTTCTGTCCCTGACTCAGCCTCGTCTTCCTCAATGGAGCGGCCTCGGCCTCCGGCCCGATTTCGACCCCCACGGGGCACGTCCTCAGGCCAACTTTTGACCAAAGATGCATGATCCAGGGGCAGGTTGCGTATGGTCCTCTCCACCCCCCGGGGGACTTTGCGAGAGACTGGGCCAGGAGACTTGGCCTGCGGCAGAGCAGCTGGAAGAGGCTCTGGGGCTGGCCCCTCCTCCAAGGCAGGGAAGGAGACGGTTTTCCGGCGTTTCTTGGGTGGGGGTAAGAGGGGGATAGGGGAAGAGGTACGCTCATCAGGGCGAGGGGCTGGGGGCCCAGCAGGAGGCTCTGGGGGTGGCTGGGGCACACTGGGAGGCCGTTCCTCCATAGGATCTGGAGAAGGAAGCACATGGGGAGAGGGAGAAGGATCAGCTTCCAGGCCCAATCTTAAGGTATAGGAAACTTGGGGCTTAGCTGCTGTGTGGCTGTCTTGCTCTAACAGGTTGCATTCACTCTCCCCTCAGTTTTGGCTGAGCAAACTCAGAAGGACACACAGACATTCCTTATGTCTCTCACTCCAGGTTATCCTCAACACCATGGGCTCTTGACAGGATTTTTTTTTTTTTTTTTGGCAGTACTGGGAATCGAACCCATGGCCTTTGCACTAGGGTATATCCCCAGCCCCTTTTCATTTTTAAATGAAAATTTGAGACAGGGTCTCACTAAGTTGCCCAAATTTGAGGCTGGGCTCAAATTTGTGATCTTCCTGCCTTAGCCTCACAGAGTGCTGAGATGACTGGCTTGCACCACCAGTCCTAGCTCAGGATGAATTTTTTTTCACCTGCTCATTCATCTAGTTCAGAAGTCCCCTAGCTTCCAGGCCACAGACTGGTTCCAGTCTGTTCAGGCCACAGTGGCAGGTAAGCTGCAAGCAAAGTTCCTGTCAGTATACCCCTATTAGATTCTAATGCCATTGCTGATCTGACAGGAAGTGAAGCTTTGCTCCCCACCCCTCTCCTGCTGCAGCTGGCCCTTCTAAAGCTGCCTTTCAACACCCAACTGCATATCAAGTACGCCCCAACCATACCACCTCTCCCCCGCTTCCCCCACTCTATCCTGGAGGATAACTGTCTTCAACTAAACTCGTCCCCGGTGTCAGAAAAGTTGGGGACTATTGATCTAGTTGACAAGTGTGTATTAAGCCCCCACTGTGGCAGCTCTGGAGAAAACTCACTGGGCACTTTCAGTATGACAGGAGATAATGACACAAGTCAAACACACAGCCATGCTGGGAGGATGAGGGAGAAGAGGGCTCCCACACTTAGGTTCTAGATTTTTTTTTCACAAGTCTTGGCAGCGACAGAACCGTATCCAATGACTAGGCACACAGACTATAAGAATTTTTGTTCGCTGTGTTCTAAAATGAGGCTCCATTAGCTAGACTGAACTAAAATAACACTGTTTCAACTAAAAACAATACCCTCTGGTTTAGCAAGGTGAAAAGGATACATGTAAGAAGCTAAATCTATAGTAAAATATTCTATAAATTGGGCATGTTGGTGCACACCTGTAATCTCAGCATTCTGAGAAGCAGAGACAGGAAGATCACAAGTTTGAGCACAGACTGGACAAACTTAGCAACTCAGGGAGACTCTGTCTCAAAAAAAAAAAAAAAGATAAAACTTGCCTTCCTCCTTACTTACCCACTCTAGACAGAATAGGGGGGATGTGCCCTCTTGGAGAGGGATCAAGAGAAGCCTCCACTGGAGAAGACAAGGTTGAAGCTAAGATCCAAAGGTCATGGGATGGGTTGAGGAAGGGACACACTGTCTATGAGAAGTGCTGCAACATCCAGGTCATCCCTTCAACAGGGAGCTGGCTTCTCTCCCCTCCCCCTCATCCACGGATTGCAGCTTTTAGCTCCAGCTCAAGGCCACTGTCTTTGTGAATTCTTTCCCCAGTTCTTCAGATACTGGTGACACTTTCCTCACAGACCCAAAGGCTGGCAGCTAAGGGTTGACTGCAATAGATTAATGATTAGAACAGCATACTTCACACAGTGAGCCATGTTTTACAAATACAAACTTGTTTAACTCTTCCAATAACAAAGTACCCTAAGAGGTATTACAGTAAAATATGGTACATGTTTAAAATTTAAAAAATTATTACAAGAGGGGCCATTAGCCCCTCTCACTTTAAACATACTTATCCTATTGTTCTTGCCACTTTTTGAAGCAGGTTTGGAAATTCTCTTTCACGGTGCCCTTACTACACTGTCACTGGCTGCCTCAATTGAAAACATTTCTCTTTCAGGGTCATTTTTTTAAAAATCTTTTTTTTTTTTTTTTTTTTTGAGACAGGATCTCACTCTGTAGCCCAGGCTGTTCTAGAACTCACTATGTAGCTCAGGCTAGCCTATGATTCATGGCAATCCTCTTGCCTCAGCCTCCTGAGTGCTGGGATTATAGGTGTGCACCATCACACCTGGGTTATGTGGTGCTGGGGAATCAAACACAGGGCCTTGTGCTTGCAAGCACTTTAACTGCTCGTCCTGCAGGGTCATTTTGATTAGGGAGGTGTCAGACATCACTCACTACTAGACCTGGTGAATATTACATGGATAAGGACACATCAGATGTTTTTATGAGGCTGCCATTCCATTGGCAGCAGCATTCACTTAATTTTAGATCATGTCTTATAATTTTCATGAAAGATGACTTCTAGAACTTTTTCACAAGGTAGCCAGAACAATGGGGTAAATGTATTCAAAGAGAAGAGGAGGCAATGTGCTTTTTACTATAATACATTTTGCAGGATTTAAACATTCACTGTATATTCTGATCACTCTTTGTAGAGTGATCACCCCATCTAATGGATAAGAAAACTGAGGTGCATAGAGGCACCTGCTCAAGATCCTATCCTTGGCAAGTGGCAGCACAATAGTTGCACCCCAGGCAGTCTGGGAATTTGTGATCTTAGCTGCCGCCATCTGCTACCCTGGACTCCTGTGAACTCAGCGGTTCTACATCTGACTCTCCTGCTCATCACTAACATGCAGCTGGCACCAGGTCTGGCTTTAACAGGTCCTGATCACCCTTTGTCCACAGTCTCTACTGATGCTCCTCAATCTGATGCCCTGAGCCAGGTCTTGAGCCTGTTCTAGCTCTGGGTGCTACCTGGCGTCTGAGTCCCTGGCAATCCGTATCTGGAAGCTAGTGAGTCTCCAAGTGCTCATTCTCTGCCCTCCAGGTTCTTAGTCCTCTTGTCTCTTCCCTCTGCTGGGCTAGGGCAGCCATCTTCGTCAGGCATCCCTCTAACCCATCTTCATGTGTCTCCCGTAAGTCTGGATGTCAACAATAGCATGTTCTCCTCTGAAGGAGGCTTCTTCATACACACCTCCCAGTGTTGTTCCAATGGTAACAGCCTGACTCTTCCTTTCACTTAGGAGACAATATGGGAGAGTATCTGCCCAGTCAATACTATGCCCATCTTTCTGCAAGAAGTACTCTCAGGGGGGAGGGGCACAGCTCAACAGTAAACACTTGCCTAGCAAATACAGGCTCTGGGTTTGATTCCACAGCACCACATAAACTGGGCATGGTGGCACATGCCAGTAATCTAGCACTTGGGAGGCTGAGGCAGGAGAGTTGCTATGAGTTGAGGCCAGCCTGGACTACCGAGTAAGACCATGTCTCAAAAAAAAGAAAAACGAAACTACTCTCCTGATGCCCTCAGACCCTCAGATCCATAGGGCAAGGCCCAAGGTCAGTTTCCACTGCATGACCCTTCTTCCCCAGGGCCATCACCAATTCCTACCACTGAGATCCAAGTCAGCCTAATCAGAAACTTCTCTGAGAACAACTACTAAGACAGCAGTGGGTCTGTCAGTGGCCAGTCTGGAGGCCTCGTGGGAGTGCCTTGCACCTGCTACTAGATGTACAAAGTGCTCTGCTGGAATGAAGAGGAAGTTCATTTGCAGGGGGAGGGAAGAATGAAGCAGACAGGAAGAGAAAACAAACACAGGACCCCAAAGGCATCTGGGTTCTTGTCTTTGATTTCTCTTAGACAGGCTGTATCTTGTGATCAAATTCATTTTTGCTTATACTAAAACTGGTTCTTGGCAATGAGCCTTAAGTTAGTATCCCACTTACTAGGAGGAACAACTTGTCCTCTGGAGATAAGTTCAGGCAGTCCTATGTTGCGCACCCAAACCTTCTCCCAGGCCTCTGCCACCAGGCCCCAAAGACAATACTCAGCTTGCTAATTGTCCCTGTTACACACTCTCTTATAAAAACCAAGGAATTGGGCTTACTCTTCCTCCCCTCTCCGACCTTGACCATCTACCTGGGAGACTGTATTATACCCTCATTTACCTGGGTTCTCATTATTTCCATTGGGCTCTCCTTCACCCATCCTCAGCCACGCTCCTCCAGTCACACACCTTGTCTCTTCAGTCCCACTAGCACTCACCCTCACAACACTGGACCTGTCGAGCTCACCCTGTCAAGGCTCCACATTCATTTTCCCCAGTCTTCTGGCTGCAATTCTTCACTGACCTCTCAGTTTACCCTGTTGCCCCCTTTCAACTTTCTATCCCAACCTCCCTCTAGTCCCTTTCTCTTTATCCAGTTAACTTCTGACTTTGCCTTGTTTCACTCCCAAGGGCTTCATTTTTCCTATTCCTTTCACAGCAACTCTCACAACCCTCAGTCTGTATCCTTACACTACCTCCACCCTGTGGATAGCCAGCTGCCTTCATTCTTCCTTTCTCCTGGCCCAGCATTTGCAGGGCCCCTGTGCTGCTGGCAAGCCTGGTCAGCTTCCACCCTAACTCCACTCCCCACTTCCCTCACTTACCCAGGCAGGCTCCTACTGCATAGAGCACACAGAACGAAGAAGCTTTAACCTCTTGCAATCCTCATGCCTCAGTCTCCTAGGTGCTGGGATAACAGGCGTGGGCTACAATGTCCATCTTATGTGGTGCTGTGGAATGGAACTCAGGGCCTTGTAATTGCTAGCCAAGGACTCTTAACCATTGGAGCTATGCCCCCGGTCCTACAAAGCAGCTTCTAGCTTGGAATTCTACAGCTCCCTGCCTCCCCTTTTACAAATACTGGTACACAGAAACAGAAGCCTTCTCCTGGCCTCCCCAGGAATGCCACTCCAGCAAGGATTTCTTCCTCTCCTAGTCCATCTATCTATATCATCTTCCCTTCAGTGCAGGAACACTTCCATGTCACCTACTGTGAAAAGCTAAACCTTCCATCAACCCCATCAACACATTCTCTTCTGTCTCTGCAATCCCAGCTGGGTAACCCTGAGCAAGCTCTTGTACCTCATTAAATTCCCAATTCCTCATTTTAACATGGGAAGGACATGGACACTGCAAACATTGAAGGAGATGAGTTTTGTTGCTGCTGTTTTGTTTTGTTTTTTTTTTTGAGACAAGATCTTGCTGTGTCATCCAAGCTGATCCTGACTTCAATATGTAGCCGGCTTTGTACTCACAGCAATCCTCCACTCTCAGTCTCCCAGGTGCTGGGACTACAGGCACGTGCCAACACACTCAGCTTACGTGGTATTGGAGAATTGAACTAAGAGCCTTGACCTTGCAAGGTAAGCATTTAACCACTTACCTATTCCTCCAGCCCCAAGAAGAGTTTTCAACAAGCTTTGCTTACAGCCCGAAACACAGTTAAATACATAGTAATGTATTCACTAAATATCCTATGGCGCCTCTACTCTCTTCTTTCTTGGCAAGAGTAGCTGACCGTCCCATAATACTACTTTTGGCATCTTCCTTTACTCCTGACATCACAGAATTTGGCTTTGGTCGGAATCATCCACCCAAAATAACTTGCCCTTTTGAAGAAAAAGCAATTGTTTGTATTTTACTTTTTTGAGGCAAGGTCTCACTCTGCAGACTAGGCTGGTTCTGAACTATGCAGCCCAGGCTGGCCTTAAACACATGGCAGTCCTCTTGCTTCAGCCTCCCCGATTGTTAAGAATTATAGGTGTGTGCCACCATGCCTGGTTTATGTGGTACTGGGGAATGGAACCTAGGGCCTTGAGCTTCTAGGCAAATAGATGAACAGCTGAGCTATTCCTCCAGCTTCCCACCTGCCTTTTTTTCTGGAGAGAGGAACTCACTCTGTAGTCCAGGCTGGTCCTGAACTCACTATGTAGCCCAGGCTGGCCTTGAACTCACCATAGTCCTCCTCCTTCAGCCTGTGAGGTGCTGGGATTACAAGTGTGTACCACCATGCCTGTCTTGAACCATTTACCCGAAATGACCTGCCAGATCCAATAGACAGTTTCCTTCTAACTTTTCTTATGGCCCAATCATGCAAAACACAGCCTCCTTTAAGCCTGTGTTCCCCTGTGCTCATAAATCACACTCTGGTTTGTTCCCTGCCTTCCTGACCATGACTTGTCTGCCCACCTGCCTCCTACAGGTTGCTCAGGACCCTGAGACCCCCTCTCACCCTACAGTACAGAGTGGTGAGTGCATATCTGCACTCTGTGTTGTCTTGTTTCTAGCCTGTTCTACCCAAGGATCTAGATCTATTGATCCAAATGCCAGTGTTGTACCTATAGGTCCCAGAGGCATCTCAGACTTAACCTCAACTAAATTTACTGGCCTTCCTCTTAATCCTGGTTCACTTTGTGGAGCTTTCTGTTCTAATAAGGAGCTCCACCAAGCAGTCTATCTTCTCTCAGGTCTAGTGGCTCTACCTCTACTTGCCTGCATCTCATTGTAACCACCTTATTTGGCTCTTGTCCTTATCTTACTTGACCCCTTTCAAACACTCTTGCCATCCTACCTCCTTCCAAATCCCTCCTACTCCTGCCAGAATGGTCTTTTCTTGGTTAACATAATTTTCTTTTCTTTTCTTTTCTTTTTTTTTTTTTTTTTGAAACAGGGTCTTGCTCTATAGCTCAGGCTGGTCCTGAACTCACTATGGAGCCCAGGCTGGCCTTGGACTCAGGGCAATCCTCCTGCCTCAGCTTCCCAAGTGCCAGGATTACAGGCATGCACCACCATGCCTGGCTTACGTGGTGTTGGGGAATCGAACTCAGGTACTTAGTGCTTGACTTGGCACTAGCAAGCGCTTTAACTGTGGAGCCATTCCTCCAGACCCCTCCCTTTTTTGAGAGAGAGTGTCTCACTGTGTAGTTCAGGCTGGTCTTGAATTCACTATGAAGTCCAGGTTGGCTTAAAACTCAGAGTAATACTCTTGCCGTAGTGTTCCAAGTGCTGGGATTACAAGGTTCCACAACATCACGCCTGGTTTTATGAGGTGCTAGGGAAGTGAGCTCAGAGTGTTTGCAAGGCAAATGCTTTATCTGGTGTGCCATTCCTCCCGCCCAATTAAAGGTTTTTATTTACTCACTCACTCATTTATTTTGAGACAGGGTCTCACTCTGTAGCCCAGGCTGGTCTTGGAAACATGGCAATCCTCCTGCCTCAGCCTCTCAAGTGCTGGGATTATAGGCATGCACCACCACACCTGGTTTATGTTGTGCTGGGGAACAGAACTTGGGAACTTAGCACTTGACTTATTGCTTACTAGGCCAGTGCTTTAACTGCTGAGCCATTCCTCCAGCTCCTCATTCATTTATTTTGAGGCAAGTTCTTACTCTGTAGTCCAGGCTCATTCTGAACTATTTAATCCAGGATGGCCTCAAATTTATGGCAATCCTTCTGCCGCAGCTTCCCAAATTATAGGTTTGTGACACCATCTTATGTATTTATTACACAACTGGCCTGTCTCCTCATATAGACTATAAGCATTATGCGGGTGAGAACAGCACCCGCCAGACACATCATCATATGCCTTGCACCTACTACTAGATGTACTAAGTGCTCAGTAAATATCTACTGCCTAAACAGTTTTCACAGCAGGAGAGATGGTATGTTTGTACTACAAAATAATAGGCTGTACAAATCTAAAAGGAAGAAGCAAATGTAGAACTAATTTCTAAGGTAAGTGCTGATAATATTTGCCCATTTTACTTATTTATTGAGACAGGGTTTTGCTCTGTAGTTCAGGCTGGCCTCAAACTGACAGGAATCCTCCCACCTCAGCCTCCTGAGTGCTGGGATTGAAGGCGTGTGCCACCATGCCCAGCCTATGTGGTGCTAGAGTTAAAAACCCAGGGCCTTGCACTAGCTAGGCAAGCACTTTAACTGCTGAGATATGCCCCAGCCCTGATATTTGTCCATTTAATTGACTGTCCCTATATAGTACATATTAAAAAGAGCTGTAAGGAAAGTGAGGAAGGATTTATGAAACTGAGAGTTGGGGCTATGGCTGTAGTTCAGCAGTTAGAGCACTTGCCTAGCAAGTGCAAGGCCCTGAGTTTGATGCTCAGCAACATATAAACTGGGCATAATGATGCACGCCTGTAATCCTAGCACTTGAAAGGCTGAGGTATGATTAATGCTGTGTGTTTGAGGCCAGTGTGGGCTACACAGTGAGTTTAGGACCAGCCTGAACTTCAGAGTGAGGCTGTCTCAAAAAACAAACCAATAAATAAACCAACCAACAAACCAATTCACTAACCCACCCTCCCCAGAATTTTCTTGTGAACCTACCTGGGAGGAGACCATACAGGGTTGCTTTAGTAGGAGCCAAACACCTCAGTTTGGCTGGATAAACCACTATGGCAGGACAGTTTGAATGTTAGTCTACAAATGTCTCCCAAGACAAAGTGACAAGAGAGAATGACTTTAACTTCCTCATTTTCTTTCTTTTTCTGTCTTTATTTATACTGGGACTGAGCCTATAATCTTGAGTT
Organism: Ctenodactylus gundi; assembly: GCA_004027205.1. Lineage (NCBI taxonomy): Eukaryota > Metazoa > Chordata > Mammalia > Rodentia > Ctenodactylidae > Ctenodactylus > Ctenodactylus gundi. The sequence goes on from PVKB01000104.1 coordinate 1,083,072, forward strand.
ATATTCCCAGCCCATTTTTATTTTTGATTTTGACACAGGGTTTTGCTAAGTTACTAAGTTGCCCAAGTTGGGCTCCAACTTTTGATTCTCCTGCCTCAGCCTCCCAGAGAGCTGGAATTATAGGTCTGCATCACTGAGTCAGGCTTTTTTTTTTTTTTTTTCAATTTTTTGTTTTATGGGGGATTGTGCTACTATGGTATCTAGGGCCTTTGCCCTGAGTTACATCCCAGCCCTTTTTATTGTTTAATTGAGATAGTTTTACTAAGTGACTAGTAACTTCCCAGGCTGGACTTGAACTTGTGATTCTCCTGCCTCAGCTTCCTAGAGTGCTGAGAATACAAGCCCTGTGCCACCAGATCCAGTTTGTGTGTGTACGTTCAAATCACAAATCTGACTGTGCTATAAGGGCATTCTACTGCTTTCAAGATAAAGACCGATAAAGTCACACGTTTTAACAAAATGAATGCAGGTTCCACTGTTTACTGTCAAACACACACACACACACACACACACACACACACACACACGCACGCACACACGCACGCATGCACACAGATCAACTCACCAATTCTCCAACTACCTACCTGTAGGCCTTGCTGGAGACTTCTCCTGCTCAGAGAGAGGTGGGACTGGGGATCCTGTAACCCTCTCTGGTTCAGGCTCCTCCACAGGTGCTGGGAGAGGTGTCGTGACTTCCCTGGGTGGCGGTGAAGCTGAGGGAACAGTTGCTGGCTGCTCCTCTTCCTCTTCCTCATCTGAGGAGGACTCCGATGATGAAGAAGATGAGGATGAGGATGAGGAAGATGAGGAAGATGAGGAGCTGGAGGAGCTGCTACTCTCGGAGTCTGATGTGCTACCATGTTCACCATCTGAGTCAGCATACAGAGAACATTTGGAGGACGAATTGCTTTCCTCATCCTCACCTGAAAATCCAGAACAGGCAATCAGGTGAAATGGGAAGACCCTCACTTGGCCAAGCTAAGGGCTCACTCACTGTCTCATCCTGGATATCTGGGGCTCTATACCAGGTGTTCCCAGGGGTTGGGTGGGAAGGTCTGATTGTTACGGAGTTGGACAGGCAGAGTAACAAGTATCAGCACAAGGGGCTGGGAGCACGGAGAAGGGAGCAAGCCGAGGAAGGTAGCCCTAAGATGGAAATGTTTCACATCAAGGACAAGGAGGAGCCCCACCACACAAACATGGGGCTAAGCAAATGTGTCAAAAGGCAAGAGAAAAGTGAGTGTCAAACTGCCTCGCAGCATGCTCTTGCTACTATAGCTTCCCAGTGTGGACCTGAGGGCAGTCTGGATGGCCTCTGTGGAAAGGATTCTGAGACAGGTGCAGGGTACTCCCAGCAGTACCATGGGAGGCTGAAGCATGAAGAATACAAGCTCAAGCCCAGCCTGGACAACTCAGTGACTTAGTGAGACCGTCTCAAATAAAAAAGAAAAGACAAATGAAGGACTGTAGGGGGAAATAAACTTAGAAAACATTACACGCTCTAGAACTTTATATAATCTTTGAGGAATATTACTGAGGAATATAATATTTGAGGAATGTTAAGACTAGACGGTTCAAAAAAAAGAGTAGAAGGTGGTAGTGGATGGAGGACAGTGAGATGGAGCTGAATAAGCAAGCAGAGACTGGGTTAAAAATGGCCCACAGTGTCACCCTATAGGATAGCAAGGAGTAAGAGAAGGCAGAGTAGAATCAGGTGTGTACTTAGGAAAGCGAAACTCCACCAGCAGCTGGGAAAATGGAAGGAGAAAGATGGAAATAGAGACAGAAATCAGTCAAGACTGTTCTAAGAATCTAAGCAGGAAAAGACAGGACAGCAGGACCAAAGAGGCTGACAAATTCAGGAAAAAACCAGGAGGTAAAATCGATAGAAAGTGATGATCAAATGGATGCAGGGGAGAGGTCTGTATCTGCAACCTCAGTAGATAACCCTGCTTTTTACCTTGGTGAAGCAGGGCCTTACATAACTATGTCTCTATCTTATTCCCTAATGAAATGGCCCTTCTCAGGTGTATTCTTTGATCATCAGGAACAGTACATCATATCCCAGGTCTGTCACCCTCTCACTCTGTACCCCACGAACCTATTTCACCTTCTTCAACATGCAATCTCAGGGGTTGGAGGAATAGCTCAGTAGTTAAAAGTACCTGCTGAGCAAGCCCAAGACTCTGGGTTCCATTCCCCAACACCACATAAGCCAGGCATAGTGGCACATGCATGCAAGCCTAGCACTCGGGAGGCTGAAGCAGGAGGAATGCCATAGTTCAAGGTCAGCTTGGGCTCCATAGTAAGTTCAGGACCAGCCTGGACAAAGTACAAGACCTTATCTCAAAAACAAAAAGAAACCAAACCAAACCAAAAAATAGAATCACATGATCTCAGCTAGGCCTGCAATCCCAGCACTGAAGGCTGAGGCAGGAGGACTACAAGTGTAAGCCCATTCTGGACAATTTAGCCACTTAGCAAGACCCTGTCTCAGAATCGAAAATACAAATGGACTGGGGATATAGCTTAGTGTGAAGGCCCTGGGCCCGATCACAACTAAATAAAACTAACACATGGTCTCTATCTTAATAGACTGGATTTTTCACTTGTTTCAAAGTCTCTACCTCCTCTCCAACAAGCTCTCAAAAGCAAAACCCACATCTGTCTTGGCAATGTAGCATCTTAAGCACCTATAACAGAGAACAAGCTCAATGTACAATTTTGAATAAATGACTGGAAAAGAAACTAAGCCATACACTTAAGACCAAATGTAGTGACAAAAGAAGAATGTTTGGCTGGTGGCAGCTGTGAAGTGTGAGAGAGGGGAGCATAGTTTGGTTGCTGAGTCTTAAAGGAAGACAGCAGTACTCAGCAGGGGGAGGTGCAGTATGGCTGCCACAAAGGGGAGGAGAATGCAGACCTCTTACCTCTAGGGTTCAGGAAAACAGTCTTAGCTGGGCTGTCCTCAGGGAACAGCTGTGTTCAGGATAAGAGGTAAACAGGAGGGAGCATTCTGAGGACCAGTGTTAATGTTTCCATAGGTCCAAAGAATTTGGCTATTGCAGAGGATAAGGCCAGTAAGTAAAGACAGAAGGTTATGAGACAGGGAAAGGGCATGCCTGTGGGCAGAATCCCTTCTTTTCCAAGCCAGATTTCCATCTGAGCTCACCATCTGATGCCTCTGTCTCCTTCTTAGTGGTATCCACAGCTTCTTCTCGTTCTTCATCTTCCTCATCTTCCTCCTCATCCTCCTCATCCTTAAGAAAAAGCACAAACAGACTAACAGGAAAGGAACAACTGGTTCTTCAGGACACCTAGCTTCCTCGGTTCCAGCTCACAGAGAAACTGGCTAGGGAAACGGGGACTCAAGAAACAGGCTTCTGGCAGGGACTGGGTACCCTAGCCCCTCACCTTGTCAGAGGAAGACTCCTGGGATGCCTCTTCCCCTTCACTGTCAAGAGCAAAGGACTTGTGGTGTTTGCCTTGGGTCTTTCCTCGCTCTTCATCTCGCTTTGGAGGCTTGGTCCCTGGGCGTCCTGGCTCTCCAGCATCCTTGTCCCGTTCGGGATCTAGGCCAGGTGGGTGGAGGTTAGGGCAATTCCCACCACTAACCAACCTACTACTGCTCCTCTACTCCATGCACGAGTAACTTTCTGTATACTACTGCCAATATTCCTGACAGGCTTCAGCTAAGACAGGAAGCTGAACCTCAGTAAAAAAACAAGAGATACCTTGTAACTGCTGAACACTTTACAGTTTTATTTATTTAAGTTTTGAGACAGGGTCTCTCTCTCTCTGTAGCCCAGGCTGGTCTAAATTCACTATGGAGCTAAAGCTGGCCTTGGTTACAAGGAAGTGCTGAGATTACAGGTGTGTGCCACCATGCCTGGCTTATGTGGTGCTGGGGTATTAACTCAGGTACTTAGGGCTGAGCCATTCCTCCAACCTCTACAGTTTTAAACACATCTCATCCCCCCCTTTTTTTTCCCCATACTTTTATGAGTCAGGTGGAAAAGGAGGCAATTTGTTATACTCTGGCCCAAGGAAAGAGTAGGAAGGCCAATGTGTCTCCAGGGAAGCAGATCTATCTTAATAAGGAAGTTTCCCAGCTAAAATATCAGGCTTTGATAAGTTGAGAAGAGAGCTGTAGAAGTTAACTTGGATAGAGGACTTATTTAACCTTGAAGTTTTCTGATTCTGGATACCGAAGATACTATTTCTACTTTGCAGGTGGAAAACTACGACACAGAAAAACAAAAGTCAGCATACTAGAGTAGGAATCACAATTAAAATCCAGGGAGAGGGGCAGGAAGAGGCTCTGTAATTAAAGCACTTGTTTAGCAAGCGCTAAGTACCTGAGCTCAATTCCCCAGCAACACGTAAACTGAGTGTGGTGGTGCAAGCCTGTAATCTCAGCACTCAGGAGGCTGAGACAGGAGGATTGCTCTGAGTCCAAGGCCAATCTGGGCTCCATAGTGAGTTCAGGACCAGCCTGGACTATAGAGCGAGACCCTGTTTCAAAAAAAAAGAAAAAATTCAGGAGAAGCCTATATGATGCTTCTGACATTTCTTGGAACCTATTGTGTGTGTGTGTGTGTGTGTGTGTGTGTGTGTGTGTGTGTGTGTGTGTACATATTAGAGATTAAATCTGGGATCTTGGCAATGACCTATGTTCCCAGCCTCTTTTTATTTTTCATTTTTCTTTTTGAGACAGGATCTTGCTAGGTTACTAAGGTTGTCTATGGTGGGACTTGAACTTGCCATCCTCCTCCTTCAGCCTCCTAGAGCCTGGGATTGTAAGCATGTGCCACCCAGAACTGTTTACTTCTTGTACCAAGATTTTTACTCAGTTCCTTGGCCTCAAGACCCGTGCCCTGAACCCTATCATCCCCGTTTCATGCTTTCCTACTAGAATCTAAGTAGGAGATAGAGGTGTAGCTCAGCAGCTGAAAATGCTTGCCTAGTAAGCAAAAGACCACAGGTTTGATTCCCTAGCATCATATAAACCACGCCTGTAATCCTAGTACTAGGGAGGCTGAGACTATGAGTTCAACGTCACTCTGGGCTACATAATAAGCCTAAGCAGCCCACTTTCTTTCCCATCTGACTAATTTCCCACTCACCATCTTCATCTTCCTCTGCTGGAGTCGAGGGCCGGGGCCTCTTTTCTTCACTGGCCTCAGAAATTTCTGATGGCTCTTTCCGCTTCACCTGTGAGATTAGGAAGAGGGCCCATTTAGATCTCAAATCTCACAGTTCACCACTACCCCCACCCTAAGGATCGACGGTCCTCTCCCATCTTCCAACACTTCAATAAGACATTTCTGGGTACCTTGAATGAAGGCAGCCGCAGGGCCCCTCGCAGCCCTGATCCAAAGGCGAAAGCCTCTATGCCTGTGGCACCCCCACTCTTGGCCCAGTCGACGAGGGAAAGCATGCCTGGCTCTTTCAGTTTTGTCTTCTCTTTATCTTCCTCCTTGGCTTGCTGTTTGGCTGCATTCTGGAATGGCTGTAGGAAATTGGGGAGTGAACGCAAGAACGCAGATCCTATGCACTCCCCTGCTTAAGATCCACCACTCCCAGGCCCCAGAAACACAGAAATGCACTTTCTTGCTCTTCCACTTGACATTACCTCTTTTCTACTTCTGTCAACTCCTTTTAGGCTTTTTTTCCTCAAGTCTATGTAGTCCACCAACCTTGGAAGCAGCAATTAATTTTCCCACTTGACAAAGAGAAAAACTGAAGACTGAGGCACAAGAAAAATTGAGGGCTTGCTATCATAAGCAAGCAACAGGGCCAAAGAAACCTCTTCTGACTCTCCCTGTGCTGAGCTGCTGTTCTCTGTATCACTAACTTCCCTACCCAATTGATCTATCCTTTTTAAGTGTCTGAAGCCTTGTACTCTGCTTCCCCTAATCTATTTTCTATCTTGGGCCTCGTAGCTAGAGAAGCCAGGTTTACTTTATTCAGAAAGCCCCAGGCTCCCCAGTCCATGTTAACCCTTACCTTGGCTTTCTCTTCCTTGCTCTCCCACCACTGGTCAAAGGCTCCAAAAGCCACATTCTCCACCATCTTGCGGTTGAGATCTCGCTGCATGATACTTTTCATTTCTTGGACTAGGGTAGCCAGCACACGGCCGACAGTGCCTGCTGACGGTAGGGCCTTGCCTTCTGCCAGCTCTGCTTCCTCCCTAGGAGGCAGTCGGGCCTCCTCTCCCGAGATTGAGGAGGAGGGCAGGGGCTCAGCAGCCATGGGCAAAGGCAGGTGGTAGGTCTCCCGGGAGTATGCAGCCCGGCCTTCTTGCCCTTGTGTATACAAAGCATAGGGCAAGCCATAGGCTGCCTCTTGTGGGGGAGGGAAGGGGAGGAAGGCCTCCCCAAAGGCTCCACCTGGAGGACCAGCTGAGGCAGCGGTCAATCCCTTGCCCTGACGCAGCTGGTGGAGCCGAGTTAACATCTGGGTCTGCATTTGGAAGGACATGGGCATCCCTCCCCACTGAGCCCCGAGTCGATCCATAAGTTCCAGAGAGTTCACAAAATCATAGATATGGGGTGGGGGTGGTGGAGGAGGAGGGTACTCAGGGGGTGGTGGCCCATCAGGTCGGGGTGGGAGGAGGTAGGTGGGTTGGTGGGGAGGATAACCAAGGGGAAGGGAAGTTAGATAGGGAGGGGGTGGGGGTGGGGGAGGAGGAGGGGGTGGAGGCTGCTGAGGAGGTGTTGGGGCCGGAGGGGGTGAGCCACCCCTGTCATCATCGGAGATCTCCATGTCCTCGCCGGAAGAGCATGGAGAAGCCTGTTGAGGGTGCAGAGGAGGGTCACACAAAGTTTCTGTTTCCTGGGATTTCCCCTAACCCATTTTCTTGTTTGGTTCCCTTCCCTCTCCCCTAGGATCCAACCCTCCCTCCCAGATCCCACTACCTCCTTAGCTGACCCCCAGCCTCACCTGGTTCTGTCCATTGGCCTTAGGAGACTCTCTGGTGGCCCCTGGCTCCCCACTCCCTGTAGGTGCCACATCCTCAAAATTTGCTGGCGCTGGAGGGGGTGTGCAGGGCCCATGACCAGACCCAGAAGGCATCTCACTCCCCGTGTCTCCAGCCCCAGCACCTGCACTGTTCTCTTCTTCCTCCTCTGTGTCAGAGGCCAGGAAAGAAAATTTGGAGCGTTGCTCCTTCAGCAACATCTCGATGCGGGAATCTAGGCTGCTATGCTGAGCGAAGGGTACACTCTCATTGGTGGTCTCTGGGGCTGGGGAGCCTGAACGGGCAGGGGAGGCTGGGTGAGGGGAGGTCCGAGCTTCTTCTCTCTCAGGGCTTGCCTCCCCCCCACCTCCACCAGGCTCTGGAGGTTCTGGTGGCGGGGCCTCTGAGGCAGGAGGCCGGTAGTCTTGGTCAGCCGGTCGGCTGGGCTCAGGGGGCAAGTAGGAGGTATAGGAAGGTGGAAAGCGCTCAGTTGTACTTTCTGTAAAAGGAGCCCCAGGGGGCTCGTCCCGAGTTGCCCGCCGTGATGGGTAGGAAGTATGGCGCGGGTAGCGATTCCAGCTTTCATAATATGCTGGGTAGTTTGAGTCAGAAGCGCGAAACTGAGAGGACAAGGAAGAAGAGGACGACGATGAAGATGAGGACAATAAGGAGGAAGAGGAGGAGGATGCAGCAGTGGCTACTGTGGTGGTTGGGATGGCTGTGGAGGCGCTTGTGGAGGCTGAAGATGCAGAGAAATGGCGGCGGGAAAAGGTATCTTGGTAGCTGTTTTCTGACCGCCGGGGCTTGAAGGAAGTTGAAGTGGTGCTGAAGAACAAATGGAAGAATTAGCTGGGTTCATCTCTGTGATCAAACCTGACCATTTGGCTTCTCATACCCAAAGCCCCTCTCCACTGCCCCAAAAGAGCTATATGTCTGGCTTCTAGCTAGTGGCCCTGAACATAGAAATTTACTGGCTGACTCCACAGAATGGTGCAAATCATCTGCAACTCCCCCTCAGAGACACTCTGGGCTTCTTCTGGTGGGAGCTCCCAGAGTCTGATGGCTGCACCCGTCAGGTGTATGCTACATACCTGCTGGAGTAGGCAGAGTCCTGAGAGTAGGGGGTACTGCCCCGAGATGTGTAGGGGGTTCCTTGAGAGGACTGAGGGGTAAATTGGCCAAAAGAAGAGGGGGTATCCTGTCGGCTGCTGGAGAAGCTTGTGTCCTGGGAACAGGGAGTGCCATTGCCAGGGGTGCCCACCACAGCAGTGCCTGTTGGGTAGGTAGCCGTGTCAGAGGAAGAACGGCGGCGGGATTCAGTCTAGATAAAAGAGTGGAGCAAACAGAAAGGAAAAGAGATCAAGTACCATTTGAAAACTGTTCTTCCCCAAAGAATCCTAGATCCTTTTTTTTTTTTTAAAGCATCTAGGAATCTTTTCTTGACTCTTCCTATACTAATAGTAAAGTCTAGAACCTCCCAAAGATGGCTCTTATTCCTGCCAATCAGGCAGTGTGTCCACATGGCTAGGGCTGTGGCAGCCACAAACTTCTCACCATCTCAGTGGCTGTACTAGAGCCTTGGAACTTCTCACTCAGGGCCTTGCCTCCGGTGGGCACAGTCTGAGGGGTGTATGAGCCATTGACAATCAATTCATAGTACTTCATTCTCTGTTGTCCTGGAGGGAGAGAAATGGGAAAAAAAATACTCAAAAGGAAAAGACATCGCATAGCATGATACAGTGACACGTGCCTGAAATCCCAGTTTTTCAGGAGGTGGAAGCAAGAGTACCACAATTTCAAGGCCAGCTGAACAATTTAATGAGATCTTATCTCAAAAAATTAAGTTAAAGAGTGTTTCTCAGGGGTAATGCACACCTTTGCATGGTCTCTAGATCTGCAACAAAATGAAACAAAACTGCTTCCTGATTTGGTGGACCTGGTTTCTTTCTCAGGCTTCAAGTTTCTTACAATTTCCTAAAATCTGGGTTTTGGAATTTCAGTTCTCCTACTTTCTCTTTATCTTTGAGAATATGAATACATCAATACCATGTAACAAACAACATACTCTATGTTACTTCCCAGTTATAGATATGCATCTATCCACACTACTGCTATGGATAATCAGCAGAAAAGAGGACAATCAGTACCCCTATTTTTACAGGCTTAAAGAAAGAGGACCTGCACAGAATCACAAAATTGGGTCAGTAGAAGAAGTAGAATTCAAACCCATCTTGTCTCATGCTAAATCTCTGCATGTATCTTATTCTATCAACTAAAAATTGTAAAATAAATCCAGCCCAGAACTAAAATTTGTCTTACATGATAACATAAAAAATTATTTTGAAAAGAACCAAGTGTGGTGGTGTGTGCCTACAATTCCAGCACTCTGAAAAGCTCAGGCAGGTGGTTTGCAAGTTCAAGGCCAGCCCGAGCAATTTAGCGATTAGGCAAGACCCTACTTAATAAAAGGGGTGGGGGCTGGAGGAATAGCACAGCAGTTAGAGCACTCGAGCACAAGGCCCTAAGTTGGGTTCCCCAGTTGACAGATGAACTGGACTTGGTGGCGTGTGCCTGTAATCCTACACTGGAGGATGAGGCAGGAGTACTGTTACGAGTTTGAGCCCAGCATGGGATACATAGTGTGTTCAGGACCAGAGTGGATTACAGGATGAACCCTGTCCTTCCCACCCCTGGGTGGGGAGATGGGGATGGGGATTGGGAATATAGCTCAGTGAAAAGGCTCTATGGTCAATAACTAGCCCTGATAAAAATACTGGAAAAAGCCTACAATCCCAGCACTTCTGGGAGGCTGAGGCAGGAAGAATGCAAGTTCAAGGCCAGGTTGGATTTATGAGTAACACTCTACAAAAAAAAGAAAACAAAATGAAAATCCTGGAGAGGATGTAAGAGTTAAAAGCCATGAGGTCACATACAAAAATCTAGATTTCTAGTTCTTAAAAAAAAAAAATCAAACTTTGGGGGTGGGGAGTATAGCTTAGCAGTTAAGGTTCTTAGTTGATAAATGTAAGACCCTGAGTTTTCATGAACCAATGTGGTCGCACATGCCTATAATTCCAGTACTTGGAAGGCTAAAGCAGGAGTACTGCTGTGTTCGAGTATAGCTGTGGGCTTATACAGTTCAGGAGCAACCTGGACATGGACTATAGCGACACCCTCCCCCCCCCAAAAAAATTGTGTATACATACATATACATACACATACACACACTATATATGGAATTTGGGGTTATTTATATGTGTATATAATGAATATAATGTATATTAATCCCAATTCCCCTGAAAACTAAACTAATCAGTGTTTACTAAAAGCCACCTCATTTAGATAGCACCATAGCTCATGGTCTGCAGAGATCCCATTCTTCCCTACTACTTTTTAACAAAGCATGTCAGATTGCTTTTCTCTGTATAGTTCTTTTCAAAATTTTGATTGTTCTAGGGGTTGAGTCCAGGGCCTTAAACATGTTAAACATACACTCTACCACTAAGCTTCAGTTCCAGTCTCTTGAATTTTTAATCTTAATTTTTTTTTACCAGTGGCCTTTGCACTGAGCATGTCCTCCAGCCTTTTCTGAGACAAGGTCTTGCTAAGTTGCTTAATTGAACTTGAGCTTACAATCCACCTGCCACAGCCTTCAGAGTGCCAGGAATGCAGGTGCATGCACGCACACTCAATTAGTTTTTAACTTGATTCATTCATTTTTACTTTCTTTTTAAAAAATTTTTTTTTGAGACTGGGTGTCACTCTGTAGCCCAGGCTGGCTTTGAACTCATAGCAATCCTCCTGCCTCAGCCACCCTACTGCTGGAATTACAGGTACATGTCACCAGGTACTGGCTTATGTGGTGCTGGGGTATCAACTCGGGTACTTAGCGCTTGCTAAGGCAAGTGCTTTAACCACTGAGTCATTCCTCCAGTCTTCGTTTTTACTTTCTAATGCTGGGAATTAAACTCAGAGCCTCACACACTTCACGCAAATGCCCTACCACCAAAGTACACTCCCAAACCCCAGGAATTATCTAAAACTTCACAACCAGGGCTGAGGGCATACCTCAGTGGTTAGAGCGCTTAGCTGGCATGTTCAAAGCCCTAGGTTTAATCCCCTAGCTGCATATAAAAATTAGTCAGGCATGGTGGCACGCACCTATAATCCTAGCACTCAGAAAGCTGAGGCAGGAGGACTGAGTTCGTTCAAGGCTCGCCTGGGCAACAGAGTGAGTCCAAGACCAGCATGGACTACAGAATAAGACCTTGTTTCAAAATAAATAAAACTTCAAAACCAAAGAAATTGAAATTTGACCTGACTTACTATAATCCTTTTTTTTTTTTTTTGATACATTCTGAACTCACTAAGGAGCCCAGGCTGGGGCTTGGACTCATGGCAATCCTCCTGCCTCACCCTCCCAAGTGCTGGGATTACAGGCATGCACTACCACGCCCAGCTTATGTGGTGCTGGGGAATCGAACTGGGTAGTTAACCCTTGACATAGCACTTGTTAGGCAAGTGCTTTAACCGCTGAGCCATTCCTCCAGCCGCTTGAGACAGGATCTTGCTCTTTAGTCCAGGCTGGTCCTGAGCTCACTATGTAGCCAAGGCTGGGCTTAAACACACAGCAGTTCTCCTGCCTCAGCCTCCCAAATGTGGCCCACCTTATGTAGTGAAGGGAAATAAAACCCAGGGCCTTGCCCTTGCTATACAAGTATTCAGCTGAACTATGCTCTTAGCCTTCTCCTCCAATTTTTTTTTTTAAACAGTCTTGTTCTGTAGTCCAGGCTGGTTCTGAACTCACTATGGAGACCAGGCTGACCTTGGACTGAGGTTATCCTCCTGCCTCAGCCTTCTGAGGACAAGGATTATAGGCATGTGCTACCTTGCCTGGCTTGTGTAGTACTTGGGAACAGAACTCAGAGCTTGCTATGTCCTCCAGGCCCATTCAGCTAAATTTTATGTGGTGCTAGGGAACTGAGTCCAGGGCTGTGTGCATACTAGGCAAGCACTGTATCCACTGAGCTAAAGCCCCAGTCCCCAGAGAGCCTTTAATCATTCTGTACTTTGGTTTTTTTTTTTTTAGACAAGGTCTTGCTCTATAGTGCAGGCTGGTCAGGAATTTATTATGTAGCCCAAGCTAGTCTCTATCTCACAGCAATCCTCCTGCCTCAGCCTCCCAAGTGCTGGAGTTACAGGTATGCTCCACTATACTCGGCTTACATGGTGCTGGCAAATCAAACTCACAGCCTTGTGCTTGCTAGGCAAGCGGTCTAATTGCTGTACTATTCCTCTAGTCCCTTTATATAATTTCTTAATAGATGCAGCCATGTGCTTGACTACAGGGATACTGCCCTGAAAATGCTGGCAATGATATAAAAACATCATACATGTACTACAGTTTTTCTTCAAAATTTGAAAAATTCTGAGCTCAGAACACATCTAGCCCCAACAGTTTCTGATAAGTAGAACCGCAATCACTTGCCTGACCCCAACAGGCATTTCTGTGTACAATTCTGGCCAGAGACCAACCTTCAGCAGCATGCCGGGGAGACCTCACCTTTGATGTCAAGCTGGGCATGGATGATGTTACCCATGACGGAGGTAAGGTGGAGGTTTTTGACCGTCTCCTTGGCACCCCGAGTGCTGGTGAAAAGGACTCGGGCCAGGCCCAGGTGCTTGCGAGTACGTGGGTGAAGAAGTATCTCTACCTCTTCTACCTCGCCATACTTTCGGCACATATCCTTCAGGAAGGTTTCCCGCACATTGTCATTCAGCCTTGCAAAAGTTACTTCCTTCAGTGGGATCTGTCCAATATAGAACTCATCCAGCTGTGGAAAAGAAAGGAGTTAGTCTGGAGTCTCTGTACTGACCACTGTTCCTCCACTCTTTAGAAAAGTTTAGATCCATGAGATCAAGAGCAATCTGGAAGGCTGAGAGGCAAAGGAAGGGCGTCACAGTAAGGACTATACTGGTCTTGATCTCTCCTCCTTAATTCTTTTCACCACAGATGGCAAGAACAAGGAAGACAAATGCACTACTGAGAAATATACACAAAAGGAACTAGTTGGTGAGAAATCCACTGGTTAAGATTCTACTGACTACCATGGGCTGAAGGCTAGAAATGCAAAGATGGAAAATGAAATTCCAATTCAGGAAAGTACACAAGACAGACATAAACAATAACTGTGACAAACATTAGCAGAAGCATAGACAGCATGTTTAGGAGCCAAGGATGAACATATGTACTGAGTACTCAGGCAAGGATTCACAAAGATGGTGTCACTTTTATTGATCTTTCTGGATGCACGGGAGTTAACCAAGTAACATTAATTTCCAAGACACATAAGAACTTGGCATTTTCAAAACCTATCAACTATACTGTGTGGATGTAACAGTGGGAATGTCAAGGCAGAGGATATGCTTGGTCAGATTAATAGCTACATGTTTCAATGCCCCAAAACAGACTTGGCAACAAAAGAAGAGAACAATAAAATCAAAGGGACAAATAATAACAGGACTTAGCATAAAACTGAGGTTGGAATCAAGAAAAACTAGGAAAAATTAGCATTAAAGAACTTGCAAAAAAGAGACTAGAATAGAAAGATTAAGATAAGAGAATTACTGAATGAGAAGTTTGTGTAGCTACTAAGTAGATGGTGTGGCCACTTATCAGTAGAGAGAAAATAAAGCAAGATTAGAGGATAAAAAGAACTTATTTTAAATCTCTTGAATCTGAGACATCTGTGGGTCTTCCAGATGCAATTGTCCCTCTACTGGGCATATAAGTCTAGAGTTCAAGGCTGATGCTGGCTGGAAACATAATTGGAAATCATCAACATTTAGGCAATAGTGGAAGCCATAGGTGTGAAGGAGAAAATGTACAAAGTAAAAACAGAGGATGAAGCCAGGCCAGAGAACACAGGGTTGTAATTCCAGCATTCTGGGAGGCTGAAGTAGGAGGGTTCCCTGTCTGAGACCCTTCTGAGCAACCTGGCAACTAAGGGAGACCTGTCTCAAAATCAAAAATGAAAATGTGTTACAGACCTGGGGGCACAGTTAAGCAATTAATGTGCTTGCCTGGCAAGGGTAAGGCCCTGAACTTGATTCCCTAGCATGACATAAACAGGGCATGGTGGTACATGCCTGTGATCCCAGCACTCAGGAGGCTGAGGCAGAAAGACTGCTGAGAGTTCCACAGTGAATGTAGAAATCCCACCAACCAGAAAGGAAGAATTGGTGGAAAAAAACAAAAAACAGTGTAGAAAACTAAGAACCACAGTTTTCTTTTTATTCGGGTCTCACTCTGTACTCCAGGCTGGTCCTGAGTTTACTACGTGGTCCAGGTTACCCTTCAACTGCAATCCTCCTGCCTCAGCCTCATGACTGCTGGGATTATAGGCATGTGCCACCCCGCCCAGCTTATGTGATGTGGGGAATCAAACCCAGGGCTTTGAGCTTGCTAAGTAGGTGCTTTAACCGCTGAGCTATTCCTTCAGCACCCCCCTCGCCCCAAACCAGTTTTCTAGGCTCAGTGCAAGGTGCAAGGGCTAATGACTGGGAAATGGGAAAGTTCTTAGGAAGACAAAATGGAGGATCACATGGCAATGAGAGGTGAAGAAAGACTCAGGGGAGGCAGTGGCCTTGTCACTCCCACTAGTTACTAAGAAATTGGAATATCCCACTGTCATGCTACGTACTGCCTAGCAGCACTCAGTGAGGGATGTGGCAACTAAGCTGGCCCTTACCTCCATCTCCAAAAAATCAACACCCTTGCCACCAGGGATATATTTTGGACACTTCCACTATGTTAGTGAGAACATTGTGGTCTCACAGACTCAGATTTCTAGATCTGGATTTCAATCTTTCATTGGAATACACCTTTTATCAGGCAATGAGCAGACTAGATAGAGTACCAGTATCCTCCAGTCCCTCTCCAAAGGCCACCACACCGGGAAACCAGCAGACACCTACCTTAAACTTTGGAACGGGAAGGGAAAAGTCTCTGGTTTTGGACCTGACATGGCAACGGGGATCTTGGAGGTCTTCCACTGGTATATACTTTGAGTCCTAGTAAGGAAAGCAGTAACAGAAAGATGCTTTAGGACGGAACCAGAGAGTTAAGCTCTTAAGTCTATTTAGAGACCCAGATGAGAAGAGTTGGGTTCATGTGCTCAATTTTGAGAAGGCAAGCTGTGGACACAAGAAGTCTAGGAACTGTGTGAAGTAACAGAGAACGGGAGGGCTGGGATTCGTTAGATGGCAAGGCAAGACCTAGGACACTCACATTGACACTGAAGTGGATTCCGTCATAGCGGTACACCTTTTGAGAAGGCCTGCGCAAGGCAGGGTCCAAGGCAGGATCCACGATGAGCTTGTAGTTCCGCCACTGGAAGCTCGGGGCTTTCTGCCCATCTCCCCCACCTTCTTGATCCATCTTTGCTCATTTACACTGATAAGAAAAGAGAGATACGCAAAAGGGGTCTAGGATTTAGGCCTGACTCCCTTACTGTTCCCTCATTGGCTAACGCAGATTCCAGGTTCTCTCATCACTCCAGTTTCCACATCTCTCTACATCCCGGGCTTCCTGAGATTTTGTCCCAAGTACCCTGTTTCACCACAACACCCCATTCTCTTCCTATCTCCCAACTCTACGCTCAGGCCCCCAGGCCCAGCTCGCGCCCCCTTACCTTCCCACTCTCCCCAGCTCGCGCCCCACTTGGCCTCCTCACGAGACCCCTCCCCCGCCCTACAGGCCCCGCCCCCTCCCGCCTCCTCACCGGCCAGCGGCCCGGCCAAGCCCGGCTCCCGCTCCCACACGGCCGCTCCCGTCCCCGAGCCCCGATCCTCTGGCACAGAAGCGGCAGCTCTTCGGGGCGTTGGAAACACCGCGAGACCGAAACCCGGCTTTGGCCCCGGATTCGGACGTGGGGGTTAGGGAAACGCGCGTCGCTGCCCTCTCCTCCCGCCTCGGCGCGTTCTGCACCCTCTGTCCCCGCGCACGCGCACGCGCGCGCCGCGGCCTACTCACCCGCTCTTGGCGAGCGGTTCCCCCTTCCCCCACCCCGCGCAGCGCCTTAGCGGCGCGAGGCGGCGGCGGCAGCGCGAGACCCGGCCCCGCAGCGGTGGCGGCGGCGGCGCCCCCCCACCACCACCACCTCCCCGGCGCGCGCACCAAACACCACCGCCACCTGCGAGAGGCCCAGCGGGCACAGGGTCTGCATTCGCACTTTCGCCACGGGCTCTGCCAGGAGATCCACGGAGCCAAGAGTAGTGGTTTTGCATAAGCCGGCGCCTTGGAAGGCTCAGAAGTTGAGGCTCAAGGAACCTGGAGATTGGCCGCATTCCCCAGACAGTGAGCTTCACCGACATCCAGCAGCTTCGAGCTGGGGTTCTTGACGAATCGGCGGAGATGAAAGCTGCGACTAGTCCCTAAGGAAAAGGGGGCGGGGCGGATGGGAGGAGGCCAGCCCCAGCTCGGGAGGTTTGAATGGCGTGTTCAGCAGACGCAGATTCGTCGGGCGGGCGGGGCGAATCAGTGGACTGGATGAGCGCTTCTTGGCTTCTCTTCTTTGCCCCATCCTTGCTCGGCCAAAGGTCTTAGAGGCTGCAGATTCGCCAGTGTTTTTGGCTTCAACTTTCGCTTCCCTTCTCCCGCCGTGGTGGGATCAAGATAGTAACTCCCGGTCAGCGAAACGCTCCTGGCAGAGTCGACCACTTTTCTTGGTCTTAGTAGCACAATACCGGTAACAGCCTACTTCGGAACTAGGAAGAAATGGCTGTAACGCGAAGGTCCTCTCAGAATCTGATGAAAATTTTCAGCTAAGAGAGGTGCGAATAAACCCGAGGAGCCAGCATAGCGAATCTGCAGATCTCTGTGGGCGGGGGCAAGACTCCGCGTACAGAAGGGCGTGGCCAGAGCGTGCGGAGCTCACTGTCGCTGGCGCTTCTTGTAGGATCCACCGTAACCGGGCGGGCTGGGAGGGGCTCCCAGGAGATGGAAAACTACAACCAGTAGGTGTGACTCAGTTTGGCTGGGTCGGTACATAACGTAAGGGGCTGAGGATGTAGCTCAGTGGCAGAGGGCTTGCCTGGCATGCCTAAGTCCCTGGGTTCAATCCCCAGTGTCAAAACGGAAAAAAGTCCCCGCCCCCCATATAATTAGTGTAGAGTTGAGGTTTTCATCCCGTTATTTCATTTGGACCTTTTATTTTAAGTATTTTTTTCTTTTTGAAGTAAGGTCTCACTCTGTAGTCCAGGTGGTCCTGAAATCACTATGTAGCTCAGGCTTCCTTTGAAGCCATGGCAGACCTCCTGCTTCAGTTTACTGAGTGCTGGGATTACAGGCATTCGCCACCACGCCCAGTTTATGTGGAGCTAGGAATCAAACCCAAAGCCTTGCATTTGCTTGGGAAACCCTTAAACCACAGTGCTATTCGTGCAGCCCAGGGCCTTTTAAAGATGTCCATTTAACAAAAGGAGAGACTGTGTCCTGTGAAAGTTGCCACATTTTGTTTTATAGTTAGTCTCCTGCTGGTTGTTAGATCTGAGATTGTCTTAGGGTTCTCTGGAGTGAGTCTATGCAAAACAGATCGTACAGGAATCCTGGCAGTTAAAAGATCTTTCCTTCAGCTGGGGCTCCCTATGCCCACAGGATCTTGTGCTCAAGGGCTACATCAGCCCAAGTCTAACATGAGATTCTGAAACTTAAAGTCACCCTGCTGCTGGGCTCGTTATCCGGTGTGGATTCAGGCACCGTAGTCTCTGGAGGAACTGTTTCCATCAGAGCCCCGCGTGTAAGATATCCTAAGCTCTTGATCCCTCTACAGCAGCCTGTCCTGCATGACCTTGAGCAAGCCATTAAGTTTCAGATTTTTCCTCTAAAAATCGTGGCAATTCCTGTCGTTCCCAACTTTTTGCAGATATCAGAACAGTGCAGGAAAGAAGCATGGAATGTTTTGTGCCAGCTCACTCCCCCCACCCCTACTGAGGACTGAACCAAGGGCTTTCAAATTGAGCTACATCACCTGCTTGTTTATTTTTTGAAATAGGGTCTTGCTAAAGACCCTAAGGTTGAAGTTGCCCAGGCTAGGGTCAGACTTGAGATCCTCTAGCCTCAGCTTCACAGAGTGCGGGGGTTAATAGGCATGCACCACCATGCCCAGCTTACCATTTTAATTAATTTAAAAGGGGGGGGGGGAACTGGAGGAATAACTTAGGTTGCCTAGCAAGCACGAGGCCCTGGATTTAATTCCCCAGCATCACATAAAGCTGGGATTGGTGGTGCAAACTAGTAATCCCAGCACTTGTGAGGCTGAGTCAGGAGGACTGCTGTTTGAGGCCATCGTGGTCTGCACAGTGTGTTCAGGACCAGCTTGTACTGCAGAGCAAGAACCTGTCTCCAATAAATAAATAAATAAATAAATAAATAAATAAATAAATAAAGGGTGAGTGATTGGTCCAAGGTCTCCCTAACAATAGGAGGGTTACAACTTTGAAATTACAGCTGTGGGCTCTGTGGCATAGGCCAGCAATCTGGGAGGCTGAGGCAGGATTGCTAATTCAAACACAGCCTGGATAGCCTAATGGGCTCCTCTCTCAAAATCAAAACTAAAAAATGGGCTGGAGATGTACCTCAGTGTGAAGGCTCTAGGCTTGATCCTCAGTACCACTGCCACCAAAAATCCCCCCAAAACAACAAAAAAACTTAGGAGGGAAGTTGATAATCCCAACACTTTGGGGGGGTGAGGTAGGAGGATTGTAAATTTGAGCCTAGCTTGAGCAATTTAGCTACTTCACGAGATCCTGTCTCTAGGTAAATCAAGAAATGGGGGCTAGGGATGTGTAGGGTCTGGGTTCAATCCCTAGTACCGCAAATAATGAGGGAAGTGAGTCTGAAAAATAGAGGTTCTTTTATCCCTGTTTAAATATATTGGTTCCTTTTTTCAGTCAGAAAATTTCTCATGTGATGATGAAAATAACACATTCAGTCTCACTGTCTATATGGCTGCAGGAAGGTTCTTCATTCTTCTTTGGGCATCCGATTCCTCCGAAATGGAAATAGCAAATACTTGATTTCAGAGTTAAATGAGATAATTTATGAAAAGCTGGGGCTGGAGCAATGGCTCAGTGGTTAAAGCGCTTGCCTAGCAAGCACACGACTGAGTTCAATTTCCCAGCACCCCATAAAGCTGTGCGTGGTGGTGCACACCTGTAAGCCCAGCACTTGGAAGGCTGAGGCAGTTGGATTGTTCTGAGTTCAAGGCCAGCCTGGGCTACAGGACAAGACCCTGTCTCAATAAAAGAAAAGGGGGGGGGGGGGGAGGTGCCTGAGGGCATAACTCAGTGGTTAAAGCACTTGCCTAGCAAGCACAAGGCCCTGGTGGCATACCCCTGTAATTCCAATATTCTGGAGGCTGAGGCAGGATTGCCATGAATTTAGTGCCAGCCTAGACTATGTAGGGAGTTCAGGACCTACCTGGACTATAGAATGAGTCCCTGTCTTAAAAAATAATAAGGGGCTGGAGAAATGTCACAACAGTTAAGGTGTTGAGTTTGATTCCCCAGCACCACACAAAACTGGGCATAGTACATTCCTGTAATCCTGGCACTAGGGAGGCTGAAGCAGGAGGACTGTCATGAGTCCAGGGCCAGCCTGAGCTAGAGAGAGAGAGACCCTGTCTCAAAATAAATAAAGAAATGAGACCCTGAATTTAGGAACAAGAGTTCAGATGTGGGATATGGTGGTTCATGCCTGTGATCTCAGCATTTGGGAGGTTGAGGCAAGAGAACTGCAAGTTCCCAGGCAACTTAGTGACTTGACTCTCTTAAGGGGCTGGGAGTATAGGTCAGTGCATAAGGCTAGGTTCTATCCCCAGAACTTCCCTTATGCAAAAGGGCTCCCCTTCAGTTTATTCACAGCCACAGTGAGATCTGTGAAATAGTTTATTATACAAAACAAGGTGCATCAAAAATTCAGTATCAGCAGAGTTCTGCATTGTAAGGACTGGGGACTGGACTTTCTCTAAAAACTTCACCTAACCCTTGCTAAGGAGTTAGATCATGCACACATAACTTCAGTCTTCAAAGACCCCTTACTGTAGACCAACTGTGATACAGATGTCTGAGTGTGGGGCAGCGGTGGAGACACTGCCCCTTTGCATGTGGCCATATGGAAACAGTGAGAATTCAGCTTAATCTCAAAAAACAGGAAGGCTCCTAGACAAGGCTAGGCCTATGCTTGTTGTAGAAACCCTCAAAGCAACCACAGTAAGAATATAAAACCCATCAAAATTTGGGGATTGGGAAAAAATTTTCCTAAAAACGTGAACCATAGAATAGATTCTACATGAATGTGACATGGGATGATGGTCTTTGGGGGCATCTGTGTGGAATGCAACCTCCGACCTGCACATCTTGTAGAGAAGCAAGTAGCAGGGGATCAGCACCAGTGGTCCCATTAAGAGTTCCACTGCCTTCCCTCCAGATCCTGGGTTCTATTTTCAGCCTAGGTGTACAGGTGTACAAACCCATGAGGCAGACTGAGAATGAAAATCTCTGGGATTGTAAGGCCCTGTGGAAATCTGGTCTCTGCCTGAAAGTGGCCATGGGAAGTTGATCCAGCCAGATGTAAGGGATGAGGTCTGTTGGCCCAGGGGCCTCTTACAGATCCCTAAAAGAGGCAGTGCTCACAACAGAGGCTACCATCATGCTCACACAGCTTGCAGCTCCCCCTGCAGGCGACTCAGCTCCTCTAGCTCCTGCTTATGGCGATCTGTCTTGTGGGCCACTAAGGAGCGGTAGAAATGCAGGGCAAAGGCCACAAACACAAGTCCTACAGGTACCATGATGGCTGTGGAGGCCATGGCTGCTTGCCAGCCTGGCTCGTGGGCCACACCACCACATGACTGTCGGGGTGGGCACGCCTTAGAAGGCTCAGCCTGTAGTGGGGATACAGAAGCAAAGGATGGAGACAGGCTGGAAGCTGTACCAGTGGAGGCAGTCACTGATGTCAGAGGCCCAGGCCCCTGAGATGGAGATGGCACAGGGGCTTGTGTGTCTGAAGGAGCCCCAATGGGCACAAACTTGACCCAGCCCACAAGGACAACTTCAGCCAGGAACAGAAATGTGCCCAAGGCAGTAGAGAAGCCCCAAGCCAACTCCACATAGCGGTGGAGTCGCTGGTGTGGTGACTGGTGGACAGAGTTGAGGTTGTGGATGTTGCTCACAGCTTCAATGTGGGGCAGCAGACATGTGGAGACCATGAGTGCGAAAAGATGTACAGCCACTAGGACGGTGGTACAGGCACTGAAGGCCACCAACAGGCCTGGTGGGTATTCATGGTTTCTCTCCAGCTGTACTTCCACCATGGCTACCTGTGGGCATAAGAGGGGATGAATTCAGAGTCCAAAATTCTTTCACAGTACAGGGGTCATTTTGCCTGTCAGGACATACCACTGTGTGGTGAGAAAGTGACCCAGCACCATTCCTAGGACCTAGAGCAATATTGGGCAGAAAAGAAGTGTCAAAAGGCTTTGTCATGGGCATTGGTTTCCCCACCTAGCTCTCAAGAGGGCTGGAGGAACAGCTGAGCACCCATCATGGGTGGCACGTGCCTATAATTCTGCCAGAAGCTAAAGCAGGAAGACTGTAAGTATGAACCCAGTCTAAGCATCTTAGCAAGACCCTGTCTCAAAAATAATTAAAGGGGCTGGAGGAATGGCCCAGCGGTTAAAGCACTTTCCTGGCAAGCTTTAAGTACCTGAGTTTGATTCTCAAGCACCACATAAGCTGGGTGTGGTGATGCATGCCTGTGATTCCAGCACTCTGGAGGCTGAGACAGGAGGATTGGCTGTGAGCCAAAACCAGCCTGGGCTCTATAGTAAGTTCAGGACCAGTCTGGGCTACAGAGCAAGACCCTGTCTCAAAAACAAAAAATGAAAAAAGGGCTGGAGATGTAGCTCAGTGCAGAGGACCCTGGTTCAATTTCCAGTAAACCCCCCCTCCCCATATACTCACAGAGGGATAGATGCCACATTTCTGATAGTTTTACCTGTAATAGCAAGAGGTGTTAAAAAAAAAAACCCCACAGACTTCCTGGCTTCATTCTCAGTTCTATAAATAGCATCTTTTTTTGCTTGTTTGTTTTTGAGACAGGGTCTCGCTCTGTATTCCAGGCTGGTCCTGAATTCAGTGTAGCCATGTTGGCCTTGAACTCACAGAAATCCTTCTGCTTCAGCCTCCTAAGTGCTGGGATAACAAGGGTGCACCATCACGCCTGGCTCTTGAGATTGTGTCTTCTGATACTGGCTATGAACTCATGATCCTCTTGTCTCAACCACCTATGTAGCTGGGATTACAGAAGTGCATCACCACACCTGTGCCATCACACCGTGCTAGGTGTGTAATTTTTTTTTTTTTTTTGAGACCAGGTCTCACTCTGTAGCCCAGGTTGGTCCTGAACTCACTATGGAGACCAGGCTGGCCTTGGACTCACAGCAATCCTCCTGTCTCAGCCTCCTGAGTGCTGGGATTATAGGCACATGCCACCATGCCTGGCTTAGGTTGTGCTGGGGAATCAAACTTGGGTACTTAATGCTTGACTTAGCATTTGCTAGGCAAGCGCTTTAACTGTTGAGCCATTCCTCCAACTCCCTCCCCCCTTTTTTTAAATCTGGAAAATGAGAACTGAAAGTTAGCACCTACCTGCTTCATGGGGTTGTTGGGAAGATAACTGAGATAATACATACTGATGGCTATCATGCTGGAGCCATAGAAAGCACTAGGTGTTTGCTGCTGTTTTAGTTGGTGCTGAAGTCCAAGGCTAGAGTTTCCAAACTGACACACTATGTGTGAGCCAAAGCCAGCAAGCAGACTTGTTTTGCTTGGCTTACAGTGTTTAAAAAAACAAAACAAAAGAAAACAACTAAGTAAGTCGCCAACTTTTAAAACTCAAGAGATTTTATACAAATATCCCTGTTTCCAGCTTCTCTCGAACACTTGGCAGATTTAGTCACACCATGCCCACATTCCAGCATGGTGACTAACCGTCAAAAATTGAGTGGGGTCTGGTGACACAGGCCTGTAATCCCAGCACTGTGGGGAGTTTGAGGCAAGAGGATTGCAAGTTCAAGCCTAGCCTGGGAAATCTGGCAATTTAGCAAGACCTTGTCTCAATAAAATAAAAGGGCTGGAGGCATAGGTCTGCAGTTAAACTGCTTGCTTAGCTAGCACAAGGCCCTGGTCTTAATTCCCCAGCACCACATAAACTGGGAGTTGTGGCACATATATGTAATCCCAGCACACAGGAGGCTGAGGCAGGAGGACTGCCTTGTGTTTGAAGCCGGCCTGGGATACATAGTGAGTTCAGGAGCAGCCTAGAGTGCAGAGTGAGACCTCCCTCAAAAACAATAAATAAATGGGCTGGGATGTATCTCAGGGTGAAGGTCCTGGGGTGATCCATGGCATCACCCCCCAAGAATGAATTATGGTTGTTTCCTTTGAAAAGATCATGGGGTCTATCAATTGTGAATAGACTCTCAACCAACTTGGCATTCATAGTATCTGCCCAGTCGCTGAAAACAGAGTTAATTTGATGCTATCCTAGGCATGTATAAATGTGGACACCAGATCTAGACTGCTTGAATACAAACCTTACTACTTACTTTCTGTGGGACCTTGGGCAAATGTCTTAACGTCTTTGTACCTGTTTTCTCATCTGTAAAAATGTTCATAGCAGTGGAACTTAATTCATAATATAAATACATATAAGCTCTGTGCACACAATATCTGGTACTTAGAGACAATTGAATAGTCTGTATAATGTCATTCTAACTTTGGCCACCTGGCATCAGAATGTGAATCTTACTTTCTTTTCCTTTTGAGATAGATCTTGTTCTGTAGTCCAGGCTGGTCCTGAACTATTTAGCCGAAGCTGGCCTTAGTCACAGCAATCCTCCTGCCTCAGCCACCTGAGTGCTGGGATTATAGGGATGCAGCACCAAGCCTAGCTTCTTTTCTTCTTTTTCTTTTCTGTGAACAGCTTGTTGCTGTGAAACCCAGGATGGTTTTGAACTCACTACCTGGCCCAGGCTGGCCTTGAACTACCGCAATCCTTCTGCCTCAGCCTCTTGAGTGCTGAGATTATAAGCATGGGCCAGCACACCTGGGTAATTTTTATGTAGTGCTGAAGAACTGAACCTAGGGCATTTGGGTAAGCACTTTACTAGTGACCAGTGCTTCCAGCCTCTAGAATGTGGATCTTAGCCAGGCCCAGTGGCACTGGCCTACAATCCAGCACTGGAGGCTGAGGCAGGATGATCACAAATTCATGCCTAGCCTGGGAAAGTTGGCAACTCACTGAGACCTTGTCTTAACAAATGGTCTAGGTATGAAGCTCAGCGTGAAGGCCTGGGTTCAATTGTCAGTATATACTTAACAACAATAACAGCAGCAACAACAACAACAAAGGCAAAGAAAAGAATTTAGATCTTTCCTTATCCCTGGTTCTTTTGTTTTGGAACCAGAGATTAAACCCAGGGCCTAGTGTGTGCTGTACCACTGAGGTACATCCTTGGTCCCCATTCCTGGTTCTTACAGGATTTCTTAGACTGCTCCAGGGCTGGAAGGAAGAAGGTACATAGCCTCACAAGTGGTGTTGAGACAAGGCTGAGTATTTTGAGAAATTGGGCCATGGTTGTTGTCAGCAGGTGTTTTCCCCAAAAAGGGATCTGGGTCAGGCGTAGTCCTGGTTTCTCCCAGGGCCTGGCCCAGTCTAGTTGTCCCATGTCAGGACTAGAGCCAGTCCTGTTCCTAGAATCTACACATCCAGCCTCTTAATCCTGCAGACAAGACCCTGGCCCTTAGGCTGTCACCCCATGCAACCCACAGTCCTGCAACAGGCTGGATTATCCTCTTGGTTGCAGGCTGGACCATGGGGTTGCCCACCCTTCCCTCTGTGGTCTGTAAAGATAAAGGAGAGGCAACTCACTGTCCTGAGATGCCATCCCCATGACAAGTGTGCTGCTCTGTGGACTCTGGGAACTCCCATAGACCACAGGCCTAGGATGACCCTTTCCCTATCATAATTCAGACACAGGTTGTAGCTCAGAGAGGCAGAACCTAAATGACCCCAGCAGCCTCTGATGTCTGATGCCTGTCCACACAGAGGGGGTCCCAACGCCTTCCCCCCCCTCCCCCCCGCTGCTTTCTCTTCCTGTGATGACAGGGGAAACTGTACAGGGCTTCACTTTATCCCTTCCCTTGATGAGTATCAGAGTCTTGGCAGAATCTGTTTCTCCAGCTGTACAACTGGCATGTTGGTTTACACCACATCTGGTGTGTAGGTCTTGTTCTGACATGCCTGGATCTAGCGTTTCTGATGACAAGAATCACAGCTCATACTGGGCAGGCACTTTGTGGGCTTCAGGATCTCACACCTCTCACTGGCCAATGAAGGAGTAGAGGTCTGCCTAGGTCACACAGCTGGCCATTAGCCAGGTGAAGCCAGGACTTAGGTCTGTCGAACTGCACCCTGGGACCTCCCCTCAGTCCCACTTCCTGAGGCCACAGCTGGGACCGTTAGCTGATACCATCCTCCCACACCGGCTGGTTATCACTTGATAATCACTATTCAGCTTCCTCACAGGCATCATCTCTTAAAGAGTGTTTGAGGTTTTAAAAAGCACCCTTTGTGCCTGCCAGGGTGTAGTTCCCCATCCTTCGGGATGGGCCCTACTTCACTCAAGTGACCTTTCCTTGTAACTTAATTCTCCCTGAACCCCAGGTCCTTTGATACAGCCTTCACCCAGCTCCGATTTCCCTTTGAACCCCTCCCGCCCTGACACCTTTGGAACAAAGCTTCCTGTAATCCTGTTTTCCTAGGGTTCTGTCTACATTCCTCTCCCAATATAAAGGTCTTCAGGTTCTTGGGTACTTACGTTCCTTCTTTAACCCCTTAAAAAGGCCATCTTTCCCTTTCCTGTGTCTCTTTCTGCCTCGCGGAGCCGCTTAATTCGCTCCACACCCAGTGCCCCCCACGTGCTTCACCCCCACCGTGTCCCTTCCTGCCCCTCACCATGGCAAAGCCCGACAGCAAGGCAGACGTGCGGCTGGAGGCTTTGAGCTTGGCCCGGCTGAGGTAGAGGCGGCGCCAGCTGAGCGCCCGCAGCGAGTGCTGACTGGCCCCCATTAGATCCAGGTAGCCGCGGTGCACGAAGTCCCGGTATGTGGCTGAGCCCATGGGGCTCTCGACCTCCGGGTTCAGCGGGGCCTGTTCACCCGCGTCCCCCTCGCCACCCTTCATCCTGGGGGTGGCAGCACGAGTCGTGGAGCGGTCACGGCCGAGCTGAAGCACCTTGAGGACCCCAAAAGGCCCAGCCTAAGGCAAGGGGTGGCCCCATGCCTCGGTGGGGTGAGCGACAGACACGGGCGGCGAGCGGAAGAAAGCAAGCGTCCGCGAGCAGCCTCGGGCCAAAGTGGGACAAGAGGCCCAAACCGGAACTGGGGCAAAGGCGGAGCCCGGGAACCACATGATAAGGGTGGAGCCGGGGGACCAAGCTCCCGCAGTCTCGAGCCCGAAGGCGCAAATTAAGAGAGCCCCCCCAACCCCACCGCGACCCCAAGCTTACCGAACGTATCCAGGCACCCGATTCTTATGGAGGGGAACAGCCACCCCCGGCCTGGGACCGGGAAATTCCACGTCCAAAGTACACCTGGATATCTCCAGGTGTCCAAGGTGCCAACTCCCTCCCAAATAGTAAATTCGTGGAAGGAGCTTTGGCTCTTCTGGACATCGCCCCCAACACAACACACACTAACTCAGTGGTCCCGGCTGGAATATTTTAAATTTTATAGCAAACCGTATTGTACAGACTCGGGGCCCAGCCCGGCTGGGTTCCCCAGTTGACCCCTGCCGGGCTGCCTCCGCCCTCTCCCACAAAGCGGCCCGGCCCTCAAGCCATTCCACCTCTTCAGATACCCCTCCCCGCCAGCCTTTGGTCCGCCCGATCCCACCCCCCACCCGCGCACCTCCCGGTTACCTGAGGTATGTGGATAGATTCCCCCTCCCTTACATGGTACAACCCGGCTCCTCCGAAGGTCTGGACTGAAGGGCGGGACTAGCCCCTTACTCCTCCCCCTGGCTCCAAGACCCCACCTACCGCTCTTGGGGAAGGGAAGAGAGCCAAGGACGTTACTAAGTTCCCATGGCAACTAAGAGGGACCATTTCCAGCCTTAGCACTGGCATCGGGAGGTGTCCGTTGGCTGCTATTTCCATGGCAACCAGGAGTGGCAGTTCCCTGGGCAAATGGGACGCAAGTTTCCATGACGATGAAGGAGTAGGAAGAGCCAAGCTTTAGAGTCCCATCTTTCCCATCATTGGGTTGGCACGCCCCACCCCCAACTCAGGTCAGGAGGGGTGGAGCTGCTCAAGACAGTAAAGCAATAGAGAGCTGGGGGAGGCAGTCCAAACTGGGTGCCCACTAATCCAGTCTCAGGTCCAAGCTGGTCTAGCCCCATCAAGGCTCCCCCAGGTCCGAGGTTCCCCCGGTTCAAGTAACACTTCAGTACAGATGAATGTTCAAGTATTGTGTGGAGAGGCAGGCATGGGGCTGGGACACCCCTCACCATTCCCCTGGGCCAGAGCTGAACAGAGGGTAGTCCCGTGGACCCCACTCCTCGCAATAGCTGCCATTTTCAGTGACGTTCAAGGAGTCGGGGTGGGGGATGGGGACTGAAATCTGGGTGGGGAAAAAGAGGGGTAAACCCCACCCCCCAGAGGGCATTACTACCCCCACCACACCTGCTCTTGCCCCTCAGCTGCAGCTTTCCCCTCGCTCCTCAGGTCCCTCTATCTCCGACACCTGGATCCCCAGTTGCTCCTCTGGTTTCCCTTTTTGGGCCCCACCCCAACCCCCCAATCCAAGTAGCTGGTCTTTGTTCCCTGATCCCTTGATGGTCTGCTTTCTGCCCCCTCCCCCCACCCATCCTCCTTGTCTCCCAGTCCCCTGGCTCCCAGTATCCTGTATGCAGATACCCTTTCCCATTCTCCCTCCCTCAGACTTGCACCTTAACCCCCCTCCCACCATCCCTTTGGCTCAGCACCCCCCAGTACCTCTGACCCACTCCCCCCAGTGGATGGACAATGAAGCAGGTGGAAGAGGGAGGAGATGGGAAGGGCAGACCCCCAGAGATATCAGTGCAGGGGGAAGAGTATGGGGAGGCTGGCTTGAGTCCCTGGGCAGGAATCCCTAGTCATAAAACTTAAGAATCCCAAGTCATGAGGGTGGGTAACCTGGCCTCCTGTCAGGGGTTGAAATGAAGGCCCAAGGTCCAGGCTCTGATGAGTCCTGGGGGAAGGTGGGGGGCACCCAACTAGCTGTCCTTGAGAAGCAGCTTCTCTTCTGGGCAGCGGAAGGGGCCAGGAGGCCCGGCAGCTGCCAGCCGGGCACAAGCTTCAGGTGAGAGCTGGCGGCAGGAGCGCAGGTCTAGGCGGCGGAGACGAGGGCAGCGGCGGAACAGAGGGAGGCAGTGGTCTGTGAGGCGGTGGCAACCTGGGGATGGGGCAGTGACAGCTGAGGTGAGCAGGCAGGAAGCTCTGGCCACAAGAACCAGCACACTAGCAAGATGAACAGGGGACCGTGCTTACCAGCAAGATTGAGATGCACCAGGGTTTCTCGGAGTGGGGAAGTGGGAGCTGTAAGGAGGTGGACACTGGGGTCCCCAACGTGGGCACAGTGGCTCAGATCCAGGGCGCTCAGTTGGGGTGCATGGCGCAACAGGAGCCGTAGGGAGGCGTCTGTCAGCTCCAGGCCTGCCAGGCGCAATTCAGCCACCCCCTGTAGCCGCCCACGGCTCTCCGTTTGCCCTGGCAGACAGAAGAGAGGTCAATGATCCTCGCCATTCTTATTCCTGTACCCAGACTGCTGTGTCTCCATACCCATGTTCTTCCTACCATTCCCCCGAATGTGTTCCCATCAGATGGGAGCTTCAACTGACTGCATTCTCGGCATGGCATGCTCTTCTCCAAACACCTACAACACTTCATGCCATCCTCCTTCTTGGTGAGATCTCCAGAGGACTCAATATTTGAAAGTGTAACACACTTCTATAGACCTCTCCTTGCATTCCCCACCCAGGTGCATCTGACATATACATATGTATACACACACATATGCGTATCTTATTGATTTTCCTCTTCCCCTATGAGAATGTCAGATCCATGAGGGCAGGAATTTTTGTTCACTGCTTTCTCCCCAAAACTGAGACAGACAGGGTGCTCCATGTATTTTCCTTAAGGGACTACTATCTCAGGCTCCTCCTTCCTCTCTGCATGATTAGTAAAGTCACCATCTGCAGCTCTTCAGGCCCACCAATGGGTCCAAATCACTCTTGCCTAAACTGCTCCTGTTCTGTCACTCCTTCTGGTCTCCCCTCCTGGCATCCAGAAAGCCAGCCTCAAACGCCAAGTGGGACAACATCCCTCTCCACTAAGAACTCTGACAGCAACTCAAAGCAGTCTAGTTCCTATAAGGTCGCATCCCTGTCTCAGCTCCTAATCCCTCTCCTTTAGCTTCTGACTCTTCTCCCAAACAGTTGGGCCATATTCCACAAGTGGCTCTATCCAAGACTCTGCCTAGGACCACCTATGCTCAGTCTGGTGCCCAGCTTTCAGGTTTCAGTTCAGAGGCCTCCTTTCCCCCCACCTCCACAGTGAAGAGCTCACACTGTCCTTGAACCCAAAGCACAGTTTGCCTTTATCCTATTCCACTGGCTCTCACACTGAAGAAGCTTGAATCTCTTCAAGGATGGACTACTGGTCCCAACCCAGAGTTGTATGAAGTCTAGTATGCACCCTCAGGGTTTTACTTTTCTGATAAGTTCTGTGATGCTGATGCCACAGGGCCAGAAACCATGCTTTAAGAACCCCAGCTCTGGGGGCTGGAGGACCCCACAGTAATTAGAGTGCAGCACAAGTCCCTGAATTTGATTCCCCAGCACCACAAAAACTGGTGAAGTCCTGTAAATTTCCAGCTCCTAGAGGGCTGAGGCAGGAGGATTGCTGTGAGTTTGAGGCCAGCCTGGACTACATAGTGAGATCAGAAATAGCCTGTAAGAGTGAGAGACTGCCTCAAAAACAACAACAATAAAATAAACCCCAAGCCTTGGGAGATAAGTTATCTGATCATCAGGCCTGTTTACAGAACAGAAAACTGAAGCTCAGATCTAAAGCCACCTGTCCAACATCACAAGGTTATGAAAGAACAAATCCAGGAGACGCAGGCCTAGTGACTGAGTCCAAACTCTAAAACAATGCCTCCTGTCTGCTGGACAGGAGCCTGGGCCTCACAGAAACTCTTATCGGATATCATAAATTTGCAAAACCAGACTTCAAAAGTGGTTTTAGTGCTAGAGATAGAACCCAGGGCATTCCCACTGACCTTCATCTCCATTTTTAGTTCTTATTTTGAGACAGGGTCTCAATAAGTTGCAAAGCTGCCCAGGCTAGGCTCAAACTTCAGATCCTCCTGCCTCAGCTTCCCAGAGTGCTAACATTACAGGATTATAGGCACGTACTACTGCACCTGCCTCTAAATTTCTTTATAAAAATGTCTTTTTTGTTCCATCCCAGTCTGAGCCATTTAGTGACAAAGTGACACTGTGTCTCAAAATAAAAAGTAAAACGCTGAAGCTGGGAGTAGTGGCGCACACCTTGTATTTGGGAGGCTGAGGCATGAATGAGGATTGCCTTGACAGGGCCAGTCTGGGCTACATAGCTAGGTCTGAACCAGCCTTGACTACAGAGGAAGACCCTGTCTCAAAAAAAAAAAAAAGAAAAAGAAAAAGAAAAAGAAAAAAAGAAAAGAAAACGGAGGTGGGGGTTGGAGGAATGTCTAAGCTGTTAGTACCCGAGTTCGATTCCCTAGCACCACAAAAGCAGGGGATGGTGGCACATGTCTATAATCCCAGAACTTTGGAGGCCAAGGCACGAGGACTGCTGTGAGTTCAAGGGCAGACTGGGCTCCATAATGAGTTCAAGACCAGCCTGTGCTACAGAGCCAGACCCTTTCTCAAGAGAAAAAAATAAATAAATAAACAAACAACAACAACAACAACAATAACCCACTGTACATAGAGCGTATAGCTCAGTGTGAAGATTTTGAGTAAAATCCTCAGTAACACAATGACTGAAGGAGCAAAAAAGAAAGGGAAGAGCCTAGCCCAGTGCAGCAGCCTACAATACCAGTTCTCTAGGAGGCTGAGGCAAAAGGATCATAAGTTCGAGTCCAGGCCGGACAACTTAGTGAGATCCTGCCTTGAAATACAGAACAAACAAAAAACCGCCATCACCAAAGGGTAGGGGTACAGTTCAGTGTGAAGTCCCTTGGCTTCATCTTCAGTACAAAGAAAGAATGAAAGGAATGAAGGAAGAAAAGAAAACAAGTTAATTAATTAGTTTAGAGACAGAGCTTTTCTTTAAAAGACTGCCAGGTCTGGTATTATTACTGGACTATCCTGCCGCCTGATTACTGGCAGGCCAGGACTGCCAATGCTACTCCCTATCATCTTGCACCAACATATCACTTCTGCTACCTGCCAGGCCAGACCACTTAAATTGGCACACCCTAGATTCTACTCCTCCAGGAGAGAGCCTGGCAGGGCAATGTTTACAGATCCCCTCAACCCTGAGCCAGAGCTAAAGGCTACTAGAAGAATGATGTCACTTCTGGCTTAAAGGGGGTGGGAAGACAGTGGGTATCAATAAGGATTTCACTGAGATGGTGGCATTTAAATTGGACCTTCAAGAGTTTAAAGTATACCAAAGAGTACTGGGACACGGCTTAGCAGTTAGAGTACTAACTTGCAAGCACAAGGCTCTGGGTTCAATTCCCCAGCATCACATGAGCTGGAATGGTGGAGTATGCCTGAATCCCAGTACTTGGGGAGGCTGAAGCAAGAGAACTGCTGAGCGTCTGAGGTCAGCATGGAATACGTGGTGAGTTCAGGACTGGCTGGACTACAGAGGAATACCCTGTCTCAAAAAAGTACCAAGGTAGGAAAAGAATACACCAGGCAGAGGGTCAAAAGCCCTGCTGAGACAATGCTGCAAGAAGCCATGGAGCCAGACGAGAGAGGGTGGGTATGAAGCTTCAAATTGTACAATAGGCACGAAAGCCAGGAAAGATCCTCCTTGTAGTTCTAGATAAAGGATTTAAAATGAGATGAATGTGACAGAGGGGCTGCTCTGCCAGCCAGCCGGCACTTTTGAACCCCATGGAACATACCATTCTTAACACCCACTTTACCTTCCTGCCCGTATTTTTCTGGCTCATTCTACCTCCAGTAAGAGTGGAAAACAAATGAGTTCTCAAGCCTGGCCTGCCTGTGTGACCTCTACAGTTACTTAACCCTTTGTTGAGTCAAATGGGCCTCTAGTACCTCATCCAGAAAATGGGAAGAATCTCAGTTGCTTCCCCTACTCCCCTTGCTGGGCTGTCCTGAAAGGTGGTAGGCCAGGAAGGAGGAGCCAGGGAAATCTATGACAGAACAATGAAAAGGACGTCCTAGCAGGGCACAGTGGTGCATGCCTGCAATTCCAGCACTTGGGAGGCCGAGGCAGGAAGATTGCAGTGAGATTGAGGCCAGCCTGGGCAACATAGCAAGTTATGGACCAGCCTGGACTACAGATTGAGACCCTGCCTCAAAAACAGAACAAAAAAACAAAACAAAAAAAGAAACCTCCTTTTTACCTTTTATTTAAAGGCCCAGCAAATTCCCCTTGGGAAATCTTCCCTCAAACTAGATCTCTCCCATTCTGATTATCTACTTCCTCATTCAATTCATTCACCACAGGAGGGCTTCAAAGAGGTGGCATTTAGATTTAGCCTTGAAGGGTGACTAGATGTCAACTAGATGAAGGAGGATAGAGCACGAGAGGCAGAGGAGTGGACAAAGGTCCTAGAAGGGGACCTGACAAAGAGGTTGCGTGGCTGCAAGGCAAGGAAAGCATCTCACCGGGAGTCAGGCTATCCAGGGTCTCAGCAACTGCTAAAATATTGGTCTTTATCCAAGGAGTACTGGGGACAGTGACAGTTTGGATCACAATAATGACATGGACAGACATGCCATTCGGGATGATTCCCCTGGCTCCAGGGTGAAGAAAAGATCAATGACAGCCAGACAGGATGAAGTTAGCATACTACCTTGTGGCTTTCTGAGGAGTCCTGAGCCTCAGTGCTCCTGTCCTCCCATCTCGGTAATGACCTTCTGGGTGACCAGGCTTCTTTTCCCAGTATACTCTCTGCCAATATGGGCATCCTGCCCCACAGAACTGGTGATGATGTCTTGTATCCCCTAATCTTGTCTTTCAAAGACTTAGTTCAAAGCACACAGCAGGGGAGTGAATGACAAACACCAGCCAAACAGCACCTTTCCTATTCACTTTGAGCTCACCCTTCTCTTCCAATGCGTTCATACCCAATGTGAGAAGA
Organism: Ctenodactylus gundi; assembly: GCA_004027205.1. NCBI lineage: Eukaryota > Metazoa > Chordata > Mammalia > Rodentia > Ctenodactylidae > Ctenodactylus > Ctenodactylus gundi. The sequence goes on from PVKB01000104.1 coordinate 1,116,526, forward strand.
GACCGCAGAGGACTACATCCCCACGTCACCCAACCTATTCCTCCATGAGCACACAGAGACCACACCTGGTTTGGTGTCTGGTGGAGGCAGCAGTAGCTCTCGAAGCTGGGAGTCCTTAACATCCTCAATCCAGCGGAGGTCCAGGAGCCGCAGGGCTGGCAGTGGGGCTGAGCCCAGGGCAGACACAGAGAGCCAGGAGCAGCCAGAGAGCACCAACTCCTGCAGGCCTGGGGGCATGGTCAGCAAGCATGAGCTAGGAGGACTCCATTGCAGACCTGTCCCTGGACCTACCCTGTCCTGACTCAGCACCCTATCATACCTTGCAGTCGGTTCAGAAGCCACATGAGTTGCTTCTTGGAGACACCTGTCCAGCTGAGGTCCAGGGCCCGGGGTTGGCGGCGAACCACACCACTGAGCATGGGTGGGGTTAGTGACTTTCGCCTGCTCAGGTCCATTCGGGGCCACAGACGCTTGTCGTAGCACCTGTCGACCACAAGGGGGAGACAGAGACAGCCTCAGGTCTTGGGGAGGGCATAATCCCCACAATCTGGACAGTTTACCCCAGTTCTCTTCCTGGCTAGTTCAGCCAGCCTGGTAGCAAAAATTGGCTCTGGGCCTTGGGCCAAGAGCACTGGATTTGAGGCCCAACTACATCAATGACTGGATGCAAGACCTTGGGCAAGTCCATTCCTCTCCTAGAGCTCAAGAGGCCTCCTTTATAAATGAGATAATGACCCAGACTCTGCCTGCCCCACAGGGGTGCTGTAAGATCAAATGAGGTAATTACAGATTGTGGGCCTTATGGTTTATAAAGAGTTTGCCAAATAACTACACAAACACCAACACACTATTTGATGTGATGCCAAAGGGATCTGTATGCAGAACCCAACCTTTGAGCTTCCTGATTTTTCCCTCTCTGACATCTCTTCTCCTGTATTAATCTTTGCCATCCTGACAGCCAGCCACCGATGTTGGACTTCCAGCTCTTGTATTTGCTTTCTCTGTTTGGTTATTGAGGTTCCTCCAACTAGAATGTCAGTTCCACAAGGATACACCTGGCTTTTTCACTTCTGCACGCCCAAAACCCGGCATACTGCAAACCCTAACTCAACATACTGCCAGGTACAAAATATAGGTTACTAATTGCACATATGCTGAAAGAATGAATTATGCCACTGTGAATGACTTAAGGGTGCCTCCATGTAGTCCTCCGCACCTCCTTTACAACTTTGCAGTTATTTAATATTTATACAGGGCCTGTTAAGTCCCAGGTATCCAAGCTACAAAAATAAATGATAAATAAGGACTAAATAAAGTTAGTTTTTCTAATCCTAGCACACCAAAAGCCTCAACTAGTCCAATATTCAGTGACCAGGAGAAGGGTTTCCCAAACTCATTTTACTGTGGAACCTTTTCTACCTCACCTAAGGTAATCTATTAACACTGTGCAGTACACTAAAGTTCTCTCCATTCAGTTTGAGAACCATCTTTTAGGTCAGTGGTTCTCACAGGGCATGTCAGGAAATTCCCACTGGAATAAATGGGCTTGAAAGGAGGTGGAGCCTGGGAAGGCCAATCTTCCCTTTCTGTTACTCCTCATGATTCTGAAGGGCTTTCCTATCAAGAAGCCCTGGGCTAGAGCAGACATTCCCTAACTTCAGTCATGTGCTATCCATTTGATCTGCAGAACATGAATCTAATGTTTAAATTACCTACCTTTTTGGTGGTACTGAAGGTTGGGTCTAGAGCCTTCACACTGAGATACATCCCCAGTCCATTTCTGATTTTGAAATAGTCTTGCTAAGTTGCTGAACTGCCAAGTTTTGGCTCAAACTTGAGATCCTCCTGCCTCGACTTCCTGAGTGCTGGGATTATAGGCCTGCGCCACAGGGCCCTACTCTTCTTTGCACTTAAAACTGGTATTATTTAACATAAATATAAATCTCATAAGCTTAAAAGTACACATAACAAAAGCTATTAAATTCTAGCCAGGAGGTACAATGGCTTTAAGTGATCAGCTAGAAATGACTTTTGTTAAACAGTGAGATGAACAAGTAACAGAGAAGCACGGTGACACAATAGTTTAGAAAGGTTCTGCTAGTTTTCAAAATTAATACAAGCAGGGCTGGAGGAATCGCATAGCGGTTAAAGTGCTTGAAAATCAAGTGCACAGACCTGAGTTGATTCCTCAGCACCACGTAAAGCTAGGTATGGTAGTGCACGCCTGTAATTCTAGCACTCGGGAGGCTGAGGCAGGTGGATTGTCCTGATTCCAAGGCCAGCCTGGGCTACACTAGTGGGTTCAGGACCAGCCTGGGTTACAGAGTGAGACCCCGTCTCAAAAAACAAACAAAATATAATAGAAGGACTAAATCGTGACTTGTGTGACTTAAAACTGTCAGGCAGCCAGGAAGGGAGGCATATGTTTATAAGCCCAGCTACGTGAGAAGCTGAGGCAGGAAGGCTTGAGCCTGTAAGTTTAGGCCAGTTTGGGCAAAAGGAGACCCTGACTCAAAACAAAAAGCTAGGTGCAGGGGAGCAAGCCTGTAATTCCAGCACTCTAGGAGGCTAAGACAGGAGGATTCCAAGTAAGAGCCTAGCCTGGGCAATTTAGCAAGACCCTATCTGCTTCAGTCTGAACAAAGTCCCTTTGCTACCCATACTCCTGTCCTCTCCTACCATACTCCACCCTAACCCACCCCTGCCATTCTAGTTTCTCCTGCTGATTGCTACCACTCAACCTATAAACATTTGCGAATCTCTCTGGTTCTAAGAATGAAAAGTGGAGAGAAAAAAACCTATCTCAATCCCACTTCTGCTTCTTTTCTCTTTCCACTCTGAAATTCTGCTCCACTCAAAGTCTCTATGCCCTTCGTGATGGAGCTCAACTGTCACTGCTTCCTTTAAGTCCTTCCAGATTGTACATACTGTGAAATGGACCTCTCTCCTCAGGGGGACTCAAAAGTCCTCAATTGTGTTTCTGAATCACATTCCATGAGAGCCATACCAAACCACCTACCAGCCTACAGACATGCAATGCTGTCTGTCTGGGGCCAACACATCCCAGAACATGCTGTGCCTATGCTGGAAAGGACAACCACTCCAGACCACTCAAGGCTCAGCTCCAGAAGCTGGGCTTCCAGGAAGACTCACCCAATCTTAGTCAATCAGTTCAATCACAATTTGTCTCTGGACATTGGGATTAAACATGAATGTCTGGTAACAAACACTGAGGGGTCTACTAACACCTGGCAACCAGCCTCCACTGGGCACAGGAGGGCAAGACGACAGAGTTGTTGTTATATAAGGAGAGTATATACAGATCATTTGCAGTAACTGAGGCACTAAGGGAAGAGTTAACTTAGGGACCAAGACAGGCAATATCCCAGGGAGATGAGGCCTGAGCTGAGATGTGAGGAAATCAAGGAGAGGGAGGGAGGAGCCTACAGCCTGTGTCTAGGCCCAGGACAACATAGAGAGCTGTGGGAAGCTCAGAGAACAGGAACCAAAGGCAATTTGGCCTGTAACAACGGTGATGAGGCTGACTATAGCACTAATCACATGTTTTCATCCAGGGTTTACTACATGCCAGGTACCGTTCTTTGCATTAAGCACTTAACTTCACAACACCCTAGGAGAACATTACCATCTCCTTTTTATGCTTAAGAAAAATGAAGGGGCTTGGAGCATAGCTCAGCAGTTAACAGTGCTTGCCTAGCCAAGTATAAGGTACTAGGTTCAATTTCCCAGCATCACATAAGTTGGGAATAGTGGCACACATCTGTAACTCCAGAACTTGGGAAGCTGAGGCAGGACTACTCTGAGTTCAATGCTACTCTCTGCTACACAGCGTGTTTAGGACCAGTCTAGACTATAGAATGAGACCCTACGTCACAAAAAAAGGCAAGCCCAGGAAGGCCAAGAAACTTATTTGAGACCCCATAGCTACAAAGTGGTATCTGAGTCAGCCTTGAGCAAAGCTGGCCTAGACAGAGTTTGAACTCTTGAATATAAAGAGGCAGGGATGAAGCTGCCCTCTACTCCATGCAATCTGGTTTTGGTCCCAACCATTCCCACATAGCACAGCCAAAGATGCCAAAGTTACCTTGTAGCAAAATCCAACTACCTTTTGGTCCTTATCTCCTTGACCTGAGACCAGTATCTACCAGGGCTCGTCATTCTTTCCCTTCCTAATCCCTCTTGTTTTCAAGAGCACATCTTTATCCTAGATGCTCCCAAATTATACTTTTCTTTTGTATTGGGGATTGAGCCCTGAGCCTTTGCAGTAAGCTACATCTCCAGCCCACTTTTTATTTTTGATTTTGAGACAGGGTCTTGCTAAGTTACTAAGCTGCACAGGCTGAGTTTGATTTTGTAATCCACTTGTCTCAGCCACCTGGGTATAGGTTTGCAATCCCACAGCTCTGGGTGGCTGAAGCAGGAGGATTGCATTTTCAAGTCTCAGCTGAGCAACTTAGTGAGATTCTGTCTCAAAACAAAATAAAAAGAGTGAGGGTATAGCACAGTGGTGGAATACTTACCTGACATGCACAAGATCCTGGGTTCCAGCCCCAGTATCAAAGGAAAATTCATTCATTCATTCTTTCTTTTTGGTAGAAAGGGTTTCATTTTGAGTTCAGGCTGGTCTTGAACTCACTATGTAGCCCAGGCTGGCTTTAAACACATGGCCATCCTCCTGCCTCAGCCTCCCAAGTGCTAGGATTATAGGAATGCACCACCATGCCTGATTAATGTAGTGCTGGGAAATCAAACTCAGGGTCTTGACCTTCCTAGGCAAGTATTTTAACCACTATTCCTCCAGCCCAGTTTTTATTTATTTTGAATCTTGCCCTTTTTGCTAAGATCAAGTGTATTTATTTTGAGACAAGTTCTTACTCTGTAGTTTAGGCTGGTTCTAAAAATAGTATGTTGCCCAGGCTGGCCTTGAACTCATGGCAGTTGCCTCAACTTCCCAAGTGCTGGAATTACAGGTATGAGCCAGACTCCAGAGCCTGTGCTGGAAACCACTGTGCAGCTCAGCCTCTTTGCTTTGCCACTTTAGGCCACAGGTTTCTCCTCGAGGCAGAAATCTGGTCCTTACTCCCATATGCCAAGCGCAGAACTGCCCTTGAACACACTTCAGTTTCAAGGAATACATGAGGCAGTGATGGTAAGCCCACACAAATTCTGGACTGATCTGCTTCTCTGTTGCAGACTGACTGGGAGTTTGTCAAGGGCACTGACCTGTATTCTGAGAACTTATGGCTGGGCTTTCAGTAAATACTTTGTTAACACTGAGTAACAATGACCACAATTATGGCCGTGAGTTTTTTTGTTGTTGTTGTTGTTTTTCGCTGCTTGTTTTTCTGCATCCCATCTCACAAAAATGCTGTAAGGCGACAGCTTCAATGATCTTGGTATCATAGGTAAATAAACTTAGGCACGGAGAAGCAGAGAAATTGATCTAAGGGGCGTGTGGGGAAAGGAAAGTGTAGCTCAGTGGTTAAAGCACGTACTAAGCCCTGGGTTCAACTCCCCAAAACTGCATAAGCTGGGGGTTGCATGCTTGTTACGGCAGTACTCCCAGCACGGGAGGCTGAGGAATTCAAGGCCAGCTTGGACTACAAAGCAAGACCTTGTCTGAAAGCAAGCAAGCAAGCAAGAAACTTATCTACTAGCAGACAGCTCCTCAGAGGAAGAACAAGTTTTTCACAGGCATGTGTCCTCCAGAGCCTGTACTCCACACCTCCCCTCCCCCAGCTCTGCAAGAGCAGAAAGCAGTCCCTAGCTTCCCAAACCTGGTCCCAAAGGAAGAATGCTGAGTTTGAGCCGGGTCACTAATGGGCACTGAGGCTTTAGGCATCCTTCATTAGAGCCTCAATTTACTCATTTAATAAAACATTTAAGTGTCTACACTGCCCTTTATCCCACATTGGGGACAAGATAAAATAGACACAGTACGAGTCCCCACCCCAGCAACTAATGGAAACATGGTAACAAATAAATGAATACAGGCTTGTCAAATAGAGGACCCCCCAACCCCACAATGTGTGCTCCATTAGGGGAACAGAGTGCTGGGGAGTGGGATGGAGAGGAGATCCTGTCAGGGGCAGGATCAGACAGGCAGAGAGGTTTGGCAGGACAATAGACAGTCTTGAAAAAGCTTGAGGAGGAAGTGAGATCAGAGACCTGCTCCAAGTCATCCAGCAAATGAGCATCATATAGGTAACAAATCTCTGGCCTGTCTAGCCACTTACCAGCGGCTCCAAGTCCGGCAGACTCGCATGCAGATGCAGAGCTCGCGGGGCCCGAGGTGCTGGAAGACACGAAGCCAAGCAGCCCGGGGCAGAGGATGGTCGGATCCAGCAGCCAAAGGCAGAGTGTCAGGCTCAGGGCTTCGAGGAGGGGGGCGTACCACATGACGCTCCAGCTGTGGAGGCCGGGGTGGTGGAGCAGGGCCTAGGGGCCAGCTGAGCAAGGGGCCCCCACTGCCAGGGCGCACAGCCCGCCGCCCCCCACGGTTCTCCTTCTCGCCAGAGCTGCCCCGGGCAGGCCGTCGCCCATTTCGGGCCTCGCCAGGGGCCTCATCCTCACTCAGCGATGTGCCTGATGAGTCGGAGTCTGAGTCTGAGTCCGAGGAAGAAGATGAGGTGTCAGGCACCCGCTCTAGCAGCTGACACATTCGCTTAAAACGTTCCAGTTTCTCCCTCTGGGGTGAGGGGGACGGTGCTGCTGGGCCTTCAACAGAGGCCAAAGGTGGCTTTGGTTTCTGCAACAAGACAGGGTGAAGCTGTTCTAGGGCCTGGGACATTCTTTCCCACCCCCACCCCCTATCCATGAGGAGTCACAGGGGATAAGAAGCATAAAGGACAGATATGAATTCCACATTGCTTCCAAATAATGGGAGACTTGGCCATATTATGGAAAGGACTTTACTTTCCTTAGCTAGAATACGATGGTACCAATAAAAAGAAGTTAAAGCTATGGTTTTTCAATGGCTCATTGAATCTCCCAAAGCAGAAAAGTACAGAAAACAAGAGACACAGTTTTGAGTGCTGGCTTGCCTGATCTTGGGAAGCCCCTGCTTTGTCATCTGACATGTGAAGACTCAACGAAACAATTCTGAGTGTCTATTCTGTAACATGTGTTAACAATAATCACCTGGCCCTGTAAGGAGCAGCCACTCTCACTGAATTATTAAGGCCTCACAGTGATGTAATGTACCAGCAATTTGGACTACTCTTTTAGACAGGGGAAACTGGAGCTCCAAGAGATAACACAATGAAGCAGACCCTTGAGTTTCGAGTCAGTGAAAGTAACATCAGACTCCTTGCTTTCTTGTGTTACTTTTTTTTTTTTTTTTTGAGGCAGGATCTCACAATGTAGTCCAGGCTAATCCTGAACTCAACATGGGAGTCCAGGCCTGCCTCAAATTCATGTCAATCCTACCTCAGCTCCCAAGTGCTGGGATTACAGGCATGTGCCACAACGACCAGCTCAACACTGGGCAGTAGTTTTAACCTCTCTGGGCTTCATTTCCACTGAACCCAGATGAACTTTGTAATTGACAAAGCTCATTTGCTTCCATTATTTCAGATACATATGGAACAGGTAGGTCAAGGTTGGCAGCTTCTTCCCCATTTTACAGATGAGAAAACTAAGGCTCACAACAGCTGGCATGTCTGCCTTACGGTTAATAACTGGGCAGAAATTTGAACTTCGTTCTTTCTCCTTAAAGGCTTAGAGAGATGAAGCAAATGGGCCAGATGATATCCTAAGGGTTCTCAGGAAGTCAGGGGTTCTGTGCTGTGCACTCAACCCACTCTTGCACCCAACACTTCCCACAGGTCCAGATATTGTCAATGAGGACCACATCGGCCAGGGGCAGGACAAAGCATGCAGGGGCAGAGCTCAGCCACCCTGGTAGAAGGCAGGGTAAGAAAAGGTGGGAAGGGTAAGGAGGAGGTCCCCAGCACACCTCCCAGTTCTCGGGAGGGAGCCCAGGGTGGCAGGACGAGAACGCCTGGCTTGGATTCAGAACCCTGGGGGGCAGAAGGCCTGGGCCGCCTGAGTCCGATCCTCGTAGGAGGCAGGCATCTCCACCCACCTTCTTCAGGTGCCTCTCTCTGCCTCCTTTCACCTACCAGGGCAAGAGGGAGATATGGGGAAGGGACAGACCCCATTAGGCCTTCAGTGCCTGTAAAACTAAGGTCGATGCCCCCTCTTAAGACTACAAATCCCAGAAGCCCCCATCTCAGGGAAAATTCTGAGCATGCTCACCTTACAACCAGTGTCAAGGATTATTGAGCATGCTCTCATCTCCTCTTTCTTCACCCTCAGGCTCTTTCCAGCCCCTCCCTTCTCCGTAGAAATTTGAGCATGCTCTCTCCTTCCTCCCTAACCCACCCAGGACTTCCAAAGCTTCCTGGCCTGTACCAGCTGCCCATCACCTGTACCTCTCCCTCACAGAGAGCATGCTCCCACCCAACCCTGGGGAACTCAGAGGCTGCTTCCCAGCACCACCCCCACCAAAAAACCATCGGTCAAGACTATAGATCCCATAATCCCTCAGGCTCTACCTTGTGAGCATGCCCATCAGCTCACCTTTTTCCTTGGGGTAGGGGGCTCATTCCCTGCCTCCCTCTCCTTTCTTTTCGGGGGCCCAGGTATATCCTCAGGCGAGGGGCCAGCAGGAAGTGGGCCCTTGCGCCTGGGAGGGGGCGGTGGAAGTGGCGGCTCCTCTGTCAGCTTCCATCCACTCCCTAGGCTGGCACCCTCCTCGCCGTTGTCAGCCCTGCGGCGGCCTGGCCCCTCACCTGAATCCTGGGGAGATGGAAGCTAGGGTGAGGCCCTGCATAGCTCCCAAGCCCCTACCTACCACCCAGAGCTTACTCAGCGTTCAGTCCAGCTCCTGTCCCTACCTTGCTGGTGCGGCCTTCCTGGGTGCAACGAGGGCACTCCCAGCAGTTGGGGATCTCCGCATTGATGACACCCTCAGCCTTCCCCATCTGTAGGCAGGAGGGCATGGAGTGGATGGAAAGTGCCAACAAACACAGGGCCTGACAGTCTGCCCCACCCGACTCCAAGGTCCCCCAAACTATCACCTTCAGGCAGCCAGGGTGGACGATCTCATTGCAGATTGTACACTCCATGAGGCTCAAGCCAAATTTCTCTTCCTCTCCTTCCACTGTGTCCTCCTTCCCAGCTTCCCCACACAAGAGGCAAACAGCTGTGTGTGGGAGCACGGGCTGTTGGGTGAGAGAGGACATGAGGAACCCCAAAAACAAACAACAGAGGAAAGACATCCTCCTGTGGACCCTCGCCAGCTGCTGTATGAGGTTCAGAGCCCGTGGGCTGAGCTAGGTCAAATCCTGAATTTGTTCCTTTTTGGCCGTATGACTTCCCAACAACTGATTTAACTTCTAATCTGTTTCTGCACCTCTAAAATGAGGCTGACTCTTCCTTATAGGCCTGCTGTAAGAACAAGATAATGCATAAAGGACATTCAGAGCAGTCTTTATCACTGCTATGTTTGTTACAGCTAGTGGCCACTGTGACCCTGAGATTACAGCAGGCTTTGGGGAAGGAGAGAGACCACAGGCAAATATTACAATAATACTCAAAAATAGCTGGAGAACACACAGCAGCACCTAAGAGTGATCCCAGTTTGCTCAGCGGGCAGCCCAAGGTTGGCTCTGGATCTTAGAGGAGCCTGGTTTTAGCAAGACTGTGAAAAACACTAAAGGCAACCACCTAGTCCTAGGGAAAATGGGAGTAGTCTTTAAACAATGTGACTTTGGGGAGGGCAATAGTGACATTGAGTCACATCAGGGATACTGAAAGTTGTATACTGGATAAAGGAAAAAGCAGGTAGGGGGAGAAGGAACAGGAACAGGAGTCAAGAGATTGGGGGACAAAGGGAGAGAGGTGCTGTGGAGTAAGTCCAAGGAAAGAGTAGTTAAGTTAGGTTGGTGGCACAGGCCTATAATCAGCACAATCTAGGTGGATGAGACAGGAGGATTACAAGTCCATGCTCAACCCGGGCAATTTCGTGGCTCAGTGAGACCCTGTCTCAAAATTAAAAAAAACCCAAAAAGATGAACTGGACATGCAATTCAGTGTGAAAGCCCTGGAACTGATTCCCAGCAATCCCCCTAACCCTAAAATGGGAGTAGCTACAGGAAGAGAAGGAGGTGGGGATGCAGGATGCAGCTGGCTCCTCATGGCTGCTGAAGAGGGGCTGCTGTCAGGAACTTGAATTGCTCAAAACCTAAGGAAAGCAGGGAGGAAACCCATGTTTCCCTCATACCTACTGTGTGCTGGGCCTCGTGGCAGGCACAGTCATAACCATGCCATTGTTTAATCTTTGTGACTTGGCAAAGGAAGTATTTTACAGAGGTTACCTGAGGTTCAAAGTGATTTGCTCAAGGTCAAACAAGGGGGAGCCTGCTCTCAAATCCAATACTATCTTTATTTTTGAGACAGTGTTTTATATAGTCCACGCTGGCCTCAAACACATGACAATCCTCCTGCCTTAACCTCCAAGTGCTGGGATTACAGGCATGCACCACCACCACCACTCTCACCTTTTGTGGTGCTGGAGAATTGAACCCAGAGTTTGTGATTGCTGATCAAGCAACCTAACCCCTGAGCTCTGGCCCATAGTCCCCAAAATCATACTGATGGGAAAAGAGGCTAGAGAAAGGCAAGAACTCGTCATAGCTCTGGGGATGGACTGTTAATGCAGAAACAACCTGGAAGCTACAAAGCAGGAGCTGAGCTTTCTATGGGCCTCAGAGAGCTGGGTAAAGGGAAATCAGGGGCTGAGTCGGACACTTCCATGCACTCTAACATTAATCTCCCTCCCCACCCCTGAGATAAGAACAAAAATAAGCATTTAAACCAATCAGTGACTGAATGAGGTGAATGAAGAGCAACCCTACAAGGCACTCTGGGAAGTAGCCATCAGTCACTCCAAAAGATGCCTGGGCCAGTGTGACAGGTGCTGGAGAAGTGTGCCCAGAGCTTCAAAGGGGCCCAACAGTGGTGGGGGTAGAACTCACGGCAGTGCACTGCCGGAGCAGGCACGACTGCTTCATGCGCCCGGGCCCCCCGAACTTCTTCATGTCTCGGCAGAAGTGGCAGTCCCCGCACTCAGTTCGCACACAGGCCCGGCAGCGGCGGCAGCGGGTTCGGCGTCGGCGCGCTCCGGCCCCCGGCCCCCGGCTGCTCGACGACATTGGGGGCGTCAGCAACGCCGAGGGCTGTGGGTAGATGGTGGCAGGGTCAGAGAGGCAAACCGGGGCCTTAATCTGTGAGATTTCTGGCAGCTTCCCCTAACACTGGGCAACCAGAGCTTTTCTCTTATTCAGGAGGACAACGAGGTCACTCCTGTGTGTGTATGTTCCTCAGGATGAAGGACCACTCCGTCTACACAAGGCCTCTCCCCTGCACCTTCTCATCTAGCTTCTCTAAGAGCAGTAAGAACCAGCCGGCTTCCTGACCTCACTAACACTTTCTCAGTGCCTTTTCCTAGCCCAGGAAGAAGGAAGAGACATCCAGGGTGCTCACTTGACATCCCCAAGTGGAAACTCTATGGAAAAACCAGGGGCTCCTGGTCTACGACATTACCTTAGGGAGGTTTCAACTCTTTCCCAGTTATCCAAGTGTACTATACCCTACGTTCTTCCCAACCTGAGATTTCCCAGATTTACTTCCAAGTCACTCAGATTCCTGGACAAAACACCAGGCTTCTCTTTTACCCTCTCTCCTTTCCCTTTCTCATAGTCAACAAGCATCCAATCTCTTTTCCCCAGTCTCGGCATCCTCATCAGATGCAACGAGATCCTTGCCCGTGTCCCTAATAACCCACTTTGCCCCTCTAACTTCCCAGGGCTCCAATACCTCTTCTTCACAGTCTGTTCTTGGTGCAGGATCTCAACTATCTCTTTCCTCCAAGAGTTCCCTTTGGTCTCAGATATCCTCTAGGATCCCTGAGGTCAACCTGGGAAATCTCCCAGATTCCCTTAGTTTCTAGAATCCAGACTGAGATTTCCACACAACTCAGGATGGAATCAGTCTTAGATACCCCACCACCACCACCAACTCCCCAGCTTTCCAGGCTGCTTTCCATCCCTAATTGTCCGGAATCCTGGGAGTCCCTTCCCCATGAAAACCAGATCCTCGAATTTCCCACAGGGACTCAGCAGGCCTGGAAGGTCTCTTCCCAGCCAGTCTTACCCCAGTTTTCCCCTTTCCAGGGACTTTCAGACCCATCCACGGAGGTAAGGGACCCTCCAGCTCTCCAGGGGAGGGGCCTAGGGGGCGGCGACTGCAGGCAGGGTTGGGGGGGCGGTGTCTGTAAGGGGAGGCAGGGTCTAGGAAGGAAGGCCAGTTCCTCAAGACTTAAGAGGTTATAGGAAGAAGGGCTGGAAATGTGTTCGGAGCAAAAGGGGAGTGAAGCTGAGGGCGGGGGAAGGTGGAGAGAGGCTGGACTAAGGATGAATGGGAGTGGGAGCTGCCCAAGTCTGGGGCTGAGGAGCCGCACGAACCCACCTCACACGTGTCCCGGGAGCCATCTCTCCCTTCTCGGCAGCTCCCGGCGGGTCGGCGGCCATCGGCAGCGGGGGGGCCGGGCGGCGCAGGGCGCGGAACGCTCAGAACGCCGGGGTCCACGGCCCCCCGAGGGCGCTCGGCCCCTCCCTCAGGCGGAGGCCGGGACGGCGGCGAGTGTAGATGGGGGGCGCCAGGGGCGAGGCCCTCCCACGGACTGCGGCGCTGCCCTTCCAGGGGGAGGCTCTGTTCTGGGGGGCTCAGTCCCTCAGCCCCCCCAGACCAACGGGGGCTCCTTGGGCGCAGGGTGTTCAGCTTCTGCCCGGGCCCAGCTTAGTCCCGGGTCCAAGTCCCAGCTCCCCTCCCCCCACCCGCTCCACCCCTCCCGGGCGCCCCCGGCCCTTTAACTGGCCTCTTCCCTGCTCCCACTGCCCAGGGGTCCAGGGACAGGCCTGGGCCCCCAGTTTCCGGGGTTCAAGCCCCGCCCACCGCCGGTTCCCGGGGAGGGGGGGGTCGCCGTAACCTGCCCCCCTCCCCTGGGCTCGTCCCTGAACTGCAGCCCCCTTGCCCCAAGGCTACCAGGCAAGCGGAGGGGGGCTAAAGGAAGCTACTCCGGCCCCGCCCCCCAGCACTCGCGCGCCCCCGCCCTCTCCCCTTCCCCCCAGCGCGCGACCCTCAAGAGATAGGAATTTAAATAAAATTTGAATAAATCCCTCTCCTCAAGCGGGAGCGTGGGTGGAAAGGGTAGAGAGGGGCAGGGAAGGGGGGAGGGGCAGTTGGGATGTCTTAGCCCCCCTGGTCCCCCGACCCCGCGCTGCTTCGGCCCGGGGCCCTGGCCGCCTCTCTCATCCCTCCTCAGCTCCTTCCTCCTTCCTCCTCTTCCCCCACCCCTCCCTTCTCCTTCCCTCCTCCTCCTCTTTCCTCCCTCCTTCTCCCAAAGAACCCCGCCCCCTCCCCCTCCTTCCTCCACCACCTCCACTTTCCAGGACGAATGCGTGCACGGCACGATGGGAGTTGCAGTCCAGCGGACTCGAACTACCGTGAAAATACTGAGACGCTGGGGACAGCGAGCACTACAAACAAGATGGCGGAGAGTATGCCGCGCCGGGAGCCGAGGATGTAGGGAGTTATAGTCCGGTTGCCCCGAGGCTCCCCGTTGCAGAACATAGAGGAGGAGCGGGAACGATGACTACAAACAAGATGGCCTTCTTTCCCTACCCGACCTCCTTCCCAGGCATTCACACGCCCTCCTGTCCACAACCCTCCGCGTGTGTAATACCTGACGGGAGTCGCAGTCCATCTCCTGCCTTCCCGCTGCCATTTCTACCCGTCAGGAACAATGGAAAGGTGAAAAGGAACGGGGACTACAAGCAAGATGGCGAAAGAGGGGCGTACACCTGACTAGTAGTCGATCTTATGAGGTGCAATGGGACTAGTAGTTTCCCAGCCTTCTACTGTTCCTTAAGAATGGCGGAACCGGGAGGATAAAGAGACTACCATAAAGATGGCAGGTTACCTAGTCTCTCCTGGTCGCCTAATTTATCACCTTGGGCCCCCCGCGTGCCTGTACTATCAAAGTCCGCACCCGGTGGCGCAAAGCCTGACGGGAATTGCAGTCTTCCCGGTTTTCTCTATTATCTTCCACAGAAACAATGGAAGGAAACGGGGCGGGGACTACATCAAAGATGGCGGCCAAAGGAAAGAAGGAGCGGTGGCATGGGGTTTGTAGTCTATCCGCTAAGGCTGTTCCCTACGCAAGTGCAAGAAAGGACTACAGTGAAGATGGCAGTGGCGTCGCACGCCAGTGCCTGCTGGGGAACGTAGTCCCCTTCTGAGCTCTACTGAGAAAAGACTTTGGCTGTTGAAATGTGCATCATCGCTGACCTGCCAAATTACCAGACAGCGGAAACGGAAAGTCTTTTTCCTCACCACCACCTTTCTATACACCTGCAGGGAAATGGGAGTCCCAAGCTTTCACTCAACAGGGAAGGATTAGGGTCACCCGTGGGGGTCAGTGCGGGTGAGGGAGAAATGTAGGGGAAATCCAGGAATATAGATTACTCGCTTTCTCTCGTGTTTTAGGGGAAGGCTCTCTCTGAAAGGAAAGCAACAGTAATTACTATTGTTGGGACAAGGGATGCACGATTTTGTCTGAAAACTCACGCTCTTGTCCCTTGGAAATTTTGGGTGCCTCACACCGATTTTTATTCCCCCAAACTTGTGAGAATCAGTATCTTAGGAGGGGTAAGGGCCCTAGAGAAAAGACTCTGGCGTCATATAGAATCCTTGCCCTGCCTTGGGAAGTCACCAAACTGTTTTCTCACCTGAAAAATGGGGATGATGATACCTACCTCGAAGTAGAGTTAGGAGTGATAAGACAATGTGCACGAAAGTTCTCAGCTCTGACACAGGAGACGTGATGGTAGTTCCTTTTTCGAGGTCTCTTCCAGCCCGGCTGTTCTGGAAACTGAGGGATTATGCCGGACAGTTAGCTTCTGTGCGAAGAAAACTAACAGGCAGGCTACCCCCATCTTGAGCCGTCCCTCGCCACTCTTCATCTAGGCCCTCCAGCCTCCATTACCAAGGATTGCTCCCAGGTGGCGCACGTTCCCCGTTTAACTAAGCTCCTACAACTGACCACGTTTCTCCATCTGAAGTTGGTGCTGCTTGCAATCAGCCCCTTGCCCTGCCTGATGTCCTCTACCTGGCAGGCCTCCTCCTAGGGCCTCAACTGCCAAAGCTAATGGAACTGCTTCCCACCTCTGTGACATCTTACTTGCCTTCTAGACCTTCCACAGCCTGGCAAACTGTTCATTAGTCAACCCAAACTGGCCCCTCTTCTTCCCCCTCCTGTGTTAGGGGCCCAGCAAAAGACTTGGTGGGTGTGGTTTCTCTGTCAGGGAAGTTGCTGCTGGCCAATGTAGTGCGAAGTTCCAAGCTTACAGGGACTAGCCTTAGGCCAAACTTAGGCTCTTGAAACTCACCCTATCAGCAGTGAGGAAATCCTTGGCTCCCAGAGAATTGTCTCCTCTCGATCTTCACTGCGTAGTTCACAGAATTGCTTCAAGGTTCTCCTCTGTTTTGAGAGAGGGACTCTCCGTTGTCCATGCTGGTTCTGAACACACTGCATAGCCCAGGCTTGTCTCAACTTGCAGCCATCCTCCTGTTTCAGCCTCTTGTGTGCTGG